>JBBYHM010000009.1:2135734-2419741 GCA_038381775.1 Adansonia rubrostipa | reverse complement strand
GTGATGATTATTTGCATTCATGTTTTCCAATCATTTCAAATAAAACTAAAGTAATATTCTGTGTGGGTATCTCTCCAATGCCCAAAGTGAAATATTCTATTTTTCAAAGTAAAATCTAGAGGTCATTTTTATTAAAAATCTCTATATTTCCCATCTCTCTAGGGCATATATGAGATTAAATCCTTTCATCAAAATCTGGATTTGTATTTCTATAAAATTCATGCATTAAAAAGGGGTTATATCGAAATAGTGACAAGTTAAGATCGAAAGAATCAAAACTGAGATAAGACATAGCTAGTAAGGTACCAATTTTGGGCGTTGCGAAGAGGTTCATACCTTATTATGTGTAACCAACTCTCAAACCCAATGACAAATCTTTGTACCATGTAGACCATAGGATCGATGTTTTGAGTTTTGTAACTCAAAACATAGGTTCAATAGGCATCCAGTCATGCCTATCCCTAAATGATCGGTGGTGACTCCATGTGTTGGTGATGTCATGATGGTTATCCAAGAGCAATAAGATGAGTGATTCATCTTATAGTCCCCTTCACTATATCACAAGTCAAGAATCCATACATTCTCATTCTCATCACATCACAAAAGAAAAGTCTCGATCAAGAAGACATTTCCAAGTCAGAAAAATATTTTAAGTTGTACGCACCCATAGATTTGTGAGGATCCACCCTGGGGTACATTGCGATAGTAACATTAGGGCATAAGTATTGATTCGAAGTTTTTACATCACCAAAAATTCAAATTTCATGTGTTGTATCAAAACAAGAGGGTTTGGTATCGATTCATAAGGTATGGTATATATACTTGGCACATTTGCATTGATACAGGCCTTAGCAGTAGCTAAAGTTGTGATTTTTGGCAAATTGTATCGATACACAACCAAGAGTATTGATACAAATCCACAGAATATCAATACCAGGCTCTAATTCTTGAGACTACAAATAAATTTTTTGCTCTTGCCAAAGATCAAGTCTATGGAGTATTTATACAAACCAAGAGTATTGATACAAATCCATGGATTATCAATACCAGGCTCTAAGTCCAGAGACTAGAAATAAATTTTTTGCTCTTGCTATCGATACATAATTCATTGTATAGATACTTATAGGTAAAAATTACCTTGTGTATCGATAAAATATGTTTTATATCGATACACCAAGGCATTTTTGCCCAGTTCGAGCCATTTTTTAGCTTTAAAAAATCTGATTCAAACAAGTTTCTTGCACCAAAAATCATTATGATTCACATCAAGCCTTAGCTATGAGCTCATGATTGGACTTAAATAAATTTTTAAAGCCCAAATAGCCAATGAAAATGGTCATTTTCATGAAATATATAGCTTGTTTGAGGGCATGTCTGGCTTTTCTTCAGTTGCAAGCAACCATAGCCTTTCTGCACTACTGCTCTGCATGACATAACCAATGGCAATAAGGGTAGCTAAGTATAGTACTTAGAGTTATCTTCTAATAGATGAGAGAATATCTTATCATGGCCTTGCTTATTCTCCAAAAAGCATTGGCTAAATCTTGAATTTAAAAGAAAGGCAATCCTACCTTAACAAGAGAAGAATCATATTTTTTAGCAACCTTAAAAAACCTCTAGTAGCATCCAGCCCTAAAAACACTCCTAAAGACATTATTCCATTACGTTTCACCCTCAACCTTCCTCTATTCCCATAGCTCCTTACAATCACCACTGAAAACACCTTCAAGACCCTTTATTCCTTCATTGTTCCTCTTAAAATGTCCTTCCTTGAACACCCTACTAGAAAACTCTTTTTTCCATCATTTCCTTGCATATCAATATCAAAAAAAGGGAAAAAGGTGAGTCCCAAGTTGCTACTCAAAGAAAAAGTCTAAAGTTTGAGGCTTTTGGTAAGTTTTCTCACTTAGCTCTATTTTTTTTCTCATTTCAAGCATCTGCATCATTTTAGTGAACCATCCATGCTACTATAACCATCCTAGGACTCATATGCATTATTATCGCTTTCGTTATAGTAGTCTTGGGATGTTGATTTTTTTTTTTATGCCTTGATGTTGCTTGGTAAGCCAAACATATTCTCTTTCATTTTGTCATCAAAGCAACCTATTTTTCATGCATTTTATATCATGTTTTACCTATTTTCACATGCTTAACACATACTTAAATGTTCTTTCTAACATGCATTGAGTAAGTTCTTGCATTTTCTTACATTTTAAGGGGTTTCATGGCATAAAAATATTGTCTTGAAAACTTTAGCATGCTTTTCTTTGCTTAAATATGTTCATGTCATCTTCCATAGCATGATTTTTTATGCCAATCATGGAGTTATCACTCTATGCATCTTATTTGTCATTTTCTTGCATTCTTGTCATCTTTTCCTTGTCAACATGTCATCTCTATGTGTTTGCATGTGTCATTGCCATTCATCTTTGTGTATGTTGTATTTTATTTATGATATCACTATCAAGATACTTGCTTGGTTGCTAAAAATCATATTTTCAAAAATTCCCAAGTTTATGCTACCTCTAATAGATGGAGAATGACATGGATTTGATGCTTTTATAAAATTAGTTTTCCAATCTTGGGGACAAATTAAACATTTTATATCTTGATTCATGGTAAAATGAGTTTAAAGATGTTGTTATTCAAACAAAAATACCCTTTTTAATTGATAACAAATATATATATTAAGTCTCACTCTTAAATTTAACACCTTCATAATGGCATGGTCAACAAGTTGTTTCATCATCCTAAACTACTCTAGGATTATGGAATGAACTGGTGATGCCTATTTCATTCTTTCCCTTGTGTTGTGGATGTTTGAACGTCCATAACTTGATTGTGACCCTTAAGAAACTTGAAAAATCAAATAGTTTCTTGTTTTTGCTCTGGCAGCACTGTAGTCTAAACTTGGAAAATTATTTTCAAACTATAAATGATTTTTCCTTAAAAGACATTGAAATACCTTACGAAGGTGTCTTATTTGCCCTCAGATCATCCCAGATGGGGCAATTATAATTTTTTGAACCTTTACTATCCAGAACCCCTAGAACCAACGTGCTATATTCTGTTTGGGTCATTTCAGCCCATTAGATGATTTTTCTATATTATTTAAATATTTTTCCTTGAAAATTTGCAAAATTCCCTCTCCAGAAAAGTATTGTTTACGACTTAAAAATTTTGGAAAACCCTAAAATGATTTTTCAAAGTCCATCATGCCTTTTCCCTTTCACATGCTGCCAATGTCGAAATAGGCCTAGCTCCAAAAATTAATTTTGCCTAGAAGGTGATTTTCTAGAATTTTTAAAATATTTTTATATTAGTCTTCATCAAATTACATTTCTAACAGTACCTTATTTACCTCTTGAAGCCTTTCGATGAATTTGAAATAAATTTGAGAAAGGAGATGATATGATGCTGTCCCTTGTTTTTAAGCAAATTTTCAAAATGCCTTTATAGAGATGTTTGAACACCTCACAGTGCATCGATTCCTACTTTATAAACCCTTTAGGCTCATATCAAGGCTTAAGACAAAAATATATTTTATACAAATATTTGATTTCCTCTTTTTAAAATCTCTTTTCTTTTAAAACATAAAGAGTTTTCATCTTTAGGGATACTCCAATCCCATTACTCTGAGAAGATACTCCAACCTCTTTTTTTACTAAAAAAACTTGAATTTTCTCTTTTGGATTTATTCGAGATTCCTAATTATTTTCTTAAATAAAAAAATTTCATCTTTAGGGATACTCTAACCCAGTTTTTCATAAAAAAAACTTGAATTTTCTTTTATTCCTAATCATTTTCTTACAATATCAAAATCCTTTTTTTGGGGGAATACTCTAGCCCCTCCTCTTTGACGGATACTCTAAGCTCGCTTTAACCTCAAAAATGTAAAAATTCCCTATTTCTAGATACCTCAAATTATTTTATTTAAAACCTTTTTTTGTCTTTCAAGTTGCCACCAAATCCAACCTATCTCTAAATTGTCATCTCCGTTAATTCTTTAATAATCAAAGACAATTATGAGATACATTATGATCGTCATTTCTTTTTACATTATTTCATTTGTAATTGTTTGTTTCTGATATTATTATATTCTTTTTTGTTTTAGTAACACGTTTCCTTTTTGTAGTGACTATTATGCATTTATATTTAAAATTTGTTTTCAAAAAAATTTTCCAGGCAATGTTCCATATGGATATCTCTCGATTGCCTAATACAGAATATCCAAATTTTTAAAATTTAATCCAAAAATCATTTTCATAAAAAGTCCCTATGCTCTCTATACCTCAGTAGTGCATAGGTGATATCAAATTATCTTTCAAAACTTGGATTTACATTTTCCATGAAATTTCATGCATTAGAAGGGATTATCTCTAAATAATGATCGAATGGAACCAATTAAGCTGAAATCTAAGTGAGATATAGTTAATAGGTACTAATTTTTGGCGCCGTAAGGGTGATAATCTTTCTCCACGTGTAACTAACTCCCAAATCCAACCAACAAATCTTTTGACCTTATAGACCTAGAAATCAATTTTTAAGTTTCGTAACTTAAGATATTATTTTTAATAGGCATCCGATCATGCCTAGCCTGAAATGGTCAGTGGCAACTCCAAATTTATGTTACTTCGTGGTAACTTTTGAAGACTATTTGGATGAATGATTTGTTGGTCAGTGGCAACTCCCTTTTCATATTATCATGCCTCATCCAAATCCCAACCAAAGGATAAGTTAAAGCACACTTACTTCAGATCATCTGGAGAGAAAAAAAAACAAAGGGTACATGGCGACATCTTGGTGACTCTGCTAGGAAGTAACTTAGAGAGTTAGGCCAATGATTAGCTATGTCTTGCATGGCCCTTGGCTTTTTGGCTTCCATTATTATTTAGATATAATTCCCTTTTATTTTTATTTTTTAAC
Organism: Adansonia rubrostipa; assembly: GCA_038381775.1. Lineage (NCBI taxonomy): Eukaryota > Viridiplantae > Streptophyta > Magnoliopsida > Malvales > Malvaceae > Adansonia > Adansonia rubrostipa. Next base: position 2,414,815 of record JBBYHM010000009.1, on the reverse strand, counting down.
CTTTTACTTTTTGTGGCTTTGTTTTTGATTGTTAGGGACTACTCTGTTCCCAAATAAATATTGGCTCAAATATGTATAGTAATATAAGAGTAAAATAAAAGGTTTGATTATTTCCCTAACACACACCATGCTTTTACATTTGCATTAGATCCCTAACAAACACCATGGTGAGGTAGTATCATAATTATTAGGAGGAAGTAAGCCATTTGCCTTTGTGAGTAACCCTCTGCATAGGCATGGCAAGACCTTCTGTGGTGTAAATTACCTATGTCTCTTGTGAATACTCCTCTGCATTTGCATAGGGAAATACATTCATTGGATCAAACCCATTACACCAAACCCATGATGCGCCTAGGATTAGGGTGCTTCAGTTGTCCTTACTGGACGGAGAAGCAATTCAGATACTGATTTTGATGTCAACTGAAGCCTATACAGTGAACCTTATAAGCCAAACTACGTCAAATCATACCAGAATGCTAGAATAACTCAAAGGATAAGGTCACTTGGGGAAACAATTCTTACCTTCAGTCCTGTACACCATGTTACATAGGCGATAATAGACATTACTGCCTATATCTATTATTTTATTTCATGATCATTTTTAGGGTATATTGTTATTTCTACAATAAGCCCTTTTCAATAAGTGGGTAATGACAAACGAACATCATCACATATATTGCTAATGTCACCTTAGAAAAGGTCATATCTGATTGGAATAAGCCATCATGCTATCCAAACGATGGCTTAACATGTGCCTGCCATAAGTGGTGATGAGTAAACATTGTAGCTTAATTAGTCAGTCTCATCCTTGTGAGGTATCGTATCACCTTACTAAAGGCAATTTTAACTCGGACAGCCATTATGCTGTCCATTTTCTATCAATTGTCATGTTTGCCCTTAGGCATCATACTGCCTATTATCGGGGTCATTTCTTTGATATATTTTTGTTGCTATTTCTATATATACCCTTCTTTTTATGATTATTACTTCGTGTGGTCACTAACTTAGTTTCTTTTTTTTTAATTTGATGCATGCATCATTTCATCATAATCATCATCATTATGGGATAATTGGCCAATGGTTCAGTGTTCATCAAGGGGTATCTGTCATGAAGCAATAGTCCACTTTAGATTTAAAGCTTTTTGAAAAGGTTCAAGCATGGTCAGAGTATTGATAGTGATAATATGGGGACATCCTGAAACTCAGATATGTTTTAATAATGCATGAAAAGATCAAGATAGGGTACCATCCAAATGATTGGCAAGATCAAAAGCATATATGGAGTAGTTGGGCTAATACTGAAAGGGAATTATTCACTAAGAGATACGAAGATATAGCCTTTTTACTCTAGGTCCATTTGGATATTGGTCTTTTGCAAGCAGCATCACAATTTTAGAACCCAACATATAGGTGTTTCATTTCAATCATGAAGATTTAGTTCCCACAGTTCATTAATACACGGTGTTACTTAACATTGAGAGGGTTAACACTGATAGAATATATTGCAAGGCTTTGCAGCCTCCAACTTTTAAGAAAAAATTAGCTCAGATTCTCAGGGCAATAGAATCTCAGATTGGGTATCGTATTAAGATGAAAGGGAATAATGAGTGCATTTCAAGGGCCAGTTCAAAAGAAGCAATGACGAATACCATTAATATCCAAAAAGTTCAAGATATCTATGATCTAGCGCTATATGGTCTAGTCATATTTTGAAAACATTAGGCTATGTTAAAGCTATGGTTGCAGATCTCTTTTCTTAATTATGCTGTAACATCAATCTCGCACCGGCCATCCTTGCTAAAACTATTCAAGCTTTCAGCTTTTGTAAAAAGATGGGTAAGGGTCACTTTACTAAATACGCACCACTTCTTCACATCTGGCTTGTCAGTTACTTTTCTCTTGAAAAAAAAGGATGTTGTACAACTTTTTACCCAGCTTCAGCCCTATCTCCAAGGTCCTTGAGAAAGAATGGCCTCAAGACAAGTCGAACAGCAATGGGTTCAGAAATTTTAGAACCTCAGTGGAGATGAAGTGACATGGAAGACCTTTTGGTTTTCACCATAGACAATCATATATCGATGCGAAGATTATAGTTGTGTGCTGCTTATGGGATTATAGGGAAGCACTAGTTACGCACCCATCCCAGTTTTTTGATAATTCTAGTGTTGATAATTCATCTCCTTCGTCCAAGACTTAAAATAATAGGATTTCGACTATAGTGAGCCTAATTACAAGAACGGCTCTGAGATCAAATCAATGAACTAGTAAGAGCTTCTAAACAATGGGAGCAAGAATGGCTCCAAGTAGTTGATCATGCATGCCAAAACTATCAAGACCATTATCGCCATCTCATCGAGCAGATTCAAGTAGACCAATTAGAGGCTGAGAACATGATGGACATAGCCTGATCCTTGACACATGACATCTTGCCTACTAGAGCCCATGAACAAGAATTGTTGTATTTTATGGAACATGTGATGAAGCAATGTAACGGTGTCAGGCATTTTCAAATGAAATCGGGTGTAATAGGGATATTCTGCTGCTTTAATGAAAGATGTTACTAATGAAGCCACTTTCTAAGTCTGATTTTTCTATTTGTATTTGCATGACTAATATAATTTTTTTTAGTACTTTATGCATTCATGTTAATTGTCATTTAATTGTATACACATCATCATCTCATCAAACATGACCATAACATATCATAAAAGTCTAATATAGTAATAATCTGAAGTGAAGGTGCTTTAAAATAAAAAAATCTACAGTTTATTATCTGTATAACACTCATAATTATTGGAAAATAAGAGAGAATGACCACCAAGACTATATTAAGTGACTCGAACTTATGTATAGGGAGTCTTAAGAGAAATCATTCCATAAAAATAAGGAATCCAAGCCCAAATTGTAGAATTAACTAAGCTATTGTCTGCAGCTTTGAAGGAAAAAGGGCAAAAAAGAACAATCGATGCGAGGAAAAATTGCTTATTCCCAAAAGTAACTTAAACATTGGTACTGAAGCCACCAATGCTTAGGAAGAGGCATTGCATGGACTGCATCCTTTAGCAGCAAATATCCCATCAACTCAGCCATTCATTTACATTAAACTTACAGTAGCGTCCTATCTAGTCTAAGGATTTCAATGTGTGGGCTCTTCATTGGCAAGGCCTATAGTCCAGACCATGATAAATAAATAGAACAAGTAATGAAAAAAGGTCGTTGGAAAATAATGAAGGCTTAAATAAGTATAAATGACTAGAAAAACATTTTTAAGCTGTCAAAGAAAGTGACAAGTTTAGGGTTATAGACGTAAAATCTTTGTGATTAGTTTTTAGTCTCGTCATCCCGTCTAAATTCGAATTGCCAAATATTAAAAAGTACAATTAGATTACAAACCCCATGGCACACCTCTGCGTGTACTACTATAAGATGGCCGGGTAGGAAAGGAATGAAAAGCTACTAATTTACTACTTTCTAGATAGTTTAACTAGGGCAGCTATCTGATGGTATATAAGGCTTGATCTCGTAAGAATTCAGATATGGGAGATTTGGCTTATGCCTTCCTTAATCAATAAAAGCACATGTTTGACTAGGCCCCAGGTCATCTCTACCTTATAAACATGGAAAAGAAATCCTCTAAGAGCTTTAGGCAATATACTTAAAGGTAGAGAGAAGAAATAGCTTAAGTTCACCCTCCTCTAATTGAGAAAGAGATGACATTCACTTTTATCAACACTTTCGAGCTCCCTACTACGAAAGGTTGGTGGGAAATGCCATAAAAATTTTGCTGATATGGTCATATCTGGTGAAATGATCGATAACGCAATCAAAAGTGGCAAGATATCCATTAGAAAATCATTTGAATCGATCAAAAAGCCAACAAATAAGAGTAAAGAAAAGGAGGTGTATGCTGTTACCAAAAGTCATGCCAAATTTAATCGAAATCTACATCTGGCATATGCTGTGTACTTCTTGAACATATTGAATCTAGGTTTTAACCTTTACTAACTAGCATTGTACCTAGTTTATTATGTCGGGTTCACTCCAGCAATGAGCTTTACACTGAATCTTATTCAAAATGTAACCCAAAGTGTACAACCTTGCAACGTGAGCAATGCAAAAGCCTTAAACAATTAATAAGCGCCTTAAGAATAGGAGCATATTAAGCCACTCCTTTACTCCTATAAAGAGATCTACTCTTGTCTATTGGCAGGTTAACTAGTGGCCCAAATATTCATAAACCCAAGATCACCATTATATCGTAGGTGGTATGATAAGAAAGCCTATTATGAGTACCATACTGGAGCATAAGGTTGTGATTAAGAGAAAGGTATAGGGTTAGCTAAAAATAGTTGTGATCAAGTTTAAACAAAGGCCTGGACCAGATGTTAGAGCTAATCACTTTCCAACCATACAAAACTAGGAGTGAATGTGATAATCGATGGAAAAGGTTGTTAGGTCAAAAGAAGCATTAGAGAAGTCAAAACCCAACGAGGAAGGTTTAATAAGCCTTTATGAAAGCTAGAATAGTGTCAGACATTAAAAACTAAAGTATGAAAGCCACTAAAACATCTTCCTATCATTGCAAACAAAAGCATGTTCTTCAATAATACCCAGCGTTCCTAAAAATGGTCTAAAAGATGATGGACTGGTCTGAGATTAAGTTTTATGAGGAATAGGACAAGCACATCAGTCTGTCTATTAATGCCATAAATGAGGAGAGACCTACTGATGATTGGATCTCGAATTATCTCTCTTATAAGAATGAAAAAAAAAGTTGATGAAAGTTTTAGGCACTGTGCTTTAAGATGGATGGACGAGCCTACTCAGATTCATCCCTTGTTGACAAAAAAAAGATGACGGTCAAATTCATCGGCATATTACAAGCTTTTTACTATTAGAAGATAGTAAAGAGATGCTCGAAGAACTTTACTGATGTGGTCATATTAGGTGAAATAAGTGATAAAGACATGAAAAGTGAATTGATAAAAGAGATACCCTTAAAGGTAAAGGAAAAGAAAAAAGTTAAGGTTGGGCAAGAGCCAAAATATAGTGTTAAAGTTAGCTCATTCAAAGTTCATATTCAATATGGAAAGAATAGCCATTGAAGAGAATTGTGAAATTGTAAAAAATATAAAAGAAGTCAGAATACCAATGAATTTGTTTTGGCAAATCCTAGTGCAAGCCAAATTGGTTAATAGGGTCAAAAAGATAGATGAAAAATCGATAACTTCTATGATTTCCACACCATCTATGGCCATACTCTTCAAAGGTGGAAAGATTCATGCCATGGTTCAAAGAATGATGAATGGGCAACATCGAGTTCTATGACAAAAAGTGAGCCTCGCATGCCAAATGTGCAAGTACTATACCACCCATCAACGCCATTGAGAAGGAGGTGAATAATCCTTCTTTTGGTGTTGGAAGACCATTGGTATTGTTTGATAATCAACCAAGAGACAAAGCTACCCCTATTTAGCCCACGTCAATGATGATCACTCAACTTCCATCTCTTTTTCCTTATAAAAATGATAAAGTGGTTCCTTAGAACTATGAAAGCAAAACCTTAATTATCAAAGAATCTAGTCAGTAAGTAGTCAATGTTGACCTTTCAAGGGTAAGCCACCTAACTTGAAATGGAAGAGGTTAAGCCCAGTAGCATTATGAAGTGAAATTCAATAAAAGAACTCTACTTCCATTCCTCAAGTTAGATGCTTGCAACTAAAGACTCAGATCTGATAGCTATCATGGAGCTAGTAAGTGAGAAAGAAACTATGGAATTCCTTAAGCTCATCAAGTACATATCTTATAGCTTTAATAGTTGCATGGTGGTGTAAGCATTCGATCAAACTTGCAAAAATTTGTAGAAAACGTCACATTTCCACTCTAAATTGGCCCATGCAATTTTTGAAATAGACTTTAACGTGATTGATATTGCTCTATCATATAATTGTCTATTAAGAAACCCTTCGATTCACTTTGTAGGGGCATTGCCATCATTGTTACATTAGAAGTTAAAATTCATTATTGAATACAAAGTCATCAATATTAAAGAAAAAGAAGCTATCATTGTAGCCACCTTAACAGATGCCCTATACATTGAATTCAATGAAAATATTCCAAAAGCCTCATTTTAATCCTTTGAGTTTGTCAATACACTTAGGACAAGGTAGGGTTGCCAATGGTTAAGCCTTGCCTATCGAAGAGCATAGATGTGATCTAAAGTTAAATATTAGCAAAGTTGCCTAGGCCAAAAAGGAACTTGAAGTACACCTCTAAGGGATTGCCAAAGCCTTAAAAGTCATTAACTAAATCGATGAAAGAGGGTTAAGATTTAAGCCCAGTGAATATTAAAAACGAAAACAAGCTTAAAAGTCCTATGAAAAAATGATGGCTTATCTATTAGGATAAGATGAGGGATATGAACTTATAATATTTTCGCTATTTTGAGAAAGTTTCCACTCAGGAGGACATGTGAATATCGGCTCCACTAATGTTATGCTCATATTGAATAAGGCATTTGGGGATCTCTCTATTAATACAATTGATAAGAGGAAGACGTCAATGATAAATTGAGAGATTGGTCTATGCCCAAGATTTTTTTTGAATGTTTGACTGAAACTGAGATTCCTATACTATCAAGTTTATTTCAAAGTAATACTATGAACTAAACCTACATGCTTCCACTTAAAAGCATTGTAGGATCCTTTATATGGGCATCTTTTTATTAAGTATTATCAATGAAATGATTAAGCATTATGCATTTCATCCTTTGTGTTCATGGTTCTACTAATTCTTAGACCTTTCTCTACATATTTTTCCAACTATATAGGATCCTGATAAAGGTCACATGAATGTTCATACTAGAACTTCAAAAATCAATTTTGACTAACTAATCTGCACTGGGAAAATCAAGTCTTAAGAGAATTCTAAAGAGATCCCTATACCTTTAAACCAGTTAAGACTAATTAAACAGGAAGAAAAACAAATATTGCCTCATGAAAAACCCATTGAAACCATAAACCTTAGAATAGAAGAAAATAAAAAAAGAGTTAAAATTGAAGTCTCCATAAAATCATTAACTCGAGTCAAACTAATAAGTCTTTTTCAAGAATATAGGGACATGTTTGCCTGGTCCTACCAAGACATGGCTAGATTAGAACCAACATTTTGGTCCATAAGCTTACCTTCAAACTTAAGTGAAAACCTATCTAGCAAAAGCTTGGAAGGATGAAACTTAAAATGCTTCTAAAGGTCAAAGAAGAAGTGATGAAGCAATTTGAAGAAAGATTTCTTATAGTAGCCAAATATACTGAATGGGTAGCCAATATAGTCCCAGTTCCCAAAAATGATGGCAAGATGCATATATGTTTAGATTATAAGGATCCAAAATGAGCTAGCCCAAAAGATAATTTGTCTTTACCCCATATTGATACCCTAGTAGACAACATCACCGAAAATGTAATATTTTCCTTCATGGATGGATTTTAAGTTTATAACCAAATCAAAATGGTAGCAAAAGATAAGGCGAAGACAACCTTCGTTACCATGTGGGGCATTTTTTGCTACAAACTAATGCTCTTCGAGTTTAAGAACACTAGGGCAATCTACCAAAGTGCAAAGGTAACATTGTTCCATGATCTCATACGCAAAGAAATTAAGGTCTATATGGATGATATGATAGCCAAATCATAAAAAGAGAGTAAACATGTAAGCAATTTGCAAAAACTCTTCATAGAGTTTCATAAATACTAGCTTCAGTTCAATCCTGCAAAATGCATATTTGGTGTCATATCTGGAAAACTATTAGGCTTCATTGTGAACGAAAAAAGAGTAAAAGTCAATCCTAACAAGGTTGAGGCCATTTAAATATATCACTACGTTGAACTCAAAAAGAAGTCAGGAGTTTTTTGGGAAGGTTAAATTACATAGCTCAATTTTTATCATAGCTAACTGACAAATGCGATCTAATTTTTCAACTACTTCAAAAACAAAATCTCGGAGAATAAAATGAAAAGTGACAAGAAGCCTTTGATAAGGTCAAACACTACTTTTTGAATACTCTAGTACTTATGCCACCAGTGCTTGGTCGACTTCTAATCCTATACCCATTAGTTTTTTACAAGTTAATAGGTTACATATTGGGTCAACACGACGAGTTAGGTAAGAAGGAACATGCCATCTATTTCTTGAGCAAGAAATTTATCGAGTATGGGAATAATTGTTTGCTAGTGGAGAAATTATGTTGTGTTCTAGCTTGGATAGGCCAAGGTTAAGGCAATACATGGTATACCACACTACGTGGCTAATCGCCCAATTTAATCCCATCAAGTATTTATCTAAAGCTCCTATTTTCTTAGAGAGATTAGCGAGGTGGCAAGTCTTACTTTTCGAGTACGACATCATGTATGTGAACCAGAGTGCCATCAAGGGTAGTGCAATAGCAGATGTTTTATCAAGCCAAGCAACGGATGACTATCACTTTAGACTTTGAATTTCTTGACGAAGACTTAATGTGCATATCCGAGGTAGAGAACACTGTTGAGTGTAGTTTATCTTGGAAAATGCACTTTAATGGAGCTTCGAACGTGTTAGGCCATGGAATCGAAGTGATTATTATCTCTCTTGATGGAAACCATTATCTTTTCACTGTAAGACTAAACTTTAACTGCACTGTCAATATAGCTGAATATGAGGCATGCATTAAAAGACTCAAAGTAGCTATTGAAAGGGGTATCTAAACTCTATAAGTATTTAGAGATTCAGGCCTTGTCATCTACCAATTAAAAGAAGAATGGCAAACACATGATGCTAAATTGATTTATTATGGGACTTTGATCTCAGAACTCAGAAAAAAATTCAATGATATCAGCTATCAGCAGTTACCTCAGAAAGATAATCAAATCCCTGGTGCATTAGCCACTTTGTCATCCATGTTCAGAGTCAATCGAGAATTAAATGTTGCTCCTATTCAGATAAGCATCTATACAACTCTAGCACTTTGTTAAAATGTCAAAAAAGAGAAAGATAGTTTACCATAGTATCATGCCATCCTTTAATATATCAAATATTAGTAATACCAGAGAGGTGCTACTAAAACTAACAAAAGAACCATATGAAGGATAACTACAAGCTTCATTTTGGATGGTGAAATTTTGTATACAAAAGGTTAGGATCAAGTATTACTCTAGTGCATAATTGCCTCCAAAGTCAAAAGAATCCTTAAGAGTTTTATAAAGGAATCTATGGTATGTATGCTAATAGACATCGAATGGCAAAACAAGTCACATGATCAAGTTACTATTGGTTGATTCTTGAAAAGAATTGCATTGACTATGCTCGAAAATGTCACAAATGTTAACTCTACGCGGACAAAATCCATATCCCACCAACACCTCTACATGCTATGGCATCTCTATGGCCTTTTTCTATATGGGCCATGGACATGATCTAACTAATCACCCTCAAGGCTTCTAATAGGTATCGTTTCATTTTGGTTGCTATCGATTATTTCCTGAAGTAGGTAGACGTAGTTTCTTAAGCCAATGTCACCTGATCTATGGTATGCAAATTTGTAAAACATGACATGATTATAAATATGGTCTTCCCAAGCAGATCATTACTGATAATGCATAAAACCTAAACAATAAAATGATACGAGCAACCTGCTTTTAGTTTAAGATCCAGCATCGTAATTCTATCCTGTACCATCCAAAAATGAATAGGGCAGTTGAAGTAGCCAACAAGAATACCAAGAAGATAGTTAAAAAGATGGCCGAGACATTCAAAGTTGGCACAAAAAGTTACCTTTTGCATTACATGATTATTCTTTTTGGTCTACGACATGAAGGCTATCCTACTTGTCAAGTTCAAATTCCTTCACTCGAAGTCTTGATAGAGTCATAACTTAAAGAGGCTAAATGGGTCAAGAGTTGATATGAGCAATTCAATCTTATTAAAAAGAAAAGAATGAAGGCCATCTATCATGGGCAAATGCATTAAAAGCGCATAATGAGAGCCCACAATAAAAAAGTCTACCTCGTCAATTCTAAGAAGGTGACTTGGTACTCATCCTGATCCATAAAGAAGCTTAAGGAAAATGGACTTTGAATTGGGAGGGACTGACATAGTAAAGCATGTATTTATGGATGAGCCCTGATCTTAACCAAGATTGATGAGAGTGACTTACCCAACCCTGTGAATTTTGATTCCATCAAGAAATACTATGCCTGAAAGAATCCTAGGCTGAAAACCCGAACAGACATCCTATCATCTTTTTGCTATCACTTTCAAAACAAAAAAAAGTAAAAAACCAAAAAAAAAAACCTCGGATGAAAACCTGAAAAGGCATCCAGAAAAATAAACCAGTTTAAGTTAAAAACCTAAAAAGGTGGCTTAAGTGACTAAACTCCCCTCTACCCAAACCAAATCAAGCCTAAACTATTGCCAGCCTAAACCAGAACCAACTTACCCTACACTCATAACCTCGATCAAGATGCCAAAGCATAACCTAATTTACTTATTTTATGCCAATTTACTCTATTGAATCTTATTCTTACTTGTACATAAGAAATGAAAACCACCTAACCTCGAGGCCTTTATTCCATCATGGGACAATCTGAAGAATTTTCTTGTGAGTTAGCCAACACTAAAAGGGTTAGTTGCTTGAGAAAAATATTTAAGGACACTTAGTGGAAGATTTATTTCATAAGCATCAGGGGTTAAGCAACTAAGAAAAACCTTTTTTTTGTATCTTAAAATTCTTCTATGATCCCGTAATTTGTTATAACATGTACCTTCATTTTGTTAAATGAAATATAATCACTTGATTTCTTAAGAAGTCTTTTTGTAACTCTTGCATCCCATGTTGCGTCATGTTTTTCATTTAACTGATAATGCTTGATAAATGAATAGAACTAATGATAGGATTTCGTAGGATGACTTGGAAAAATGAAACTTTACAAGAACTTTGTTTCATGTTTAAAGACAAAGAATGAATTTTTAAGGCCACAATCGGTGTCGTTTTTGCATCCTATCTCCCGAAAATGCACTTAAAACCTCCTCTTAATAAACCCTAACTAAAGATAAGGGACCAAAGTTTTTTCAAATTATCATCCTAACAATCAAAGTTTGGAGCAATCCACTCAGACTGTTAAAAACACCTTCTGAATCATAATTGGTAAAGAAAAACCCTTTATACTTGCTAGCAAACTTAACGCAACAAAATGTACCCCAAAAAAATAAGCCATCTATGCTTAAGTCCATCCCTTGACAATCACAGATCACCCGTACCTTCCAAAAAATGACATTAACATTCAAAGCCTCTGGAAATCTAAAGCAAAATTAATAAACCCCAAGGCAAGAAGCCACTCTATCAAACTCATAAAAGATCAAAAGACCAAAAGGCCAAAAAATTGATTGCTAAATTAGATGTTAAAATCATCACTTGTGCATTACTAAGCATGCATTTGCATCCTCATGCATCATTCATACTACAACTATCATTCTTTAGGGATAAACTTTTACTCTCAAAAGTTAAAATTAAACAAAGCCTTGAAAGGTCCCAGGTAAAAATCCTTCATCACACTAGTGCGCAAATTGAAAAAGCCATCCAAGAAAGGTACCTAAATTTTTTTTCCTTTTCAATCCCTAAAGAATAGGACTTTTTTATTTTTAGTCTTCAGAAAGCAGGATATCTTTTTCTTTCTTAGTCCTTAAAGAGTAGGACATTTTTTTCTTTTTCAGTCCTCAAAAAGCCAGACACTTACCTACCTCAGCATTCAAAGAGTAGGGCACTTGCCTACCTCAGTCCTCAAAGAGCAAGGCACTTACCTACCTTAGTCCTCAAAGAGCAAGGCACTTACCTGCCTCAGTCTTCAAAGAATAGGATGCTAACCTACCACAATCCTCAAAGAATAGGGCGCTTAATTACCTCAGTCCTAACAAGTAGGACACTTACCTACCTCAGTCCTCAAAGAGGAGAATGTTTACCCACCTCAGTTCTCAAAAAGAAGGATGCTTACCTACCTCAGTCCTCAAAGAGACGTTTACCAACCTTAGTTCCCAAATTGAAGGCTGTTGACGTACCTTAATCATCAAAGAGTAGGATTCTTACCTACTATAGCCATCTTATTTTATTTGGAATAGTTTTTAGTATCTTATCAGTTTAAGTAAAAGGTGATAAAATAAAAAAATAAAAATAAAGTAGGGGAACGATTATCGCTTGGTGATAAAGTTCTTTTCATAAGGCCTAAAATTTTTTTGGACCGCTTTAAAAAAATCAAAAACAGGGTAATTTTTCTCTTTTTGTGACAAGATAAGACAACTTGAGGAACCTAAGGCATGTATGGGTCATATGGGTGCTTAAACACTATCATGGGGCTTTCACATTACCAAAATTTTAAATTTCCATGTGTAGTATCAATACATGAGGGTTTGGTATCGATACCTAAGGCATGGTATCGATCATGATTGTATCGATAAAAGTCTTAGTAGTAGCTAAAGTTATGATTTTTGGCAAAATGTATTAATGCACAAGCATAAGTATCAATACAAATACATGGAGTATCGATACTGGCCTCTAAGTCTTGAGATTGGAAACATTTTTTTGCTCGTAGTATCGATACATAACACATTGTATCAATACTCAAGAGTTGTGTATCGATCAACATGTCCTGTATCGATATACCAAGACATTTTTGCCTAGTTTGAGCATTTTTTAGCCTCAAAAACTTGATCTAAACATGTTTTTGCACCAAAGAACTATCATATAACATTTTAAACCTTAACTATGGGCTCATTAACAGATTTTAGCAAATTTTTGAAGTCCAAACAATTAATAACAAAGGTTGCTTTCATAAAATATATGGGTGTAAGAAGGTGGTAGTCATATTTCCAGCTTGCAGGCTTTCACAGCCTTTCTGCCCCCTTAATCAGCATGGCAAAACCAATAAGAAGAAAGCCAACTAAACATGGTGGCTAAAGATATGCCTTGCTGCAAAAGAAAAATTAATAAGGCCCTTTGCATTGTCTTTTACAAAAGAGGGGCTAAACCAATAGGAAATCTTAGAGGAAGCTACCTAAAAAAAAAGGCTCCCAGCTATCAAAAAAACTCTCCAGCAATCATAGAAAACTCTTCACCCATCCCTATAAATCCTTCAGCCATTCTCAACCCCGAAAACACTTTTTCTTTAACTCCCATACTCTATTCCCGTAGCTACCCTAAAACATTATTGGAAAACCTTCAAGAACCCAACTTTCCACACATTTTTATCCTTAAAAAGCCTCACCATCAACTATACCACCAAAAAGCTACTTCCTTTCATCCTTTTCTTGCTAAATAATAGTAAGGAGAAGGAAAAAATTTAGCCTACAGCCACTGCTCTGAAAAAAAGGGAAGTTTAAGTTTTTAGTATATTCCCTCTACCTTAATCTTTATATTTTCTGTTTTGTCATTAGCATCATCTTATTAAACCCTTTTTATGCTTTTATGGCCACCCTAGGACTACCATGCATTTTTGTGGCTCTAGTTGTGGTAGTTTAGGATCCTAATGTTTTTTTTAGAGTTTGCATGCTGTCCCTTTACATTTTCATTACCATAATAGCCTCTATCTATGTGCCCTTGCCATGTTCCTTCCACATTCACATTTGTAAATCATGTAAAGCATGTATCTTAACATTTCATAAGTATGCCCATACATTTCCTAATAGCTTAATAGGTTTTATGAAATAAAAATATTTTTGGCATGTTCATCCTAAGTATGTTCATGCATCTATCTATCATCTCCATGCATTCTTTATTTGTGCATCATGTTCTCCATATTCTATATCATATTTATGGCACTTTGTTATGTTAAGATGTTTGTTTGATTACTAGAAAACCCAATCTCAAAGAGTACCCCCCAAGTTAGGCACATGCTATCTCTCATACATGGAGAATAACATGGGCTTAAGATTTTTATGAAGTTGGCTTTCCAACCTTGGGGGTAAACCAAGCATTCAGCTTTAGATTCATGGAAGAATGAGTATAAGAATGCTAGTTTTTAAAAAATAAAATGAAGTTTTTTAGTCGAAAAATTTGAATCCTTGGTGCTTAGCTAAACACCCTCATGATGGCATGGTCAACGTGTTGCCTCATCATCCCAAACTACTCTGGGACTATGGAATGGACTCGTGATGCCCATTCACCACCTCATCTCAGTTATGGATGTTCGAACATCCATAGCCTGAGCATAACCTAATGAATAACCAAAAATACTGAACACCTTCCATGTTTTGTTCTAGTAGTAAAGTGGTCTAGTTTTGAAAAATTATTTAAAAATAAAAAATGATTTATCTGGAATGTATTGGTATTTTTTCCTTGAAGAGTTTCGAATTACCTTTCCAACGATATGTCATTTACCTTGAAATCATCTCAGATGAAATAGTTACAATTTTTTGAATCTTCGCTGTTTGGAACCCCTGGATCCAGTGAGCAGTCTACTGTTCTGGCTGTTTTAGCCCAACAAAAAACATTTTTGAATCCCTTGAATATTTTTCCCATAGAGTTCGTGAAATTCCTTTTCCGAAAAGGTATTATTCAAAGTGCATCATACCTTTACCTTGTGCATGCTGCTAGTGCCGAGACAGGTTGAAATTCAAAAATTAATTCCACTTAGAAAGTGATTTTCTAGTATTTTTGAAATATTTTTATATTAATCCTGACGGAGTTACCTTTCCAATGGTACCTCGTTTACCCTTGAGGACCTTTGGATAAGCTCAAAATAAATTTAGAAAGAGAAATAACACAACGATGTCATCTGTTTCTAGCCTAATTTCCAAAATGCTCTTATTGAGGCATTCAAATGCCTCATGATCTTCTTGGCTCATTCCCATGGCCTAAGCCCTTTAGACTCAGACTAAGGCTAAACAAAAGAGGTACATTTTAGCAAAAACTTTGGTTCTCAATTTTTAAAGATTTTTTCTCAAAAATATGAGACCATTCTTTTCAACGTTGAAGATTTTATTTTCAAGGATACTCCAACCCTATTTTTGCCTTAATATGACATTAAATTTTCATTTTTAGGGATAATCCAACCCCACTCTTCTGAGGGGATACTCCAACCCCGCTCTCCACATTCCTTTTAAAAGTCAAACTTTTCTTCAAGACATCCCCGAGTCATCAAAATCTTTTTTTCTCTCCTTAAATTTCCACTAAATTCAACTAAGTCTTAACATTGCCATCTTGATTATTCATCAATAATCAAAGACAACACGAGATACATTTCGATCATCCCTCTCGTTTATGTATTTTGGGTGTTTATTTTTGTGTGAATTTATTTATCATTTTCTTTCCTAACTTACTAATACGTTTCCTCTTGTAGGGACCTCGAGCATTCATGCTTTAAAATTATTTTTAGAATCACAAAATGATATCTCATGTCGATATCTCTCCAGTGCCAAACATGAGATATTTGATTTAAAAAAAAAACTATCCGAAGATCATTTTGATCAAAAGCCCTATATTTCTCACCTCTCTAAGGTGCATAGGTGATAAATTTTCATTAAAACTCAGACTCGTATCTTTACCAAAGTTTCATGCATTAGAGGGAACTATTTTTAAATAATGATAAAAATGGAACCGAGGAAACTAAGATTTAAGTATTGTTAGATAGTATCGATTTTTTGGGCGTTGTAGGGGTGCTAATCCTTCCCCACACGTAACCAACTCCCAGACCCAAAACAATGAATCTCTAGTATTATTTTCAATAGGCATCCGGTCATGCCTAACTTAATGATCGGTGGTGACTCCAAGTTTATGGCCACTTCATAGTGGCCATCCAAAACTAGTTGGATGAGCGATTTGTCCAACGGTCTTTCATTCTTTAATGTCAAATATTATCAAATTTTTAAGTCGAGCGTGCTTTGGCCTTTCAGATCATCCAAAGTTTGTAAAGGTCGAGCATGTGGAATGTTGACAGCTTGGCGACTCTACTAGAGACAACTTAGAAAGTTAGGCCTACGACTAGCTATATCTTGTTGGATCTTTGGTTCTTCGGTTTCCATAATTATTTAGATATAATTTTCTTTCTTTTTGCCTTCTAATATTTTATTTTTATGCCTTTATTTTGTGATTCTTTTTTAAGGAATACCTTCTTTTTGAATGAATGTTGATTTAAAAGTGTATGGTAATATGGAGTAAAATAAAAAAAGGTTTGATAGTTTTCCTGACATACACCGTGCACTTTCATTTTGCACTAGATTCCCACCAAACACCATGGTGAGGCTAGGATCCCAATTATTAGGAGGAAATGAGCCATCTGCCTTCGTGAGTAACCCTCTGCATAGGCATGGCAAAACCTTTTGGGATGTAAATTACCTATGTCTCTCATGAGTAACCCTTCACATTTGCATAGGGAAATACATCCATTGGGTTGAACCCGTTCTACCAAAGCCATGATGGGCCCAGGATCGGGGTGCCTCGACTGCCTTTACCAGATGGAAGAGTGATTCAGATACCTATTTAGGCATCTACTTATGCTCATATAGTGAGCCCTACGAGCCAAACCATGTCAAACCATACCAAAATGCTGATAGAATAACTCAAAGAATAGGGTCACTCGGGGAAACACTTTTTACCTTTACTCTTGTATACCATATTATACGAGCGATGATAGGTGAACATTGTCCTCTACATTTGTCATGTTATTTTTATTTCTTTAGGGTATGCTACAATGTTCTATGGCTCACCCTTCCTTAACAAGTGGGTGATGATGAGTGAATGTTTACACCTATGATGCCAAAAATTTGTAATCTAACCAAAATAAGTCACCATGCTGATGACTTAATGCAGATATTAAAAAATGAATGTCACTGCTTGTTTGGTCAAGCTTGTCCTTACGTGGTATTGTATCACCACGTGTAAAGGCAATCTTAATGTATATACGCTGTGATACTGTCGCTTTGATGCTGTCCGATTGTTATGCTTGCCCTTATGCATTATATCATCTATTCTTGGGGCAAGCTTCTATATGGCATTTTCATTTTGTTGCTTTCGTTTCTTTATGTACTTATTTCTTTGTATAGTTGCTAACTTGTAGTCTCTTTTTGTTCCCTTTTTGCATGCATGCATCATTTCATTATTATTATTGCAATGGGATAATTGCACAATGGTGCAGTGTCTACTAAGGGGCATCTATTATGGAGCAACAGTCCGCATCAGAGTTGAAACCTTTCGAGGAAGTTCGAGCTTAGTCTGAGCGATGGCAGTGTAAAGATGGGGACGTCCTAAAACCCAGGTATATCTTGACAATGCATGAAAAGATCAAAATAGCATATTATCAGAACGACTGGCAAGATCTAAAATATATATGGACTAGTTAGGATAGCACCAAGAAGGAATCATTCATGAAAAGATACGGGGACATTGCCCTTTTACTTCAGGTCCATTTAGATGTTAATCTGCTGCAGGTCACTTCCCAATTTTGGAACCCGCATATCATGCTTTACCTTTAACCATAAGGATTTGACCCCCACAGTAGAGGAACAGACCTCGCTGCTCAACATCAAGAGGGCCAAGACTGATAGAATATATTGCAAAGCATTGAACTCTCTAACTTTTAAAAGAAGATTAGCTTAGATTTTCAGTGCACTTGAGGTGTGAACTGAGGGTCACATTAAGAAGAAGGGAAACAACGAGTGCATTTCATGGGCTAGTTTAAAAGAGGCAATGGCAAATATTATCGATGTTCAAAAAATGCATGATGTATTTGCTTTGGTGATCTATGGCCTATTCATTTTCCCAAAGATGCTAGGTTATGTTGAAGCAGCGGTGGCAGATCTCGTTTCTCAACTATGTTGCAACATTAACCTAGCACTTGCTATCAT
Organism: Adansonia rubrostipa; assembly: GCA_038381775.1. Lineage (NCBI taxonomy): Eukaryota > Viridiplantae > Streptophyta > Magnoliopsida > Malvales > Malvaceae > Adansonia > Adansonia rubrostipa. Next base: position 2,396,953 of record JBBYHM010000009.1, on the reverse strand, counting down.
CACTAAAACCATTCGAGCCCTTAATTTTTGCAAGAAAACTGGGAGAGGACATTTCATTGGTTGTGTACCTATGCTTCACTTGTGCCTTCTTACCCACCTTTACCCAAAAGAAAAGAAAAGGCTGTACAATTTCTTCCCTAACTTCAGTCCTATCTCTAAAGTCCTTGAGAAGGAATAGCTTCACAAAACATTCAAGGAACAATGGATCCAAAAATTTTAGAATCTTAATGGGGATAAAGTGGCATGGAAGGTTAATGGTTTTTGCCACAAACCATCATGTATAGATGTGGGGATTACAATTGTGTACCACTCATTGGGTTATAGGGAAGTGCCAGCTATGCACCTATTCTGGTCCTCTGGTAATTTTTATGTCAGTAATTTATCCTTTTTGTTCAAGACCTAGAGGAAGGCAACCTTGAATATAGTGAGCCAGATTCTAAGTCAAAAATTCAGTTAGCCTTCCTTGCTTGGAGACAAAATCATTGCATAAAAAGATACTAGAAATGAAGCAGTATGACCCCAGGGTATAATGAATGGAAGATACGTTGCACCAATGATGCCTTGCCTCCATCCATTGTTGTATCTGTAGATAAAGAATTCCCTTCTAAAATTTAATTGCTTAGATGGGAATTTGAATAAGAAAAGACAACTCTTACCAAGGAAATTGCCCACCTAAAAGAAGAAAAAAGTCAATTTGAGATGGACCTTTATCTACATAAAGGTGAGGTAAAACAAGCTGATAAGAAGAAGAATCATCTCAAAAAAGATCTTAAGAGTCTAAAGAAAGATTATGTGGCCATCAGTAAAGCAATCAAATCACGATGCCAAGGCAAGTCTTCAATCGAATGGAGAACAAAAATTGCCACCGTTGAAAAGGAACTACATTAGTGGAAAGAAGCTGCTAAAGACAGTAAAGAGAAGCTTCTTAAAGCTCGAACCCTCACATCGACTTATCAAAAGAGAAATGCATGGTTAGAAGCTTGAGTTCAAGATTTAAGAGCGATCAGGTTAAGAATGAGATGTTAACAATTAGGGTTCAAGGCTTAGAGTAGTCCTTACAAGCTTGCCAAAATTAGGTGGATGGATTAATACAGGCTTCAAAACAGCAAGAGCAAGAATGGCAACAAATGGTCAATCAGGCATGCCAAAATTATCAAACTCATCATCACCATCTCATTTAACAAATTTAGGCAGCTCAGTTGGAGGCCGAATATATGATGGACGTGGCTTGATCTCTAGCATGTAGCATCTTACCCACTAGAGTTTGCAAACAAAAACTGTTGTATTTCTTAGAACATGGGATTAGATAATGTAATCATGATAGACACTTTCGAATGTAATCATATGTATTCAAGACTTTGATTGCATTAATGAAAGATGCTATTGGTGGAGTTGTTTCCTAATCCAATTTTCTCTCTTGCATTTGCATCAATAGCATTCATTCTTTTTCTGCTTTACATCAGTAACATAATTCTTTTTCTGCTTCATATCCATTTTCATGTCATGTCATGACACATTCTAAAGGTCTAATCCATCAATAATCTAAAGTGAAAGTGTCTTAAAACATAGAATCTTTAGCTCACTATCACTACAACACTCATACCGATTGTAAATCCATGAAGAATGATCATCAATCCCGTATTAAGTGACTAAAACTCATGTACAAAGAATCTTAAGAACAATTAGCTCTCAGGAATGATGAACTTCAATCTCAAATGGCAGAATTGATAAAACTGTTGTCTGAAGCTTTTAAGGATAAGGGAAAATGAGCACCATCGATGCTGGCAAAGGACCAGTTAACCTCGAGAGTAATTTGAATGGTGGTAAGAGGCTACTAATGTGCATGAAGCAGCTTTGCATGAACAGCATCCCCTGACAATAAGAATTTTCTCGACCCAACCATTCATTTATCTTAATCCTACAATAGCACCATATTTAGTTCAATGCTCTTCGCCCGTTATACCTATAGTACCAGATCTTGATGAACAAGTAGAACAAGAAAGGGTAAAAAGGTCTTCAAAAAATGATGAGCACTTAAACAAATACCAATCTATAGAGAAACATCTTTGAGCCGTCAAAGGAAGTGATATATTTGGAATTATAGATGCGAAGGCTCTAAGACTGGTCTCTAGTCTTATCATTCTACATAAATTCAAGGTGCCAGAGTTTGAAAAATATAATGGGAACATAGATCGCACTATCCACCTTCGGATGTATTGTCGTAAAATGACTGGGTATAAGGAATATGAAAAATTGCTAACCCACTGCTTCCAGGACAGTTTAGCTAGGGCAGCTCTTCGATATACATAGGGTAGACCCTATAAGAATTCAAACATGGACAGATCTGGCTCATGCATTCCTCGACCAATATAAACATGTATCTGACTGGGCCCCAGATTACCTCACCCTCATAAACATGGAGAAGAAAGCCTCTGAGAATTTTAAACAATATGCCTTAAGATGGAAAGAGAAGGCAGCTCAGGTTTAACCTTTATTAACTGAAAGATAAATGATAGTTATGTTCATCGACACTTTGAAAGATCCTTACTATGAGAAGTTGGTGGGAAACGCCATAAAGAATTTTACTAATATGGTCATATCATGAGAGATAGCTATGGGAGAATAGCTATGGGAGAATCATCCAAGTCAATTAAGAAACCAACAAGTAAAGGAAAAGAAAAAGAAGTAAGCATTATCAGTCATGGCACTGTGAACTTCCCTTAAAATCTAGGCTCAACTCAAGGGTTATATGCCCCAAGTATGTTGTATTAAGGTTTTAGCCCCTACCAAATGACACTAGTAGTTCACTCTACTGGGATTGCTTTAACAGTCATGCACACACCAAATCATGTTCAAAACACTCCTCTAAGCATGCAACCTCATAGAATAAACAATGCCAAAGTCCCAAGTAATCATCAAGCACCTCGAGAAAGGGAACATTTTGACCCTTTACCATACTCATATAAAGAGATTTACAATCACTTAATAGGTGGCCGATTGGTCATCCCAGTGTTTTTAGACCCAAAATCTCCATCATACCCTAGTTGGTATGATGAGAATGCTTACCATGAATACCAAGCTAGAGCATAGGGACATTCAATTAAGAACTGCACCTCATTCAAGAGAAAGGTGCAGGGCCTACTGAAAAGAGGTATAATCAAAATAGAACAAGGGCTCAAACCAAATGTTAGGGCTAACCTACTCCCTAATCACACTGAATCAAAGGTAAATGCCATGATTGATGGGAAAGGCTATTGGATCAAAAAAGATGTTAGAGAGGTCAAGACGCCAATGAGTAGAGTGTGGCAAGCATTCAGAGAGGTTGGAATAGTATGCCCAATAGAGGAATTCATGGAGTCCTCTTGCTGCTACTATGCTCAAGAGCACGATTTACAGCAATGTTCATCGTTCTTGAAAATAGTCCAAGGAATGATGGACCGATTCAAGATAGATTTCTATAAGGAATATCATGAACTGACTTATCCATATGTTAACATCATCAAAAATGAGGAAGCGAATGACGATGGCATCCTAATTTGCCTTTCTCTTATGAGTATGGAGAGGTGGCCAAATGAAAGCTTTAGGCATTAAGCCTCTAGGTAGATAGAAAAGGCTACCCAAATTCAACCACTATTGATAGAGAAGGAAATGATCGTCAGGTTTGTTGGCATACTACAATCACTATACTATGATAAAGTGGTGAAAAGAACCCCTAAAAGCTTTACAGATATAGTCATACTTTGTGGGATAATGGATGAGGCTTTGAAAAAAGAATCAGGTAGGGGTAAGAGGAAAGGAAAAGTCCAAATAGCATGACAGTTAAGGTTTAACAAAAGAGCCAGTTCATCTTAAACCTATGCAGACGCAGTCCTACAAAGGTTCATTATTGACCAAAATTATGAGATCGTGAAAAATATAAAAGAACTAAGAATGCTAATGAGCACAATTTGGGAAATTCTAGTAAAGGCAAAATTAGTTAATCGGGCCGAGAAGAAAAAGGAAAAAGTTGATAACTTTTGCGGTTTCCATATAGTACATGGTCATACCATTCAGATGTGTAAAGAGCTTCGTGCCATGGTCCAAAGAATAATGATGGAAGGCACCATCGAATTTTATGATGAAAAGCAAACTTTGACTATTCAAACTATAAAGGCACTTCCATCTATTAATGCCATAGAAAGGGATAGGGATAATCTCTCCTATGGCATCAAAAGACCATTGATCTTGTACGATAATCTACCGTATCCTTAGGCCACTCCTGCCTCATCTGCACCTAAGATGGTCATTCAATTATTGTCTCTGTTCCCCTACGAGGACAACAAGGCTGTTCCCTAGAATTATGAGAGTAAAACCTTAATTATTGGGGAATCTAGTCAACTAGCCTTAAATATTGATTTTTTAGGGGTGAGCCACTTGACTCAAAGTGGTAGGTGTTATGCGCGACCAGCCTTAAAAGATTAAGATCAGCAAGAAGTTACTAGCCAAAATCTTTAAACCCTTAGGTCTACAGCTAAAGGGTCAGATTCAAAAGTCACCAAGGAATCGATTAGTGAGAAAGAAGCAATAAAGTTTCTTAAGTTTATCAAACACAATGAATACAGTATCATAGATTAGCTGAATAGGCAACCTACCAAAATATCCATACTGTCACTTTTGTTGAACTCTAAAGCTCATAAGAATGCACTCTTAAAAGTTTTGAACGAGGCCTATGTCTCTCTTGATATTTCTATAGGCCAGCTAGATCATCTAGTTAACAATATCATGGCTGACAATTAAATGTCCTTTAGTGATGACAAGATTCCATAGAGAGGAAGAGGGAATCATAAAGCCTTTCACATCACCTCATACTATAAAAGGAAACATATTACCTAAAGTGCTCATAAATAATGGGTCAGCTTTAAATGTAATGCCTATGTCATGCCTAAATAAGCTTCCTATTATGCATCTCACTTTCAAAATAGTCACACAGTCGAGCAGGCATTTGATGGAACTTGTGGAAACATTTTATGGAACATCACTATCCCACTCCAAATAGGTCCATGTACTTATGAGGTTGACTGTCATGTGATGGACATTGCTCTATGATATAATTACCTTTTACGAAGGCCATGGACCCATTATGCGGGAGTAGTTCCATCGTCCTTGCACCAAACATTAAAGTTTGTAATTGAAACAAAGTTATTAGTATTGGTGGAGAAAAATATATTATTGCTCTACCTCAACCGATACCTTATATGTTAAACCTAATGAGGGCATTCTAAAACCCTATTTTCAATCATTTAAGTTCATCAATGCCACCTATGTTAAGAAGGGGTTGCCCATGATTAAGCCTCATCTATTAGGAAGCACGTAAATAGGCTTAAAAATAATAGTCAGCAAAGATGCTCGAGCCAGAAAAGGGCTTGGAAGATGCCTCCAAGGAGTTGCTAAAGCTCTAAAGGTGACCCATCAGACAAAAAAAAAAGGATTGGGGTTCAAGCCCAATGCATTGTAGAAAAAAAAGCAAGCCCAGATGAATCAGGAGAAAAGAATAGCACATTTGTTAGGACAAGATGTAGGGTATGAACCTATGGCATTTTTGCCATTGCATAAGAACTTTCATTTAGGCAGACATGTTAACACTAGCTTGATAAATGTCATGCTTATGTTAAGGAAGACTTTTGAGGATTTCTCTATCAATGCAATTGAAGAGCCATTAGCAATGGGTGAAATGACTAACTTATGCCCTTCAAAGTTTATTCCAAGTGTCTAGACTGAGACAGAAATCACTGTATTGTTTAAAACTCTTTGAAAGTAATGCCATGAACCAAACCCACATGCTTTCACCTAAGAGCATTGTGGGATCCCTTGTATGGTCACCTTTTATTAAGTATTATCAATGAAAATGATGGAGCATTATGCATTTCATTCATTGTGTCCATTTTCACCTCCCTTCGCATATTTTTTTGCCTATATTATTTTTTTCATATTTTTAGGTATTCAGATGAAGATGATAGGAATATTTGTATTAAAACTCAAGAAATCATTTTGGGCAAGCAATTGGTGCTGGTGGGGTTAAGTGTGAAGAAGGTTCTGAGGAAGACCTTATACCCCTAAATCTGCTCAGACTAATTGAACAAGAGGAAAAACATATTTTACCTTATAAAGAACCTACTGAAACCATAAACCTTGGCACAGAAGAAGACCAAAAGGAAGTAAAAATTAAAACCTCTATAAAACCATCAACCTGAAACCAACTGATAAGTATTCTTTAAGAGTTTCAAGATGTGTTTGCCTGGTTTCACCAGGATATGCCTAGGTTGAATATCGACATCGTAGTTCATAAACTTCCTTTCAAACCCGAGTATAAACCTATGTAGCAAAAGCTTAGGAGGATGAAACTTGAGATACTGTTAAAAATAAAAAAAAAGTTAAAAAACTATTTAAAATAGGATTTCTCGAAATTGCCAAATACCCTGAGTGGGTGGCCAATATAGTCTCAGTCCCTAAAAAGGATGGTAAGGTGCGAATATGTGTGGATTACAGGGACTTAAACTGAGCTAGTCCAAAAGATAACTTTTTTTGCCCCATATCGATACCTAGTGGACAACACCGCCAAAAATACACTCTTTCTTTTCATGGATGGATTTTCAAGATACAACCAAATCAAAATGGTGACTGAAGACATGGAAAAGACCACCTTCGTAGCCATGTGGGGAATCTTTTGCTACAAAGTGATGCCTTTGGAGCTCAAAAATGCTAGGGCAACTTATTGAAAGGCAATGGTGACATTGTTTCATGACCTTATGCACAAAGAGATGAAGTTTATATGGATGACATGATTGCTAAGTCACTTAGAGAGAATGAACATGTAGCTTACTTGTGAAAGTTCTTCAAACACCTTTGCAAATATTAGCTCAAGTTAAACCCTGCTAAATGCATATTTGGTGTCACATCCGGCAAGTTATTAAGCTTCATTATGAGTGAAAAAGGAATAGAAATGGGCCTTGACAAGGTTAAGGCCATTCAAAGCCTTCCACCACCTTAAACCCTAAAAGAGGTGGAAGTTTTTAGGAAGATTAAACTATATAACCCGATTTATATCTCAATTGACTGAAAATGTGACCCGATCTTTTGACTACTTTGTAAAGAAAATCTTAGAGAATGGAATACAGAATGTCAAGAAGCTTTCGATAAAGTAAAGCAATACCTTTCAATCCCTTCAATACTTATGCCCCTAATCCCAGGCAGACCTTTAATTTTATATCTATCAGTTTTTAATAGTTCGATGGGCTATGTATTAGGCTAGCATAATGATTCATGAAGGAAAGAACAAGCTATCTACTATTTAAGCAAGAAGTTCACAGAATGTGAAAATAACTACTTGATAGTAGACAAGTTATGTTGCGCTCTAGTCTAGACAGCCAAGAGGTTAAGACAATATATGTTATACCATACCACATGGTTGATCGCCAAACTGGATCTTGTCAAATACTTATGTGAAGCCCTTCATTGTCAGAAAGATTGGTTAGGTGGCAAGTTCTACTTTCTGAATACGATATTGTATATGTGAACCAAAAGGCCTTTCCGGGTAGCGCAATTACAGATATTTGGCTAGTCGAGCAACGGATGATTATCAACCTTTGGACTTTCAATTCCCCGATGAAGACCTAATGTGCATAACTAAAGTGGAAGAGGCAACAAATAGCGATTCACCTTGGAAAATGTTTTTGATGGTGCTTCAAACACATTGGGGCATGGAATTAAGGTAATTTTAATCTTACCTGAGGGAAGCTATTATCCTTTCACTACGAGATTGAGCTTCAATTACACTAACAATATAGCTAAATATAAGGCTTGCATCATCAGACTCCAAGCTACCATCGAAAGGGACATCCAAACCTTATGAGTGCTTTGAGACTTAGCCCTAGTCATTTACCAATTGAAAGAGGAATGGCAGACACGTAACACCAAACTAACTCATTATAAAAGTCTAATCTCAAAACTAAGAAAAGAATTTGGTGATGATAGCTTTCGATATTTACCTCAGGAAGAGAATCAAATTACTGATGCCTTAGCCACCTTATCATCCATGTTTGAAGTCAATCAGGAGTTAGACGTCGCCCTTATTCAGATGAGCATTCATTCAACACCGGTATATTACCAGAATACTGAGGAAGAAAAAGATGGTTTACCCTGGTATCATGACATCCTTCAGTATATAAAAATCAGTAATACCCTAATCATGCCACTAAAAATGATAAAAGAACCATACGAAGAATAGTTGCAAACTTTATTTTGGATGGCAGAGCACTTTACAAGAAAAGTTAGGACTAGATATTACTCTAGTGCATGGATGCCTTAGAAGCTAAAAGAATCTTTGAGGAGGTCCTTGAGGGGATCTATGGTATGCATGCTAATGGCCACTGAATGGCAAAATAAGTCATGCAATCGAGCTACTACTGGCTGACTCTAGAAAGGGATTGCATCAACTATGCCTGTTATGCCACAAATACCAAATCTATGCTGACAAGATTCATATCCCTCCAGTATCATTGCATGTTACGATAGCCCTATGGCCATTTTCTATGTGGGGATGGACATGATTGGACCAATCACCCCTAAAGCCTCCAATGGACATTGTTTCATCCTAGTTGCTATTGATTATTTCACTAAGTGGGTGGAAGCAGCTTCTTATGCTAATGTCACTAGAGCTATCATGTGCAAATTTGTGAAGCGAGACATCATTTTCCGGTATGGCCCCCCTGAGCAAATCATTACAATAATGCACGTAACTTGAAAAATAAGATGATACAAGCAATTTATTCTTAGTTTAAAATTCAGCATCAAAATTCTATCCCATATCATCCAAAAATGAATAGGGCAGTAGAAGTAGCCAACAAGAATATCAAGAAGATAATTAAAAAGATAGATAAAACATACAAGGATTGGCATGAAAAGTAGCTGTTTTATGTTACATGCTTATCGCACAGTCGTACGAACTTTTATGGGTGTTACCTCATTTTCCTTATTCTATGGCATGGAAGTTATTCTACCTATCAAGGTTGAAATCCCTTCCTTTAGAGTTTTAATGGAATCATGGGTTAAAGATCAATTTAAGCAACTTAATCTTATCGAAAAGAAAAGAATCAAAGCCATCTGTCATGGGCAGATATATTAAAAGTGCATGATGAGAGCCTATGACAAAAATATCCGTCCTCGTCAATTCCTAGAAGGTGACTTTGTGCTTAAGCAAATTCTTCCAATCCATAAAGATGTTCACAAAAAATGAACCCCAAATTGGGAAAGAACATATGTGGTGAAGTGTGTATTCTCTGAAGGAGCTTTAATCCTAACCGAAATGTACTGCAACGACCTACTCAATCCTGTGAACTCTAATTTCGTAAAAAAATACTATACCTAAAAGGACTTTAGGATGAAAATTCGAAAGGGTATTCTATTAGCCCTTCGCCCACCATTCTCTATAAAAAACAAAAAATAACAAAGAAACAACAACAAAAATCAACAAGACTAAACAACAAAAAAATCAAAGAAAAAAGAGAAAAAACCAACTTAAGTTAAAAACTCAAGAGGGCAGCTTAAGTAACCAAATCCAGTCAACCCAAATCAAGCCCAAACCATCATCAGCCTAAAACTAATCTTCTCCATAATCATAACTCTGATCGAGGCACCAAATCATTATTTAACCCATATGTTCTATGCTGACCAAACTTCATCCATACCTACACTTGGAAAATGAAAAAATAACCAACTTTGAGGCCTCTATCCCACCGTAAGGCAATCTGAGGAATCTTCTTATGATTTGGCCAACACCACAAGGATCATTTGCTTGAGAGAAAGTCTCTGAAAGCACTCAGTGGAAAATTCATGTCATCAACATCAAAGCCAATCGATCAAGCAGACTTCTTTTGGCTCTTTTGTATTTTAAAATTTTTTAATCAAATGAGAATACAATTGCTTAATTTCTTAACCTTGCATTCCACGTTGCATCATGTTTATCATTTAATTGATAATGCTTGATTAAAAAACAAAATTGATAATAGGATTTCATAGCATTGCTTGGAAAAATTAAACTTTGCGAGAATTTTTGTTAGGTCTAAAGACCAAAAATGAACTTTAGGGCCATGGTTGGTCCCACCTTCTTTGATCTTGTATCCTAAGAAGTGTTTAGACTCTACCCCTAGAAAAGCCTATCATGAGAAAGAAAGGCTAAACTTTGCTTCAATTGGCACCCAAACAACCAAGTTTGAACACATTTGAATAGTCAAAGAGGCTCTTTAGAGTTAGATTTGGCAAAAAAAACACCATTCATGCTTGCTAACGAACTCTTTACAGCTAGAGCCTTCTAACATAAATCATCCAATTTCATAATATTCATATTATCATCATTGGTCATCATGATAAGAAGCCACCTTACTAGATGTGAGAAAGATCCAAAATTGACGGATTATGCCTTTGAAAACACCATTTTCACATCATTTCAACGCGCATACATATTCTCATGCATTCTACAAGATTTAACATCTTTTAGGTACCAATCCCTAAACAAAAGGTAAATCAATAAAAAGCATAAGGTGTAACTTTTTGTTTCCAAAAACCTTAAAAAATCTTAGATAAGTACCTTCGACATCACAAGCTTATTGAAAATCATCCAAGAAAAGGTATCTAATCTCAACACCTTTTCTTTTCTTTGTCTTCAAAGAGTAAGACATTTCCTTTTCCTTTCATTATCCTTAAAGAGTAGGATGTTTCCTTTTCCTTTCTTGTCCTCAAAGAGTAGGACGTCTCTTTTTCTTGTCCTCAAAGAGCAAGACTTTTTCTTTTCTTTGTCCTCAAAGAGCAGGACATTTCATTTCTCTTTCTTTGTCCTTAAAGAGTAGGACCTTTTCTTTTTTTGTCCTCAAAGAGCAGGACATTTTCTTTCTTGTCCTCAAAGAACGGGACATTTTCTTTTCTTGTCCTCAAAGAGCATGACCTTTTCTTTCCTGTCCTCGAAGAGCAAAATCTTTTCTTTCTTTGTCCTCAAAGAGTAAGACCTTTTTCTTTCATTTTATGTCTTTAAAGAGCAAGACACCTTTTTTTTAGGCCTCCACAAGCTGGTGGCAACCTTTTTATTCTAGTCCTTAAAAAGCAGGATGCCTTTTCTTTTTCTTTTAAGCCCATACAAGCTAGTGGCACCCCTTTCATTTAGTCTTCAAAGAGCAAGATGCCTTTTCTTTTTCTTTTAAGCCCACACAAGCTGGTGGCACCCTTTTATTTTAGTCCTTACAGAGCATGATGCTTTTTCTTTTTCTTTTAAGCCCACACAAGCTGGTGGCATGCTTTTTATTCTAGTCCTCAAAGAACAAGATGCCTTTTCTTTTTTTAAGCCCACACAAGCTGGTGACACCCTTTTCAATTTAATCCTCAAAGAGCAGGATGCCTTTTTTTTTTTCATTTAAGCCCACACAAACGAGTGGCAGCCTTTTTATTTTAGTCTTCAAAGAGCATGACACCTTTTCTTTTATAAGCCTACATAAGCAGGTGGCACCCCTTTCACTTTAGTCATCAAATAGTAGGACGCCTTTTCGTTTAAGCCCACACAAGCTAGTGGCACCCTTTTTATTTTAGTCTTCAAAGAGCAGGATGTCATTTTATTGCTTTTAAGCCCACATGAGCTAGTGGCACTTATTTTTCTTTTAGTCCTCAAAGAGCAGGACACCTTTTGTTTCCCACTTAAAAAAGAACCTAATACACTGCTTGAACAAAATTTTATCTTTGCCCTGTTCCTAATACTTAGTAATGCTCAAAGAGGGACAGCTGTAGACACCTTATTTTGTCTGAACCAATTTTTGGTATCTTAGGGGTTTAGGTAAAAGGTGACAAAATAAAAAAATAAAAGTAAAGGTGGGGAACGATCATCATTTGGTGACAAAGTTTTTTTGGGAATGCCAAAAATAACTATCGACCGCTTTAAAGAAAAATTCAAAAATGGGGCAATTTTCCTCTTTTTGTGACCAAGATAAGACAACTTAAGGAACCTAAGGTATGTATGGGTCATATGGGTGCTTAAACACTGTCATAGGGCTTTCACGTTACCAAAATTTTGAATTTTCATCTGTAGTATTAATACATGAGGGTTTGGTATCGATACCTAGCATGATTGTATCGACACAAGTCTTGGCAGTAGCTAAATTTATGATTTTCAGCAAAATGTATCAATATACAAGCGTGAGTATCGATACAAATCCATCGAATATCGATACTAGCCTCTAAGTCTCGAGACTGGTAACATTTTTTTGCTCTTAGCATCGATACACAACTTATTGTATTGATACTCAGGAGTTGTGTATCAATACAACATGTTCTATATCGATACACCAAGACATTTTTGCCTAGTTCAAGCCATTTTTTAGCCTCCAAAAACTCGATTTAAACATGTTTTTGCATCAAAGAACTATCATATGTAAACCTTAACTATAGGTTTATTAACAGATTTTAACAAATTTTTGGAGTCCAAACAATTAATGAAAAAGGTCACTTTCATAAAATATATGGGTGTAAGAAGGTGACAAGCATATTTCTAGCTTGCAAGCTTTGACAGCCTTTCTGCCCCCTTGATTAGCATGGCAAAACCAATAAGCAAAAAGTCAACTAAACATGGCAGCTGAAGATATGCATTGCTACAAAAGAAAAATTAATGAGGCCCTTTGTATTATCTTCTAAAAAAAAGGGGCTGAACCAATGGGGGATCTCAGAGGAAGCTACCTAAAAAAAAAGGCTCCTAACAATCAAAAAACTCTCCAGCAATCATAGAAAACTCTTCACCTATCTCAACCCCAAAAACACTTCCAAAAATACTATTTCATTGACTCTCATATTCTATTATCATAACTACCCCAAAACACCATTGGAAAACCTTCAAGAACCTAACTTTCCACACATTTTGATCCTTAAAAAGCCTCACCATCAACCATACCACCAGAAAGCTATTTTTTTCATCATTTTCTTACTAAATAATAGTAAGGAAAAGGAAAATATTGAGCCTACAGCCACTGCTCTGAAAAAAAGGGAAGTTCAAGTTTTTGGTGTACCCCTTCTACCTTGATCTTTATACTTTTTATTTTGTCATCAGCATCATCTTAGTAAACATTTTTTATGCTTTTATGGCCACTCTAGGACTCCCATGCATTTTGGTGGCTTTGGTTATGGTAGTTTAGGATCTTAATGTTTTTTTTGGTGTCTACATGCTATCCCCTTACATTTTCATTACCACAACAGCCTCTATCCATGTGACCTTGCCATGTTCCTTCCACATTCACATATGCATCTCATGTAAAGCATGTATTTTAATGTGTCATAAGTATGCCCATACATTTCCTAGCAGCTTAATAGGTTTCGTGAAACAAAAATGTTTTCTAGTACATTCATCCTAAGTATGTTCATGTATCTATGTATCACCTCCATGCATACTTTTTTTGTGCATACATGTTTTCCATGTTCTATATCATATTTGTGGCACTTTGTTTGTGTTAAGATGTTTGTTTGATTGCTAGAAAACCTAATTTCAAAGAGTACCCCCGAGTTAGGCACAGCTATCTCCCATACATGGAGAATAACATGGGCTTAAGATTTTTATGGAATTGGTTTTCCAACCTTGGGGGGTAAAGCAAGCATCCAATTTTGGATTCATGGAAGAATGAGTATAAGAATGTTGGTTTTTAAAAAATGAAATGAAGTTTTTTAGTTGAAAAATCTGAACCCTTGTTCCTTATTCAAACACCTTCATGATGGCATGGTTAGCGATTTGCCTCATCATCCCAAACTACTCTAGGACTGTGGGATGAACTCGTGATGCCCATGTCACCACATCATCTTAGTTATGGATGTTCGAACATCCTTGGCCCGAGCTTAACCCAATGAATAACCAAAAATATCAAACACCTCCCCTATTTTGTTTTGGCATTACAGTCGTCTAGTTTTGAAAACTTATTTCAAAATAAAAAATGTTTTATCTATAATGTATTGGTATTTTTTCCTTAAAGGGTTTCGAATTACCTTTCCAATGATATCTCATTTACCTTTAAGTCATCTAGGATGAAATAGTTATGATTTTTTGAATCTTCACTATCTGGAACCCCTGGATCCAACGAGTAGTCTATTATTTGGGCTATTTTAGCCTAACAAAAACATTTTTGAATACCTTAAATATTTTTCCCATAGAGTTCATGAAATTCCCTTTTCGAAAGGGTATTATTCACACTTTAATAATTCTGGATGAATCCGAAATGATTTTTCAAAGTCCATCAGACCTTTACCCTATGCATGCTTCCAGTGCTGAGATAGGTTGAAATTCAAAAATTAATTCCACCTAGAAAGTGATTTTCTAGTATTTTTGGAATATTTTTACATTAATCCTCACCAAGTTACCTTCCCAATGGTACCTCTTTTACCCTTGAGGACCTCTGGATGAGCTCAAATAAATTCGGAAAGAGAAATGATGCAACGTTGTCCTTTACTTCTAGCCCAATTTCCAAAATGCTCTTATTGAGGCATTCGAATGCCTCATGATCTACTCAGCTCATTCCCATGCCCTAAGCCTTTTAGACTTAGACCAAGGCTAAACAAAATAAGAATATTTTAGCAAAAACATCATGTTTCGATTTTTAAGGATTCTTTTTGTTCAAAAATATGACCCATTCCTTTTAACATTGAAGATTTTTGTTTTTGGGGATACTCCAACCCTACTTTTACCTCAATATGACATCAAATTTTCACCTTTAGGGATACTCCAACCCCACTCTTCTGAGGGGATACTCCAACCCCGCTCTCCATATTCCTTCTAAAATTCAAACTTTTTTTAGGATATCCCTGAGTCATCAAATCTTTTTCTCTCTCCTTCAATTTTCACTAAATCTAACTAAGTCTCAACATTGTCATCTCAATTATTCATCAATAATCAAGGACAACTATGAGATACATTTTGATCATCCCAATCGTTTATGTATTTTGTGTGTTTATTTTTGTGTGAATTTATTTATTATTTTCTTTCTTAACTTACTAATATGTTTCTTCTTGTAGGGACCTCGAGCATTCATGCTTTAAAAATTATTTTTAGAATCACAAAATGATATCTAGTGTCGGTATCTCTCTAATGCTGAACATGAGATATTTGATTTTTTAAAAAAACAAACTATTCGGAGATCATTTTCATCAAAAGCCCCTATGTTTCTCACCTCTCCAAGGCGCATAGGTGATAAATTTTCATTAAAACTCGACTCGTATCTTTACCAAAATTTCATGCATTAGAGGGAACTATATTTAAATAATGATAAAAATGGAATCGAGGAAACAATATTCAAGTAAGATATAGTTAGATGGTACTAATTTTCAAGCATTATGGGGGTGCTAATCCTTCCCTACACGTAACCAACTCTCGGACCCAAAACAATGAATCTCTGGTATTATTTTCAACAGGCATTCAGTTATGCCTAACTTAAAATGATCTATGGTGACTCCAACTTTATGGCCACTTCATGGTGGTTATCTAAGACTAGTTGGATGAGCAATTCATCCAATGGTTTTTCACTTCTTCATGTCAAACATTATCATATTTTTAAGTCAGCACACTTTCGCCCTTCAGATCATCCGAAGTTCATAAAGGCTGAGCACGTGGAATGTCGACACCTACCTCAGTCCATAACAAGCTAGACACCTATTAACTGAAAGCCTACACTAGTTGGTGGCGTCTATTTAAGGGGGTTAAACTTAATAAATCACAAACCTAATAAGAACTTAAGAAATCACAAACCTAATAAGAAGGTTAAACCTTACAAAACTCATTAAAATTCTCCTACTAGTTGGGACCATTGCTAATGTACTCAACTTATCTGAACGTAATACTAACTAAATCTTTATTTCTCTATTGGCACATAGAACCATCATCTTACCTAAACAAAATGGTGTTTATTTGTCATTGCCTTATTCCTAATGCTCAGCAATAGCTAAAGAGGTGCAATTATAGACACATTATTTTGTCCGGGCCAATTTTTGGCATCTAGAGACATAATCAAAAGATGATAGAATCAAAAAAGTAAAAAAAATAAAAATAAGGATGACTATTGGGTGCTGGTCGCTAGGCACTATTAGGCGACACAGCACTAAACAAAATTTTTTTAGGAAAGTCTAAAATGCTTATGGGTTATATTAAAGAAAATTTTAAAAATAAGGCATCAAAAGTTACTACTTAGGGTGTCACCGAAGTCATTAAAATAAACATGGGTTAATTTCCCACTGTTTGTGAATAAGGTAAGGTATTCAAAGGGCCTAAGGTACATGCAAGTCACATATTGATATAAAGCTTTTATGTCACCAAAATTCAAATTTTAATGTGTAATATCGATAAAAGAGGGTTTGGTATCGATTTATAAGGTGTGGTATCGATGCTTAGCATTTTGTTTTGATACAAGCTTTGGTAGTAGTGAAAGTTATGATTTTTGGCAAAATGTATTGATACACAAGCAAGAGTATCGATACAAGGCTTTAAATCTTGAGACTAGAAACCATATTTTTCTTTTCGTATTGAACACACTTCATTGTATCAATACTCATAGGTAAAAATTACCTTGTCTATCGATACAACATGTTTTGTATCGATACATTAAGGCATTTTTGCCTAGTTTGAGCCATTTCTCATCCTTTAAAAATATGATTCAAACATTTTTCTTACATTAAAAATCATCATGATTCATATCAAGCCTCAACTATAGGCTTGTAGTTGGACTTAAACAAATTTTTAAAGCCCAAATAGCCAATGAAAAAAGTCATTTTCATGAAAGGCAACCATAACGTTTCAACACCATTACTCTGTATGACAAAACTAATGGCAATAAGGGTAGCTGAGCATAGTTCATGGAGTTGTCTTCTAGTACATAAGGGAATATCCCATAATGCCCTTTTTTTTATCTCTAGAAGGCATTGGCTGAACCCTAAATTTAAAAAAAAAAAAAGCCAATCCTAGCTCAACAAAGGGAAAAAACTATTTTTCAGTAATCTAAAAAAACCTTCAACGACTTTCAGCTCTAAAAACTCTCCTAAAAATAGTATTCTCTTTACTGACAATCACCACTGAAAACACATTCAAGACCCTCTATTCCCTTTATTCTTCCTCTTAAAACATCCTTCCATCAACACCCTACTAGAAAACTCTCTTTTTCATCATTTTCTTGCAAATTAATATAAAAAAAAAAGGAAAGAAGATGAATCCCAAGTTGTTGCTCAAAGAAAAAGTCTAAAGCTTAAAGCTTTTGGTATATTTTCTCATCTAGCTCTATCTCTTTTCTTATGTCCAACACTTGCATCATTCCAGCACTTGCATCATTTTAGTGAACCATCCTAGGACTCCATACATTATTGTTGCCTTGGTTGTGGTAGTCTTAGGATCTTGATGTTCTTTTGATGCCTAGATGTTACTTTGTAGGCAAACATCTTCTCTTTCATTCTATCATCAAAGCAACCCTTTTTTCATGCATTTTCTATTATGATTCACCTATTTTTACATGTTTAACACATGTTTAAATGTTCTTTATAACATGCATTGAGTTAGTTTTTGCATTTTCTTGCATTTTAAGGAGTCTCATGGAACAAAAATGCTATCTTAAAAATTTTAGCATGCTTTTCTCTGCTTAAATATGTTTATGTCATCTTCCATAGCATGATTTTTGATGCCATTCATGGAGTTATCATTTTCATGCATTTGTTTGTCATTTCATTGCATTCTTGTCCTTTTTTCCATGTCGAAATGTCATCTTTGTGTGTTTGCATGTGTTATTCCTATTCTTCTTTGTGTATGTTGTACTTGCTTATGATATCCTTGCTAGTTGCTTGTTTGCTAAAAATCTGAATTTCAAAAATCCCCAAGTAATGTTCATGCTACCTCAAATAAAAGGAGAATGACATCGATTTGATGTTTTTATAAAATTGGTCTTCCAATCTTGGGGACAAATTAAACATTTCAAATCTAGATTCATGGTAAAATGAGTTTAAAGATGTTGTTTTTCAAACTAAAATGCCTCTTTTAATTGAACTATAGTTCAAATTTGAAAAATTACTTTTGAACGACAAATGATTTTTCTAGAATTTTTTGATATTTTCCCTTAAAGCACATCGAAATACCATTCTAAAAGTGTCTTGCTTACCCTTAGATCAACCCAGATGAAGGAGTTACAATTTTTGAACCTTTTTTATCTAAAACCCTAGAACCAGTGTGCTATTCTATTTAGGTCTCAATCCATGAGATGATTTTTCTATATTATTTAAGTATTTTTCCTAGAAAGTTTGCAATATTCCCTCTCTAAAAAGGTATTGTTTACAATTTAATGATTCTGGATAGGCCCAGAACCATTTTTCAAAGTCCATCACACCCTTTCCATCATAGATGCCGCCAACGTCAAAACAAGCCTAACTCTAAAAATTATTTATGTCTAGAAAGTGATTTTCTAGGATTTTAAAAATATTTTTATATTAGTCCAAATCAAGTTACCATTATAACAGTACCTCATTTACCCTGCGAATAAACCTAGAATAAATTCAAGAAAGAAGACGATGTGATGTTGTCCCCTGTTTTTAACCTAATTTTTAAAATGCCTTTATAGAGACATTTGAACATCTTGAAGTGCATCTGATTCTTAATATACAAACCCTTTAGGCTCAGATCAAGGCTTAAGACAAAAATATATTATATATAAATTTTCATTTTACTATTTTTGAAATCCCTTTTCCAAAAACCTTTTTCTTTTAAAACATAAAAAAGTTTCATCTTTAGGGATACTCCAATCCTACTACTTCGAGCGGATCCTCCAACCTTATTTTTTACTAGAAAAACTTGAATTTTCTCTCTCAGATTTATTCGAGATTCTTAATTATTTTCCTATACCATAAAAATTTTTCATCTTTCATAATACTCCAACCCCATTACTCTGAGGGCATACTCCAACCCTATTTTTCATTAAAAAACTTAAATTTTCTCTTTATTCCTAATTATTTTCTTAAAATATCAAGATCTGTCTTTGGGGAATGCTCTAATCCCATCTCTCTGAGGGGATATTCTAACCCTGCTTTTAACTTAAAAATCAAAAAATTCTTTTTTTTTGGATACCTCAGATTATTTTATTTAAAACTTTTTTTGGTCTTTCAAGTTACAACTGAATCCAAACCTATCTTTAAATTGTCATCTCGATTATTCTTTAATAATCGAAGACAATTATGAGGTACATCCCTATTATCCCCTTTTTTTACATTCTTTTGTTTGTGATTATTTGTTTATTATATTATTATATTCTTTTTTATCTTACTAACATGTTTCCTTTTTGTAGTCACTATCATGCATTCATATTTAAAATTTGTTTTTTAAAAAAAGTTTGCAAGGCAATGTTCTATGTTGATATCTTTCTAATACTTAATATGGAATATCCAAATTTTTAAAATTTAATTTGGAAATCATTTTCATAAAAAAATCCTTATGGTCCCCATACCTCAGCAGTGCATAGGTGATATCAAATTATCTTTTAAAACCCATATTTACATTTTCTACAAAAGTTGATGCATTAAAAGGGATTATATCTAAATAATGACAAAATGAAACCTATTAAGCCAAAACCAAAGCGAGATATAGTTAGTGGGTATCGATTGTGAGCATCATGGGTGTGGTAATCCTTCCCCATGCGTAACCAAGTCTCAAACCCAACCAATGAATCTCTGGACCTTGTAAACCTAGAAATCAATGCTTCGAGTATTATAACTCAGGATATTATTTTCAATAGGCATCCAATCATGAACAGCCCAAAATAGTCGGTGTCAACTCTAAATTTATGGTTACTTTATGGTAACTTTCCAAGATTAGTTGGATGAGTGATTCGTCCGATAGTCTCTCCCCCTTCACATTATCATGCCTAATCCAAATCTCAACCATGGGATAACTAAAAGGCTCAAACACACCACCATATATCTTTTAAATAGTGCACACCCTTTTCAGATCATCCAGAGAGAAAAAGAAAAAAAGGTTACTTGGTGACACTTAACAACCAATGCTTATGGTTACACCGATTTTTACATTTGTGCACAAGTTGAGCGCTCTAGGCAATAGTCAAAGTAGACACAAGAAATGGAACCAAAATTGGACTAAGCAGATCCCCATCTCTTATGCAGAGCTTTTACCCAAGCTCATCAAGAATCACCTTTTAACACCTATTCAAATTGAGCCTCTGAAGCCCTCATATTTGAATTGGTATAATGCCAGCCAATGCTATGATTATCATTTTGGTAATTTACTACATTTTATAAAAGATTGTCTAGCTCTTAAGTACAAAGTTTAAGGCCTTATTAAGGCTAGAAAAATGAGCTTTAAAGAGGGGAAAGCCAAATATCATTGAAAAGACATATGAACAGAAGATAAGCATTGTGAATAGCTGAGTTTGTAATAAAGGAATGCATGCCATAGTAAGTTGTGTAACCTTTATTTTGAAAAGCCCATGTTCTTTAAATTGGTGTTAATTTGTAAAGTGTTCATATTAAATGTTTTAAGAATGTATTTTAAAAACATGATTAATGCTGAAAAAAGGTTTACACCCTTACATTTACTCCCCTATAAATAAAACTAGGATCATTGGAAAGACCCAATACTATAGGGAAATAACTTTAAAGTTTCTGAATCATGATTCCATAGATTAAAAGTAATATAATGGAGTTCCCAAAAATTTTTGACTTATTTGAAAATTAAATAAATGAAATGTTCTTTTAAGAAACCTAATTCTGGCAATTGAATATGTGCTAAGATCGTGCCTAAAATCCTATTCCTTTTTTTGTAACCTAAACACAAATTTTATTACTATCTCTTAGAAGTTACTTATGACTTATATCCTAGGCAAAGTGACCAAACAAAATTGCCCTATGTTTCTAACAAAACCTTTTTAAGCTATACTCCCTTCTGACCATATTTAAATATAATCTATTACCCATCATTACAGATACTAATGAATCAAGCATAAAATTTTCCTTGCAAACATGGATCATTGAATTATTTAATTTTTTACTGGTGATATACTAAAAAACAAAACATGCTTATAAATCAGAGTGAAGTAAAGGACTGGTTGGTTTCACCCATAGGAATTACTAAAATCTTGCAAGAAGAAAAATTATTTTAAAGAAATTTAGGGACACCTAAAAATTATTAACCTAGGCTGTCAAGACTTGATTGTAGAGACAGATTTTGAAAATTAAAGCCATCTTTTTTCCAGCTTGACCTTTTATTCTGGAACCCTTCACAATCATTTTTAGTATTCATCGAAATGTTAACAATAAGGAGACTTAAAGGAACATCAAATTCATCTACTTTTCAAAGAAATTCATGTTTCATATCACCTGATTTATTCATGCCTAGGAAAGTAGGGCATGTATCCCAGCCACTTTGAAATTCTTAGGCCAAACAAAGTTTTTTAGCTCTTTAACACAGTTTGAAAAGGATAGATTATCATTCAAGAAATTATCTTCAAGAGATTTGAACATCACATGACAGATTGTCATTCAAGAAATTGTCTTTAAGAGATTTGAACATCACATGCTTTTATTCCTAAAGTTTAAAACAAAACTCATTTTTCAATAAGATAATCATTTGGGGAAATTTTGAAAAAATGCCATGAAAAAGAGATGGCTGTTTTCTAATTAAAGGACACTAAATCAAGATAAAGATTTAACTATGGACAAGAAAATGATTAAAATTTAACATTGAGAATTTGAAACTCATCAGGGTAAATGGTGACAAAAGATTGAAAAAAAGTGATTTTCCCTTGAGTACGAGGGAATTTAAGTCAGATTTGAGACATAGCCAAATAGAATTTCAATTTCCTTGCCATTCACAAATTTGCTTTATTCAATACTTGATATTTGCATCATTTCATAATCATCATTTTAGGGTTTGCCTTATTTCTTATACATGTATCTCTTTATTAATATTTGCATTTGCATCATTTCATAAGTATTTACATCATTCTTGATAATGGCATTTTATGATTAATGTTATCATTTTTGTAATCATTATATTTGCATTAATCATAGAAAAATTATATATTCCTAAAGTCTTCAGTGGTTAAATCCAAACCATTTAAAAAATATTTTCTTCGGTGGTGAAATTCAAAGCATTTTAAAGGAGTTTATCTTTAGTGGTGAAATCCAAAATGTGTTTAAAAACAAATCTTTGGTGGTGAACTCTAGAGCATTTGAAAATTTTGGAAAATAAGTCTTTGATAGTGATATTTGTAGCATGCGTAAGTCTTTGATGATGATATTCAAAGAATGCACAAGTCTTCGATGGTAATATCGAAGCATTTAGAAGTTTTTGATGGTGATATTGGAAGCATTTACAAGTCATTAGTGGTGATATTCAGAGTATCCATAAGTCTTTGATGGTGATATTCAGAGCATCCACAAGTCTTCCATGGTGATATTTGAAGCATTTACAAGTCATTAGTGGTGATATTCAGAGTATCCATAAGTCTTTGATGGTGATATTCAGAGCATCCACAAGTCTTCCATGGTGATATTTGAAGCATTTACAAGTCTTCGATGGTGATATTCAAAGCATCCATAAGTCTTCGATGGTGATATTCGAACCATCCATAAGTCTTTGATGTTAATATTCAAAGTATTTACAAGTCTTCAATGGTTATATTTAAAGCATCCACAAGCCTTTGATAGTGATATTTGAAGCATCCATAAGTGTTCGATCCTAATATTCGAAGCATTTACAAGTCTTCAATGGTGATATTCAAAGTATCTACAAGTCTCCAATGGTGATATTCAAAGCCTCCACAAGTCTTCAATGGTGATATTCGAAGTATGCATAAAATCTTTGATGGTAATATTAAAAGCATTTAAAAGAGTTTTCTAAGTCTTTGATGGTGATATTCAAAGACAAAGCTCCGATGGTGATATTTGAAGCATTCAAAAGAATTTTTAGGTCTTTGGTAGGTGATACCCAAAGCACTGTAGGAGTGCTTTCAAAGTCTTTAGTGGTGAAATCCAAAGCATTTTAAAGAATTTTCAGATTTTTGGTAGCATATCCAAAGATTGTAGTGGAGGTTAAAACTTATCCTTGATAAAAAAAAAGAAAAAAAGGCAAACCCCTAGAATGAAAAGAAAAATACAGGCCTGTAAGAATGCCCATCTGGTAAAATTTAATGAGTTGGTTTACACCTATCAAAGATTATTAGTCTAAGCATCATCTACCTTTCTGGTAGTATGCCAATGAATGGCAGCTTCTATCTTAACTTCTTAACTTTAAAATTTTGTATTTTTTTCCAAATTATGAATTTTGTAATAAAGTTTGGTTTATAAATAGTGGGCATATTGTCATAAACCATGAAATTTGTTAATAATGATTTCCAATATCTAGGATAATGAGAACATTTTGAAAATTTCTTTGATAAGTGATCGTGTTTAGATTGAACTCTCTCAGAAAGGTCCTCCATTTCCATTTATATGATTGTTTTAGACATCTAACTATAGACCTTTCACAACCATAGACTTTTCACACACAAATGTTTCTTTTAGGATTTTTTTTTTTTTAGGATCAAACAGTTAAGTTATACTCTTGAAAATTTCAAATGCTATAGTTTAGCATGTATTAAAATAATGATAGTAATTCCAAGATCTCTTTTATTTGAATAACCTTTTACTACAACTTCCATGGCACTCTTCCAAATCCTTGATTTTAAGAAGAAGAAGAAGAACAATAAACTTAAGCCAAAAATACCCTTTTTTGGAATAAAATCATTTTCAATCCAATATCTAATAAATAAAATGTGAAATTTGAAGTTCTCCTATACCAATTTGATTTTTTATGAAAAAGCCCAACCATAACCTAGACTCATTGGTGCTACAGAGCTTATAATTTTAAGAGGAATTCCTTAAGCCTAAAATGTTGAAAAAAAAAACAAAAATAAAGAAAAAAAGAAAATGATAGTAGAAAAAAGAAAAATTAATAGCAATATCATATTATTGAAATACTCAAAAGTATTCAATCCTTTTTCCTAGTGACATGCTTGATAACTCAAATGGCTTTGCTTGAGATGACAAATGGCCATTTTTTTCTATCCTTTCATAAACATAAAAAAAAATTCCCCTTGTAGTCCCCTTTGAGCCTAATGATATTTCTTTTTTTAAATCCTATACTAGATAACAAGTAAAGCAAAACTTCAAAACTAGAAAGGGGAAGTCAAGTTTTAAAGTTACAAGAATAATAAATCTATTGTCATAAAGCAAAAGACCAATCAAAGTTCAAAGTTTAAATCCCATCAAAGAGAAGAATAAAGAAAGTTCAAATAACCAAGTTTCTTTAAAGCAAATAATAGCTAAAAAAAAGTCCAAATTTCAAGTTCTTTTAAAGTGAAAAATGAAGAAAAAGAACTATGGAAGGGCAAAAGAGAATGTAAAAGTAAGAAAAGATAAAGATAAAGAAATATGATTTGTCTAGAAAGATATGTAAGATCAAGTTCTTCTGAAGAGAAATGATCCTTGATTCAATTAGCTTTAAATACATGATTTGGGCCTATTATCTTTTCTTTTGAAGCCCTAAACCATAGCCTACATTACATATCTACAAAGTATAATTTGATCAAACATACTTATTTAAGCTATGTTATCATTCCTAGGAAACTTTAAAAAATTTATCTTTTGAATGATTTTTAAGTCCTCAAAAATACAATTGGGCAATTAACCAAGAAAGAAAAAAAAGAAAAGAAAAGAAAATAAATTAAGTTCTATAGTGAAAACCTAAAAAGGGCACTCTAGAACAAACTTTAAAGGCTTTAGAAATGTATGTAAACTAATAAGGCTGAATTAGAAGTAATTGTTATAAAAGTCCTCAAATTAATATGGATGATCAAGTGATCTAATTCTTGAATCACTGGGCAATCATTATTCTTATCAGTTTGCTTCAACTGTTGATGGGAAATTTTAGAAACCACATATTCCCCATCATCTCTTTTTTCTCAACCCCTAAATGATATTAATGTACCTAGTTTGATTTTTTGAATAAACTTATATACAAAATCATGATTTTCTCTAGCCCTTTTAAACTTCATTTTTGTGGCCTTGAATCATGACATCAGCAAAAAAAATTAAGCCAAATGTCCAAACACTCCTTTCAAAATGACCTTTTAGAAGCTTTAAGTTCTACTTTACAAATTGATACTGCCTAAAGGCCTTCCAAATTAACCCCTTGAGACTTAATATTTCTAGTATTAGTTTAACATTTGTTGAGCGATTGTATTTGAAGATTATAAGGATGTTATTAATTTGATTGTTTGCCTTTCAAGGAGTTCTTATGAAACAAACATTCTCCTAAACTTGGTCTTGATAAACCTCGACTTGGCTAATTTTTTCAAGGCAAATTTTAGTACTGCCACCCCATTTAAGCTATTAATTCATTTCCTCATTTAAACAGAGATATCTTGAATGGTTATCATCAATCATAGGGAATCTTTAACAATAAAAGATGAAGATGAGATGTCTATTATCTTTGACATTGGAAATTTCACAGTTGAACTCAATTTGAAATTTTCATAGATTTTGATCATATAGATTTTTCTTCAGGTTAGAATGAGAAGGGAATCTTGTTTTGTAAATCTTGAAATTTAGATAAATTTTTATATTTGTTATGATTTTTGTGGAAGCATATAAATACATTATGAGCAATGAAATGTTATCTCTCATGTAGTTGCATAAAGTTATATCTTTGAATTCATAAATACTAATTTAATATTTGGTGAATATTTAGGAAAAAAATTATTAAATCTTAGGTTTCTAAAGTCAAGTTTAGAAAGAGGTTCTGTAGGGCAAACTTGTGATCACTCTTTATCAAATCACTTTTTCAACCGTAAGTCATTAGAAAAAAACTTGATATCAATGAGGCTCAGATTGATAAAGGCTTGCCAACATATAAGAAGATAGATTTTCATGATATTTAAACTTGATATCTTGTTCATTAGATCCTATAAAAGATAGGTGAAGTAGGAGTTAAGTCAAATTCATTCAATTCCATGAAAGATAGGTAAAATTTTTAAGATGTCCTTTTCATTCAATCTCGCGAAGGGTAGGTGAAGTAGGATTTCAACTTCATTCGATTTTATGAAGGATAGTAGAGTTTTTGAATTTAAGTTCCTCTCTATTCAGTCCCATGAAGGGTAGATGAAGCAGGATTTAAGCCAACTTTATTTGATTATGTAAAGGATAAGCCGAGTTTTTGAGTAAGATATACTGTTTATTTTATCCTATGAAAGTTAGGTAAAGTAGGATTTAAGTTAACTTCATTCAATTTTATGAAGGATAGGCAAAGTTTTTTATTTAGATGCCTTTTTCATTTAATCTCGTAAAGGGTAAGTGAAGTATGATTTAACTCAACTACATTCAATTTTGTGAAAGATAGGTGGAGTTAATTTAAATTAGACATCATCTTCACTCAATCTTATGAACGATAGCTGAAGTAGGATTTAAGTTAACTTTGATCCATTTTATGAAGGATAGCTAGAGCTTTTGAATAAGATGTCCTCTTTAGTCAAACCCATGAAGACTAAGTAAAGTAATTTAAGTCAACTTTGTTCGATTTTGTGAAAGATAGGCAGAGTTTCTAAATAAGATATCCTTTTCACTCAATCCCGTGATGGGTAAGTAAAGTAGGATTTAAGTCAACGTCATTCGATTCCGTGAAAGATAGGTTAAGTTTTTTAGTAAGGTGGCCTCTTTGTTTGATCTTGTCAAAGGTAGGTAAAGAAAGCTTTAAATTAACTTTGTTTGACTAAGCAAAAGGGTTGTGGAGTTTCTATTAGGTTTTCTTTGTTTGGTGGAAGAACCAATATAATTTATGTATTTGTATATAAAAAAGATGTTTCTTTAAAAAAAGCTTATGATGACCCAAACAAAATTATGTCTATTTAGTCTATGCCTTATTCTTAATGCCCAACAACAGCCAAAGAGAGGCGGATGTAGATACATAATTTTGTTGGGACCCTATTTCCAGTAGCTCTAATTATTCGAGAAAGAGAACTTGCAGTCAACCTAGTAGAGATCGACTTCTGCTAGCTAGACTTAGCATTTTTATAACTTGTTAAGTGATACCTAAATGGTCACACGTGGACGTGACAGAAATTGTGTCATTTTGAGAACCAATTTAGGATAAAAATTACGAATATTGAAAAGAAAAATTAGTTTTCAAGTATTTTCTTGACAAATTTTGAAAACCATTTTTGCGAATTATATCTTGGTCAAATTTTTCACTTTTAGAAAATTTTGAGATTTTTTTATAAAATTTGAGAAGTTGATCTTTGTATATTTTTATCAATACTCGTGTAGTATTTATGCCGATATGCACTTTGAAAAATAAAAAATATTTGAGAAAAAATATGTATTGGCATTATTGACTATAAGGTGTAAAAAATTTCAATTTTGTTAATTAGTTTTGAATTTTCATTATATAGCGAGTGTCATACTTGAGAATTTGTTCCAAAATTCAAGTTTTTATCTTTATTAGTTTTAGAATTTAATATTTTGAGTAAAGTATTAAATTCAACTTATTCTTCTCAAAATTAGAATTATTTTAGTAATTTTTCCCATTTTCAAAATATTTCTACTTCGTAACATTTTTGGTAGGATTTTTTTAATTTTCAAATTTTTAAAATTCATCAAATATTTTTATTAAATTCACTTTAAATCAATTTTTTAAACTCTAATTCATTTTATAACTTTTAAAATTTTTTTAATATTTATCAACTTTCCTCTTTAAGGATTTTTCTTGTATAATTTTATGAGTTATGGATTTTCAATCAAGATTTTTTTTCTTTATTTCATTTCCAGAATTTTTTTATGATTATTAATTTTAATTTTGTATTTTTAACTAGTTTCACGGAAACTAGTCTAATTAGATCCTAACTTTTTCCTAACTAATATAGTTTGGTTTTAACCATCCCATTAGATGATCTTATCTTGATAATCATTAAGATGATGAGTCATACATGATGATTAAGCAAGTGATACATATACTTTAAAGAGTCTTTATCTTAATTCACTAATATCTACCAATAATAATAAAAAATAATTAAAAAAATGGTTTTCAGCCAAGGGGATTTTTTAGATCCTCTTAACCTAACCTCCCCCTTATAAATAAGGGGAGGATATCAAGTTGAATGGCTAATGGCTTCTATACCAAAAATTGGCCATTTTGCTAAGGATTTTTAAGCTTCTTTTTCCCTAAATTTTCAAGCTTTCAAGGTAGTTTCTTTCAAAATTTTGCTCATTTTCTTCATTTTCCATCATTTTCCTCCCTTTTAGTGCTTGATGATCACTTGTGTTCATCGATTTTAATCTCTGTTGAAAGGCCAAGTATAAAAGCCATGAACAAATTTCTTAATTTAGTTGTTATGTTTGATTTTTCTTAAACAAAATTTGATTTTCATCAAGATAACATTTTTTTGTTGATATGTTGTGTATTTTATCATGTGAATATATTTATGATTATGTTATTTTCCTTGGTATTTTCATGTGAATATTTGGTAAGCTATATTTATATGTCCATATTCCATGATTTTATACATGTTGATAATGATGTGAGCTTGGTAGAAATTAGGATATATGTTGATTATTCATGTATTCATATTAAAAATATTTTTTCTTGTTTATTGATGATTGGCCAAATTTGATGATGGTCTTTAAATGAATTTTCATGATTGATTTTATGATATTTGGACTATTTTGTCATGTTTAAAAATTATAAGGACCTAAAAATAATTTTCCTAAATTATTAAAAGCCTTGGAAAGGTGTTTCCATGATTGGCCAATTTTAACGAAGGCTTATTTATGAATTTTTTTTCATTTTTTAGGCCATTTTGTAAATATAGAAAGTCTTGGGATTAAATTGTAAAATTGAAAAAAATTGTTTTAAGACTTTTTATGCTTGGTTAAATGCTTTGTAGAACTTTAAGGGTGTCTTTCATGTGTATCTAGCATGTTTGAGTGTGATTTATATATTTTTAATCTTTTTGGGATCTTTTTATAACTTTGGAAAGTTTAAGGACTTGTCTGCAAAATTTGTAAAAATTATCTTAAGATCGAAAGTACCGATCTTTTCTTGTGAATTTTGGTATATTTTTGTGTTGATTTGGATATGTCTGATGTTTGATTTAGTATTTTGTATTATATTAGGGACCACTATGTAAAGTTAGGAAAGTTTAGGGACCATTTAGTAGAACCTTGCTTTTTAAGGTTAAAATGGTCTTTTCCCATACAAAACCATTCATTTAGGATATTTTGGACATTTTAAGAACATTCCTAGCATTCTTTTGGTTCTTTAGTAGGTCGTAAAAAATGTTAAGACCTTCCGTATTTTTTCGATTCTCTGATAAGGTGCGAAATCTAATTTTTTTAAAGTTTAGGGGCTTAATTGCAACTTTTGCATTTTAGGTTTCAAATTACCCTTTTGGGGTAAAAAATATCATTTCCTACCATTTTTGAGTCCTTGAAGGTCACCGGGATGCTTTCAAGATGAAGGTAGTCTTTAAGGGTATTTTAGTAATTTTTTTTAAATCGAGTCTAATATAGTCACTAGGATGCTTTTATGCCAAAGGTGTGTATTTGGAATAGGTTCACCCTTCCTTGATCATTTTAAGTCCTTTAGGCTAACCGTGATATTTCCATGTCGAAAGTAAATATTAGAGACATTTTAGTAATTTATGTTAGAATTAAGTCCTATGTGATCACCAGGATACTTCTAAGTCAAAGGTGCATTGTAAGAATACGTTCCTTCATATATGATATCCAGTCCTTTAGGTTATCGAGATACTTTCACGTTAAAGGCAAATCTTAGAGACATTTTAGTTAATTTCCTTAGATCCTAGTCCTTTGGAGTTTTCAGGATACCTTTGTGTCGAAGATAATTTGAAGGACATTTTGGTCTTATTGACCATGTTTAGGTCCTTTAAGTTTAGTTTTAGAACTTTTCACCTAAATCGGGTCTTAAGATAGTTTTTCTATTAATATTCTTAACAAATTTGGAATTTTTAGAAAATTAAGGCAATGTCTCCAAGTTAAAATAATACATGAAATTTCTTTCAAAAAATGAAAGGGGTTTTACGGATTATTTTAATATAGAGATATCCTTTTCAAAAAGGAAATCAAGATTTTTCAAATTTTGTAAAGTAAAATCTTTAATGTTATTCTAGTTTTCCAGTGGGATGCAAAAGATATTTTGATATTTTAAAACATTTTTTATTCCTGTAGCTCTCTAGTAGGGTATCTAATGAATGATAAAGCCTTTCGTGTCCTTCTGGTCTATGGTAGGATATGAAAAAGATTTTGATTTTAAAAAATATTAAAAACTCAATTTTCTTAAGCGAAATAATAAATTTGCTTCATAAAATTTTATTTTAGAAAATGGGAATTATACTTAAAAATCAGATTTTGAAGCCGAATAAATATCAAAACTTAAGTTAACATGTGACTAATAAGGTACCTATTACCAGGCAGCATGAGAGGGATCGATCTTTACTTAAGATAGTAACTGACTCCCGGATGCTTTTATATGATTTTTGATATTCACATAGACCTCAGAGTTTGTTTTTAAAGGTTTTGTAGCCCTCGAAATATGAACTCTAATAGGTGATAAATCTTACCTAGCTAAAATAAATTGGTAGCAACTGTAAGGTAAATGGTCACTTCGTAATGATTATATAGGGTTGTTGAGTGAGCAATTTATCTTGATGACATATCCCTAGATACCAAAAATAAAAAAATATTAACAATGATATGGCCTTTAGGAATAAAAAAATATAAATAGTGATATATCAATAAGTATAGGAACGAAGGCCTTTTAAGTTTGGCTTGGTCAGGATTCGTATCCGAGCCATGCTGTGACATAAATGCCTTTCTATGTAAAAGGATTTAATTAAAAAGCTGGTCTCTAATACAATGGAAGTTGAAATCATTAGGCATTGTACAAGCTCTTTTGCTCTTTTAGTGGTATTTGAGAGGAAAAAAATATAGACCTTAGTGCCTGTGCAGTAATTATAGATAACTACACAAAATTACAATCGAGGATAAGTTTCCTATTCCCTTAGTGGAAGAACTTTTGGATGAACTATGTGGTGTTTGATAGTTTTCCAAATTGGCTTAAAGTCAGGCTATCACCAAATATGAATAGTTGAGTAAGACATTCACAAAATTGCCTTTACTACATACTAAAGGCATTATAAATTTCTTGTTATCTCTGTTGGTTTAACAAATGTTCCCTCCACATTTTAGAGATTAATGAACTTTATTTTTTAGCCATTCCCAAAAAAATTGTTTAGTCTTGTCGCCACGTGCCTTGCCTTTAAAACTTTGGAAGATCTGAAAGGCATAGCACGCTCGACTTAAAAATAAATAATGGTTGGTCATGGTCAAGCCTTTGAGTTATCCCTTGATCGAGATTTGGATTAAGCGTAACAATACAAAGGGGAGAGAAACTATCGGGCAAGTCGCTCATCTAACTAGTCTCAGATAGCCACCACGAAATGGTTGTAAACTTGGACTCACCGATTATTTTGGCCTAGGTAGGATCGGATGCCTACTAAAAATAATATTGTAAGTTACGAAACTCGAAACATCGATTTCAAGGTCTAGAAATTCCAAAGATTCATTGGTTGTGTTTGGGAGTTGGTTATGTGCAGGGAAGGATTAACATCCCACGACACCCAAAATCAGTACCTACTAACTATATTTCACTTTGGTCTCAATTAAATCGATTCCGTTTAGCCTTTATTTAGATATAATTTCTTTAATTCATGAAGTTTTGTAAAAATAGGTCCGGTTTTTCTTCTTTTTTTAAAAAAATTTAGCTCATCTATGCACCTCGGAGGTGTGAGGAACATAGGGAGTTTTTATGAATATAAAGTCCGAATTAAGTTTTGAAAATTTTGATATTCCGCATTAGGCACTGGAAAGATATCAACACAAAACATCGCCTTGTATATTTTATTGGAAAAATAAATTTTAAATATGAATGCATGATAATTACTATAAAAGGAAACGAGTTAGTGAGGCAAAAAAAGTGAAATATAATGATATCATAAATAACCAATCACATACAAAAAAAACATAAAAAGAAGGGGTGATCAAAATGTATCTCATAATTGCTTTCGATTATTAAAGAATAACCAAGATGACAATTTTAGAGACCAATTTGGATTCAATTCTAACTTGAAGAATGAAGATGACTTTTATCAAAGCCGTCTGAGGCATCCGAAAGAGAGAAAATTTTAGGTGTTTTTGAGGTAAAGTGGGGTTGGAGTATCCCCTCGAAGAGGTGGGGTTAGAGTATCCCCAAAGATAGAGTTAGGAAAATATCTAGGATAAATAAAATTTTGTATCTTTTTAAAAAATAATGAGGTTGAAGTACCCCTCTGAGTAGTAGGGTTAGAGTATCCCCAAAGTTAGAAAAACATTTAGGAACAAGGAGAAATTTTAAATTTTTTAATTAAAAATGTGGTTGGAGTATCCACTTTGAGTAATGGCATTAGAGTATCTCTATTAGTGAATATTTTAATATGAAATCATATGTTTTGCATTTTAATCTTGATCTGAGTTAAAAGGGGCTGATGTTGTGGGGGAACCAACTCGGTGCATTTTAAGACATTTGAACGTCTTGATAAAAGGAGTTTGAAAACTAAGATAAAAATAGGAGACAACATCATGTCACCTCCCTTATCGAATTTATTTCAGGCTCATTTGAAGGCTTTAGGTGGTGAATAAGGTATCATTAGAAAGATAACTTGATAAGGTTTAATGTAAAAATATTCCAAAAATTCTAGACTATAACTTTTTAAGTAGAATTAATTTTTAAATTTAAGTCTATATTGACAAAGGCAGCATCTGCAGGGGAAAAGACATGCCACACTTTGAAAAATCATTTTGGGTTCATCTGAGATTGTTAAATTGTGAACAATACTTTTCCAAAAAGGGAATTTCATAAATGTTTTAGGACAAATACTTAAAAATTTCATCAAAATCATTTGATAGGCCAAAATGGCCCAAACAGAATGTTGCATATTGGTTCTAGGGGTTTCGACCAACAAAAGTTCAAAAAATTGCAACTTTCTCATCCATGATGATTTGAGGGCAAATGAGACATCGTTAGAAAGGTACTTCAATGTCTTTTAAGGGAAAATATTAGTAAAATCAGAAGAAATATTTTATAGTTCAAAAATGATTTTCCAAAATCAGATTAAGTACTACCAGAGCAAGAACAAAGGGATTATTTGATATTTTGATTTTTTTGAAGATAGACTCGGGTCTAGGATGTCTGAACATCCATGACAAAAAGTAACATGGGCCTCACAAGTTCATTCCATAATACTAGAGTAGTTTGGGATGATAGAACAACCTGTTGACCATGTTATTAAAGGGAACATGAGACTCAATAACAAGGTTTAATACTAAAATGATTTCTTTTTTGAAAAATGAGCTTATTTTACCATGAATCGAGAGCTGAAATGTTGATATACCCCTAAGATTGGGAGACCAATTTGATGAAAGCATTAAGTCAATGCTATTCTTCATCTATTAGAGGCAGTATGAGCCTAACTTGGGCATGTTTCTAAAAATCAGGCTTTAAGAAACAAACAAGCATTTTGATAGAGATATCATGAACAAAATGCAGCACATACGAAGATAAACATAGGTTGAACATGTGAACTTACAAGTATGACATTTTGACATGAAAATGGGTGACACAAATGCAAGAAAATGAAAAATAGGGTGCATGGAGATGATACAAACATGTTTGGAAAAAGGGAATGGATGAGTTGTCAAGACAACATTTTTATTTCATAAGACTCTTTAAAACACAAGAAAATGTTTGACCATACCTAGAACATGTTAAGGTGACCATTTAAATATGAAATGGATATGTGAATATGGAAAGAACATGCCAAAAGATGCATGAACAGAGGCTGTGTAATGATAAAAATAAAGTATGGTAAGTTTATATATCCTATAACATCAAGGTGTCAAGAGGGTCATCAAAATCCTAAGACTATTAGAAACAAGGCAACAATGATGCGTGAAAGCCTTGAAGGGTCATGGCAGCATGAAGGGCTTACTAAAATGAAATGGATGACCAAAATAGAAAATGTATGGAACAAGGGAAAAAATATACCATTAAAAGCTTGAACCTTCCTTTTTTTTAAAAGTAGTGACTTTAAGCTTGGCTCCTTCCCTCTTTTCGCTATTATTTAGCAAGAAAAGGGTGAAAGGAAGAAGCTTTCTGGTACTATGGTTGCTGGTGGGGTGTTTTAAGAATGAAAGTGTGTGAAAGGTTAAGTTTTTAAAGGTGTTCTGGTGGTGGTTTTAGGAAGCTATGGGAATGGCAGTTGGTTGAAGGTGAAAGATAATGGAACAGTGTTTTTGGTGAGTTTTTAGAGCAAAGTTGCTAGAGGATTTATGGGGATGGATAATGAGTTTTCTGAGATTGCTGGAAAGCTTTTTTAATAGCTGAGATTTTTTTTAAGATAGCTAAAGGGTCTTCTATTCAATGCTCAGTCACTGCTTTTAAAAGACAATGCAAGAGCATTTTAATTTTTCCCTTCTGCACCAGGGGACATCTTTAACTATGATGCTCAACTAGCTCTCTTCTTATTGGTTCTGCCATGCTGAGCAAAGAGGTAGAAAGGTTGTGACAACCTACAACTAGAGATATGTGTTCCATACCTTCTTATACCCATATATCTTATGAAAGTGACCTTTCTTATTAATTGTTTAGGCTCTGAAAATTTGTTTGATCTATTAATGATCCCATAGTTCAGGTTTGCAATGATTTATGATAGTTCATTGGTGCAAAAACATGTTTAAATATGGTTTTTAAAGGCTAAAAATGGCTCGAAATGGGTAAAAATGCCTTGGTGTATCGAAATAAAAGATGTTGTATCGATATACAGGGTACTTTTTACTCTTGAGTGTTGATACAATGAGCTGTGTATTAACGCTAAAAGCAAAAAATGTTTCTAATCTCGAGGCTTAGAGTCCTATATCGATAGTCCATGGATTTGTATCGATACTCATTCTTGTGAATCAATGCATTTTGCCAAAAATCATAACTTTGGCTACTACCAAGGTCTACATCGATATAAACATACTAAATATCGATGCCACATCTCCTGTATCGATACTTAACCCTCTTGTATCAATACTACATGTGAAAATTCAAAATTTTGATGATGTAAAGCCTCGTATCAATACTCATGCACTAATATAACTTGCATGTACCCGTGGCTTCTCGAGTTACCTTAACTTGGTCACAAACAATGGGAAACTGATCTATGCATTCATTTGAATGATCGTAGTGACACCTTGAACAGTGGCTTTTGATGCCTCATTTTTATATTTTTCTTTAGTATGGTCCACAAGCATTTCAAACTATCCCAAAAAAAATTTTGCCTAGTGCTGTGTTGCCTAATAGTGCCTAGGGACATGGGCCTCAACAGTCGTCCCCCAGTTTTTATTTTTATTTTTTAATTTTATCATCTTTTACCTAGCTCCTAGGATGCCAGATACTGCCCTAGACAAAATGAGGTGTCTAAAGTCTTTTTTGATGATATCCTTAGTAGTTGGTTATTCATTTGGTGAATTTGAGGTAAGGTTTTGATACATTACCAGTTAACTAAGTATCTATCCAATTTGAAAATTTAAGTTTGCTATCAATAAAATTAAATATTTAGGCTATATGATTAGCGTTATTGGAAAAGGACATGGACACTAAGAAACTAAAATCCATGAGTTCATGGCTCATGCCTATATCTACCTAAGCACTTAAAGGTTTCCATGGATTAACTGGCTACTATCAAAAATTTATCCAAGGTTATGGCACAACAACCAAACCTCTCACTGAATTACTAATAGCTAATGCCTTTTTTTGGATTAAAGCAGCCCAAAAGGCCTTCTAGCAGCTTAAGCAAGCCATGATTATGCACCTATACTAGCCTTGCCCTATTTTGATTAGACATCTTTTTTTGAATCTAATGCATCAAGTACAAGCAATGGGGCTATATTGGATCAATGTGGAAGGTTCATTGCTTATTTCACCAAGGTTTTATCCCTTAAGCATTAAGCCTTGTCATTTATAAGAAAGAAATGTTGGCCATTCTTACTATTTTCAAGATGTGGAGTGCTTGCCTTATTGGCAAACACTTCCAAATTAAAACTAACCATCAAAGCTTAAGGTTTCTCTTAGACAACAAAGCTCACACCTCCTGCATAATAGTTTTAGATAATTAAAGTGATAGGTGTAGACACCCGATTTTGTCTGGCCTAATTTCTGACATCTTGAAACTTAACTGAAAGGTGATAGAACAAAATAATGAAAATAAAAATGGGGACAACTATTGTGTGCCTTGTTGTCAAGCATTATTAAGTGGCACAGTGCCAAGCAAATACTTTTTTGAAGAATGTTTGAAATGCCTAAGGGAGTATAAAAGAAAAATGAAAAAAAAAGCATCAACGGTCACTATTCGAGGTGTCATCAAGGATAGTCATCCATCAATCCTAGCCAATGTGAGGCATTTGGGGAGCTAAAGGTGCAAAATCGACATTGCATGAGCAGGTACAAATACAAAGGGCCATGTATTAATATATTTATAATGATATCAATACAGGAGGTTGTTGTATCAACACAAAGTTATTTCAAAGCTCAAATCATGAATTTTGGCTAAGGTGTATCAATACAAGGCATGAAGTATCGATACTTAAGGGAAATTTTAGCTATGATATCGATGCATAAGGCTTTGGTATCAATACCAAGTTGCTTTAAAGCTAAAATTGTGATTTTAGGTCAACATGTACTAATATAGGCCAAGAAGTATCAATACTTAGGGAAATTTTGTGCTTGGTATCGATATAATGTCCATTATATCAATACTGGAAGGCCAACTATCGATACTAGCTTCATGGTGTCAATTCTTGGAGCAAAATTAACCATTGGTAGCAATAGAAAAAGCTTTATATCGATACCATAAGGCTATTTTTGGCCTATTCGAAACATTTTTCTTCCTTCATACCATGACACTAAAACTCGAATTTGATCATAACTTTGGCCTCAAAAATCATCCAAAATCAAATATAGTTTGATACAAATCATATGTACTTTATTTTTGGGCTTAAACATTAGGTTTCAACATTTTTGAATAATCCTTTAGGCATGTCATAAGGGCATTTCATGAGAAAATATGGACAAATGAAGGGCAAGCTTGACTTTACCCATAGTACCAGTCCTTGCATGGTTTGTTAGTGTTGCCAGAGCTATGCCTCGGTCAATAAAATGCTAAAAGGTTTATCTTTGGTACCATGAGTCACCATTTATCTACCTAAGTAACATAAATGCCCCATCTTTCCTAGGTTCTTGAAGGTTGACAATGAATCCTATATGATATGTTATGAGCTTAACTTAAAAAGGAAACTTTTACACTATTTTTTTTACATTAGCCACCACACAAAAAAAATTCCATTACTATAGCTTTCCCATCAATGCTCTTAAAACCCTACAAAACCATACATTACCTCACGAAACAACCTTCCATTGATATATTAGACTTCAAGCTCATTATTAGCCATTTTTTTTTTACTAAAATCATAACAAGGAAGGCTCCAAAGTGAGCTATAAGATCAAAACATTTTTTGCTCAACCTTACCATCAAGGTTCTCAAAGCTTTTTAGGGTATATTTTTCTTTTTCCTTTTTGTTTACTTATTTTGCATATTCATCATTCCTAGTGAGCCTTCGTATCCTAACAATCACCTTATTGTAGGATTTCCATGCCTTTTTGTGGCTTTAGATGTGGTAGATATAGGATTTATAATGCTTCCCTACTTCCCCTATTATGTTTCTCCTTTTCTATATATTTGGTACATTTTGCAAATGTATCTTGATGTTGTCTTGAACTTTAAACAAGCTTTTCTCTTTTGTTCAATCATGTTTATATTGTCCCCATGCAAATTTTTGATTTTATGCATTTAACTAGCATTTCTATGCATTTTATGCTCATCTCTTTGTATATTGTCACTGTTTCATGCTTAAATTCCATCTTTACATGTTTGATCATTCCTACCATGTTTATTGTCATGAATATCAAATCTAGTTCATCATGTTTTTGTCAAATGCTTATTTTTCCTTGTCAAAAAAATATGTTTTCCTAAAACCCCAAAGTTAAGGCCATGTTAACCTCAAAAAATCAGGATTAACATGGATTTAAGTTTTTTTATTCATGGGACTTCCAATCTTAGGGAAAAATCAAGCTTTTTATGTTTGGATCTAGAGATTATTAAGGCCAACAATTTTGTTTTTAGAAATAAATGCCTTTCAAGTGTCACAAAAAGTTGTTTATGCCTTTAGTCATTGTTTAGAGTCCTTGTATTAAGTAATATGGTCAAAAGGCTGTTTCATCATCTCAAATTACTCCGGGATTATGAAATAAGCTTGTGACACCTATATCATTCATTCCCTACCTTGGACACCTAGATATCCCTGGCTTGAGTTTGGCCGTAAACAACTTGAAAAACTAAAAAAATTCTCCTATTTTGCCCTCGCAACACTGCAGCCATAACTTGAAAAATCATTTTTGAGGCCTAAACAATTTTTTTATGAGTTTTTTTATATTTTTCCCAAAAAAGGATATGAATTACCTTTCCAATGGTATCTCATTTGCCCTTGGATCATTCCAAATGAGAGTGATGATTTTTTGAACTAATGCTATTTGGAACCTTTAGAATTAGCAATTTGCATTCTATTTGGGCCATTTTAGTTCATCAGATGATTTGTTTTAAATTTTTAAAATATTTTTCCTAAAAATTTCCCTTTCAAGAAAGGTATTATATGTGATTTACTGGTTCTATGGGAGTAAGAAATGATTTTTCAAAGTTTGGCACACCATTTTTCTTGAACATGCTGTTAATGTCACACTTTACTTAATTTCAAAAACTATTTCTACTTGGAATGTGATCTTTTAGGATTTTTGGAATGTTTTTACCTTAAAGCTTATCAAGTTACCTTTCAATGGTACCTTACCTAATCTTTGAAACCTTCGAATAAGCTTAGAATAAAATCAAAAAGGGGGACAACATGATGCTATCCCTTATTTTTAGCATTGGTCAAGATTAGTAGATTCTTCCGAATTCCTACTTCAAAGCATCCAAATACCTTAAAGTGGTTTTGATTGGCCTCTTCAAGTCAAAATATAGGCATTAACCATGTAGGCCTAGGTCAAGGCATAAGCAATCATTTTCGTGTTAACTCTATTTTCATCAACTGTTTTAATAAAAAATAACCTATTTTTGTCAAGAATTCATCAAGAATACCATTTTGTTAAGAAACAACCGAACATTTGTCAAGATTAATCCTTTGAACTCGTGTTTCCAAAATCATCAATGTTTTCATCAAAGTGGATACTCTAACCCCATTTTCCAAAGGGATACCATAACCTCGATTTTGCAAATGTTAATCAAATTTCAAAAAATCACTAAAATTTTCATTTTTGGGGTAATCCAACTTCGTCTTACAAGGGGATACTCAAGCTTCCTTTTTATAAATGTCATCCAAATTTTAAAAATGACTAAAATTTTCATTTTTGGGGATACTCTAACTTCAGTTTTCAAGGGGATACTCCAACCTTGCTTTTTAAAATTTTCAAGAAATAGTCAAATGTTGTCAA
This sequence comes from Adansonia rubrostipa, assembly GCA_038381775.1. NCBI lineage: Eukaryota > Viridiplantae > Streptophyta > Magnoliopsida > Malvales > Malvaceae > Adansonia > Adansonia rubrostipa. The sequence continues at coordinate 2,357,202 of JBBYHM010000009.1, read as the reverse complement.
TCTAAGCATGCCAATCTCATTTTTCTTAAAAGTTATCAGAAAAAAATCAAATTTTCTCTCTCCTAGATTATTCTAGGCCTCTATAAAATTAACCTGATTTTCATGCCTTAATCAATGGATCTAAATGCCTTTTCTAAATTGTTGACTCAATTATTTTGAGATAACAATTACGAGACATATTTCGATTATCCTTCTCCCTTCTTCTTTTTGTTTTTTTGTCATCTATTTTATGTATTGTATAATATCATTTCTTCTTTGTCTTACCAACATGTTTCTTTTGTGATAAACATTTGCATCCATATTTTTGAAATTGTTCTTTTTTTAAGTCATAAGGCAATGTTTCGTGTCAGTATCTCTTTGAATCTAGAGAATATTTTAATCCAAAAATCCCTACATTCCCCATTTTTTTGAGGTGCATGCACAATTTAAAATTTATTCAAAATCCATATCCATTTTATACAAATTCATGCATAAAAAAGGATTATATTTAAATAGTGACATGTCAAAATTGAGAGAACCAAAACTAAATTAAAACATGGCTAGAAAGGTACCGATTTTAGGTGTCGTAGGAAGCTTTATACTCCCTTATGCACAGCCAACTCCAAAGACCAACAATCAAATCTTTAGATTAAGCAATGCAAAGTCATGCATAAAAAATGATTATATTTAAACAATGACATGTCAAAATTGAGAGAACCAAAACTAAATTAAGACATGGCCAGAAAAGTACCGATTTTAGGTGTCATAGGAAGGTTTATAGTCCCTTGTGCATAACCAAGTTTGGAGCCCAACCATCAAACCTTTAGATTAAGCAAACCATGGAATCAGTATTTGGAGCTTCATAACTCAAAATAATTGGTTTCAATAGGCATCCAATCATGCCTAGCCTTAAATAATTAGTGGTGACTCCAAGCTTTGGCCATTTCCTGGTGGCCAATCAAGACTGATTGGGCGAGCGATTCATCCGATATTCCTCCTTCTATGTTAAAAAGGAAGAGTTTTGGTTGAAAAGACACTTCCCCGTCAAGAATTTATTATTTCCTCTTGCATCAATTTTTTTAGTCATATGCGCTCTCTTTGGAGATAACAATTGGGGCACGATGTCAATAATAAGGTTTGATTGTAAAGTATTGTTTAGAGTAAGCTCTACCTATACTATGACTGACATTTTTTCTCAAAAACCTATTATTTCTCTCTCATCTATTTCCATCATTGATAATGACTTGCTCACTTGCATTTTAAACTCTTAGTTGTCATACCTTAGTGTATTACATTTTATGCTCTTAGTTGTCATACCCTACCTTAGTGTATCTCATCCACAAGCTCAAAACTGGCACTAGTGATCCTTCAGATTATGCTTGACAAGTAAACCAAATGTGTAGGAAAGGTAAATTGGTTGTAGGTTCTAACTTTTGCTCAAAAATGGTTTGCTCTCTTATTTTCATAATTTTGCTATGGCAATTACTTATGCATGAAGCGACAATGAAATAAATTGCCTTTGTGTTATACTAGGAGGGATAAAAAGAAAGTTAGACAATTGGTAGTGTTAAATTTACTTGTTTCATGCATGTGTTTGATTTATATATTCATGTTAATATGTTTCATGTATATTTTTCATTCCATGATTCATATATTCAAATACTTATGCTTATGATTTTCCAATTTTCATGATATGTTGATTGTGAATATTGTTATTGACGTTGTAGACATGATTTTTAGATTGTGTAAAATTCAATTAGTGGTTTAAAGTCCAAGTTTAAGTCATGTATGTCTTGATGTTAGCAGAGAAATTTTTTTTGGGTAAGTTTTGGGGTAGTCAAATGGTAAAAGTCATTTTGCAATTTTCTTTTAATTTCTAAACGTCTAAAGATGTTTTCACAATAATTAAAGTTGTTAGGGGCTAAATAAACTTTTTAATTTTTTTAGTACATTTAGGGATTTTTTCACAATTGGCCAAATAGATTAAGGGCTATTTTACAAAGTTTAAATTTTTAAGGGCTATCCCATGCTTGGCCAAAAGTCAAAGGTCTCATTTGCAATTTTCTAAAATAATTTCATGTGTTTTAGGCCATTTAGTATTTGGCCAAACCTTAGGGACCTAATTGCAATATTCATAAATTTTTTTCAAGCCCATACATGCTTGGTTGAATAATGATAGACCCAATTGATAAACTTTCCATGTATTTTTTATGTGCATTTTCATGCATTTTTAAACCATGAGAGACCATTTTGTAATTTTAGAAAGTATAGGAACCTATTAGCAATTTCCACTATTTAGGTATTTTTTAACTTAAAACCCATTAATTGTAATAGTGCCATCTCCACCAAAATCATGTCTTTTGGCTTAGATTTGTACTATTTATCAAGAATAAATTTTAGTTTAATTTAACTTTCTTACTTTTTGTGGAAACTGAATCCCCTAGGTTTAGGTCCATAACTTTTGTTGAGATTGACCCTAGTTTTTCTTAGCTTTCTATTTTTTGAAAAAATTGAGTCATTATGATTAGTTTCATGCATTCCATTGAAACCAGATCTTAGATTGAGTCTTTATTTTTTATTAATTAAGTCCAAGATTTTCAAAAATGAAGGCAATATCCTCGAATTAAATAGTCCATAGGACTGCTTGTGGCATACAGAAGTCACCTCATTAATTATTTTAAATAAAGGAATACCCTCTTAAAAAATGAGTAAATTAAAATTTTTAGATTTCACAAAAATAAAAACTTTCATATCCATCTGGTTTTTCTGGTGGCGTGCGAAAGACATTATTTATTTTTGAAATATTTTCAAACCCGATTTAGTCATGAGTAGAACAATAAAATTTTTAAAATACAAGAATTATGATTAAACATCAACAGCCAAAATTGAATTAAAAATCAAGACTTAAAGTTAACACGTAATTAAAAGGTATCAATTTTTAAGTGTCATGAGAGGGATTGAGTCCTTATCTCATTTTGTGACCGACTCCTAAACCTTTTTTAAGTGATCTATGATATTAATGTAGACCTCTAAGTTTGTTTTAGAGGGTTTCATAACCATCAAAAATAAAAACTTTGATAAGTGACCAATCTTACCTAGCTAAAAGAGATTGGTAATAACTCCAAGTCAAATGGTCATTTTGTAATAGCCATTTCAGTTCAAGTTGATTAAGCGATTCACCTCAATGACCTGATCCCAAAACATGAACAAGAGAAAAAAGAAACAAACTATTCACATTCATCCAAGTCTGATGTGTCAGTATTTGCATCTTAGCTACACCATAACAACTAATGTGCTAGATTATTAAATAAAAAATGTAAAAGTTAATTTTACTTCAAAATCTTTACAAATTTTTGTTAAACTCTCAAGACATAAAATTTATTTTTATTAACTGATACAAACATATACTTATGGATAAAAATTTTTATTTATTTTTATCACGTATTTTATAATTTTTCACACTACTTACCATATATGTGTTTTGAAAATTATTTTTAAGGTATGTTTTCTCAATATTTGAATTTAGGCAAATTATAAATTATGAAAGTTTAAAATGGAAATTAACATAAAATATTAATTTTTATGTTTACAAATATTTAAGAAAACAAAATTATTTTATGCATTATTCAGGTCAAAAATTAGAATAGAAAAGCATGCTTTTGAAGTTAAATCTAATTTACATCGTTTGTAATTTCTTACACAATGCAAATTAATATTGACAAATTTTGAAATATTTTATGCTGTACAAATTAATATAAATACAATATTTAACTTTAAATTTAATTTATGTATGATTGTAATATCTTATGGATGAGGTTAAATCATTCAAAGCATGAAGCATAAATATTAATTTACGTATGTTTATAAATATTTAAATAAACAGAATCATGCTTTTCTATTTTATTTCTATTAATTTAATTAAATTCTATTCAAAATGTTTAATTTTTTATGATAAGTCATTTGGATATATAAAGTTTTTTGAAGGCTTGAATATAAATTTAGAAATAATACTAGTTAATATTTGTGTATATATATATTTAAATAAATAAAATTAAACTATGCATTGCATGGTCACAAACTAGTTTTATCTAATAGTGAACTTTCATTTCCTTAAAAAAAAGGCATACTTAGTTAAGAATAAGCATGTACATGAAAAAATAATAACAAAAAAGATTAAGTCTTATTTATTTACTAATACAAATACGATCAAAATATGTTGTAACATATTAAACGCGAATCCAACGTGCTCAACTTAAACAAAAAAAATTTGTATTTCATTTTCTTATATCGAAATAGGACTTTTCAGACAAATCACTCATCCAACTTAACCCTAACTGATCATTATGAAATGATTAAATAACTTAGTGTCACCACCAATCTTATTTTCAGCCAAATAAGATTGGTCACCTATTGGAGTTCGTGTTCAGAGGGTTATTAAACCCTTAAAAACATACTCTAAAGCCCACTTGATAACCAATGATTCACATGAAAAGGGCTCGGAAGATGATTACACATGGAGTAAGATATGTCCTTTCCATGATGCCCATAAATTGGTACCTATTAACTATGTGTCCTTTCCATTAGCTTAAATTTTTTAGAATTTAAATATAATTCCCATTTTTAAAATTATTTATAATTAATAGTATTATTTTTCATTTTAAGTAAATTAGATTTTTATGTATTTTGGAAATCAAAAATATTTTTTGAACCTCTCCGGAAAACCTATAAAAATATGAAGGTTTTATTTTTTGGGTAGTTGAAATTTTTAATTTACTTGTTTAAAGCGAGTATTCAATTGTTAAAATAATCGATGATGTGACTTTTATATACTAGAAACACATCTATGGACTATTTTGATTGGAGGATATTGCCTCGTATTTTTTAAAAATATATATTATAGTCCATATATATGGTTATATTTAATTTTGGCATAGTATCTTGAAAATGACTCCAAATAACATACATAAAATTACAAAATGATCCTTTAAGTATGAAAAAATCATCTAAATGGACCTAACATAGATTAACATTAAGAAATGGTCTTTAAATTATAGAAAATGATTTAAATGCATGACTCTTTGTATAATAATTTGTAAGTCATGGAAAATAACTTAAATATCCCTAAAATGCATGGCATTACGTGGAAATCCCTAGATCATAAAAGATGAACTAAATGAACTCAATATACATGAATTTGTATAAAAGTCCCTATATGAGGGAAAATAACCTAAATGACCCCATCATACATAACATTGCATATAAGTTTCTAAATCATGGAAAATGACCTAAATGACCCAAACAGTCATAAAATTGACTTAAATTCCCTCTAACATTTCATGATCTAAATGACCCCAACATTCACAAAATTGAATAAAAGTCCTTAGATCATGAAAAATGGCTAAATGATCTTGTTAGCTCTATTAACTTTGAATTGATCTTGGTTTTGATATAATGAAACTTAAGCTTAGTTAACTTCTAAATACATATTTTCAACTTAATATTTTTCCTTGAATTAATTTGAAAATACTTTTAAAAAAATACTAAAATGTTTGACTCCTGAACTTACTTAAAAATATGTTCTTAGTGCATACTTTAAAAACATTTTGGGGATAAGTTTTACAAGCTTTAAAGTTAAGAAAAAACTTTAAAAATAAATTTTCAAATGAAAGTATCAAAATACTTAATGCATGTATTGACACAATGCTTGGTAGCAGCTAAATTAACATGACACCCTTGAATGTATTGAAATGATAGGCAATGTATTGATATGTTAAGAACAATATTGATACAACTACTTCTTGTATCGATACATCACGCTGCGATGATCATATTTTAAGTGTTTTAATGCAATGTATAGATACACAAGGTTAATGTATTGATACATCATCGTGAGAAATAATGGGAAATCACATTTATGAAGCTTCCAAAAACTACAAAGCTTAGTAATCAATTCGTAATGCCATAAATCCATTCCAAGCTATAAATAAGCTTTACCAACACTACCAAAAGCAAAAATTAAGAAGAGTATGAGTACAAAGCTAAATCCTTCTTTTATTCCATGTTTTAAGTAGTCCAAATTATGATAGGATAAATTCTTCCTATTGTTCTATTCCTTTATAAATTTTATTATTAGAATTCTTCATCTTTAGACCTAAACTCTTGTAAACAACTAGCCTTTAAAGGTTTTATTTGTTTACATAAAAACCTTGTCTAAAGGAAAAAGGTTTCTACTTAGCCTTCAAAAGTAGTGAATGAGTATCTTAGCCATAAAAGATAAGGAGTTAGACAGTGTTTTCTTATACTTAAAAGATAGTGAGTTGTAAAGGTTATACCTTATCTTTGAAATGTAACAATTCATATTAGTGACTCTTGTAAATGCCTTGCCTTTAGGAGTTTTATTTGTTTACATAAAAATCCTTGTATCAAGTTAAAAGTAGTGAGTGAGAATTTTATTTTAGACATAAAAGATGGAGAGTTAGACATTGTTATCTTATCGTTGAAAGATATTGAGTTGTAAAGGTTATACCTTGCTTTAAAAGGTAACAATTCATGTTAGTGAATTATGGAATTCTTCAACAAGTAAAGCCAAGGAGAGGACATAGGCAAAAAAGCCAAACTTTTATAAATCATTATGTTTGCTTCTCTATCCCTACTTACTTTATTTGTTCATTTCAGTAACTTATAACTTCAACTTCATTAATGTTTAGATTTTTCAATTTTATAATTAAAGTTTTAATTTGGAAAAGAAACTTGAGAAATTAATTCATCCCCTTTTGATTTCATTCGCACAACATCTAACAATTGGTATCAGAGTTTTGATTTCATTTTTATTGGCTTAACATCATTGAGCAAAGATCCATAGCAAATAAAAAAAATGCATACTGATGATATGATGTATATCAAGCTGGAAGGATATTCCATTGTGAGGCCTCGTCTCTTTAACAGTGAAGATTCTCTGTCTCAGAAGATGAGGATTAGGCTATTTGTCCAAGCTAACGATTTTTAAGTGTAAAAGCTAATCATAAAGGGTCTAACCATCCTAAAAAAGATAGTGGGAGATGAAACAGTCTTAAAAAGGAAAATGATGGGATGAAAGAGGCACTAAGATGGCTCAACTTAATGCCAAGGCCATGCACACTCTCTTTTGAGCATTAGGGCCAAATAAATGCAATAAGGTAACTCTATGTGAAAGTGTTAAAGAGATATAGGATAAATTCATAATCACTCATGAAAGGACCAACCAAGTCAAGGAATCAAAGATAAGCAAGCTTAGTCTCAATTTTAATCTGTTCAAGATAAAATTCAAGGAAACCTTCAACGTGATATTTAATAGATTCATAGATATTATAAATGGCTTAAAGAGGCTTGGCAAGATTTATATAAACAAAGATATGCAAGATTTATATAAATAAAGAGATAGTCAAGAAATTGCTAAATAGTCTTTCAAAGTCTTGGAAAGCTAACATGTCCATAATTAAAGAATCAAAGAACCTCAATTGTCTTGCTTTAGATGAGCTCATTGGATCCTTGTCACATATGAAATGAAGATGAATCATGGAAAACAACAGCCAAAGAAGAATAGAATTACCTAGAAATCATTCATCACTAAGAATAAGGTGGATAATGATGAAGAAAAAAAGATAATCATTTTTGTTAAGAAGTTCAAGAAATTCATGAAAATGGACAAGGGCAAATCATCTCAAAGAAGTAAAGATGAAAAGACTGTGCACTACAATAAGAACAAATCGAGTCATGTCAAATGCAATTGCCCTTTATTAAAAAGGAGAAGACCAAAAGGAAAGCAATGGTAGCCACTTAGAAAGATAAGATATTTTTGATGACGATGATTTCGATGGAGATCAATTATCCAAACTTTGCTTTATGGCTTTTGATAAGCCTATGGTAGCCTCTTACTATCTTAATTCAAATTCATACACATTTAATGAATTACAAGATACATTTAATGGATTAGTTATATAGTTTATAGAAAAATGATTTCAAAATTAAAAGTTAAAATGATTTGTTATTAAAATCAAAAATTAATTTAGAAATGAAAATAAAGATTTCTTAAAAATGTTTTTGATGAATCCAAGCAACGAATTGAAATTTAAAAAAAAAAGTTAATTTTGATTTTAAAAAGAAAATTAAAAGCTTGGAACTTGAAAACAAGTTAATTTAGAAAAATATTTTCAAGCAAGTATGATCAAATGCACCCATTGTAATTTTTATGGTCATGCTTCACCTATTTGTTTTATCAAGAAAAGGGTTCACTATGAAGTTAGGTAAGTATAGGTTCTTAAAGAAACAAAGGACTTTGTAAACTAATCTTAAAAACCCAAGCAATTTTGGATAACAAAATCAAAGCAAAGGTCTCTTGTAGGTATGTTGGAACAATGAGAAACAAAGCAAGTTGACTGGTGCTTTACACACATAAAAAGGGATAATGTGTAACCTTTATACCTTAAGCTTATTTAAACATATAGTTGCATAGTCATATTTATTCAAGTTGTCTTTAATGTAGTTTTTATACAAAAATCTTTTTATAAAATAAATTTTATTGTTTTTAATGCAAAATGTTTTAACAAAAATAAATTTATGAGCTTATATGCCTTTGATGATTATGTGCTTAAAGATGATATATTATTATAATTATGAAATACTACCATTAAAGCATAACTCAAGCATGTTTATATGTTTAAAAGTTTAATTTTAATCTTAACATGTTTAAGTTGTTAGCTAGATTTATTGAATAATAAAATTATATGCATATCGTTAAGAGAGCATATAAAGCTTGCATGTGTGATTATATTCCATGCACTGGCTTTAACAACTCTTAAAGCCTTGTTGATACTTTATGATTAATTTCACTTTATAAGGCTTAAGATGTTTAATCAAGTCATTTTTTTCATGTTTTTTGTGCAAATTGAATATGATTATAAACTTATGCATATGTATTTTGAATTAAAATCAAATGTTTTTTTTGTTTAAGATTGCACATTGCATGAACTTGATGCATAACTTGACCAACATGCAAATTCTTTCAAACTTTGTTTCAAAAAATTGTTTTGATTCAAACTTTGATCTTTCAAATAGGTTTTTAATGTTCAATATCAAAAGTTTGCATTAGAACTTAAAATCATGCATTTTTTACAAAAATTTTACATGATTTTCTAAGCATTTTGGGAGAAAACTCTAGAACATATTGATATCCTTGAAGATTGTATCAATACATTTTGCAAAAATCCAAAAAAACCAGATTGTATCAATATTTTGAACATCGTATCGATACAAGGTAGATTGTTAATTACATTCCTAACTTTTATCAATACAAGCAAGCCATTTTGGCAATTCGAGCTATTTTTAGTCTAAAAATGCGTATATAATATTCCTAGTTTTTTCACCTTAAATGCCTTATTATTAACACTAGTAATCATGATTAACATCATTTCTACTCATTACATGCTTATTTTAACATGCTTCAATGAGTTTATCACAAATCAAATATGTGAAAATTTTTTTTGATGCTTATATGTACAAAAATAGTTTTTATGCTTAATTGAACATTGTTTCCTTCTTTAAACAATAAAAATTGGTACCATTTATTACTAATTGGTTTTTTAAATGTTTTTAAGCGAAAATTGGTCTTAGTTTTGCTCAATGGAATTATATTTATCAACAACTTGTATCACCTTTTTTATGTCAAGATTGGGTGCCTATTAAATATTTTTTAATGTTTATATTTATATAGATGTATGTATCACTTTAATATCTTTGTGCTACTAATACTGATATTTTGCCTAGATCTTTTTTCTTTAGTTTACACAAGGTGACATTGAGATAAAACCATCCTTATAAATCCATACTTGCCAAACACAAAAAGCAAACGAAGCATGCTAATCTCATCCAAATCAAGTCTAGCACATTAAGGATTGCGCAAAACTTAGAATCACGGACATGAAGTCGAAATAAGCAATATCAACAAAGTGTGGTAATGTTAAGCTAATGGCTGAACTTATACGATTCTTATCTTATAGCATAAGTTTAGTGACATGCTTGAGCTAATGATTAAGAATTGATATCTTTGTATGTCATGTACGCTTGACTGATCTTAATTGACTGAACTCTTATTTCTTAATGCTTATGCTTAATAATATGCATGATTATTAATTAAGATAAACCATCTTTGAACATAATTAATATATGCCTCATTATAATTATGATAAGTTCATAAATCACATATTTATATACTTTTTATTCTTAGTTTTTGTTATGATTTCTCTCTTTATTTTAGTTACTTATGTTTATCTTTTAATTTTAGATTTATTTTAGAGAATGAACCAAAAGTATGTTAATGAGGATGTTAATAAGCTTATAATATCAGGATCATAAATATAGAAGAAGATACTGGAGTCAAAAAGGTTAGATTCTATAATAAAAGCCTGATTCTTATACTCCAAGTAAAAGTAGATACTTCTCTTAAAACATCAGAATTGGTCAACTAAATCTGCTTGAAAATGACATCCAGATTTCCTATTTTGAATAAGATTCTCCAACATAGGGTTTTCAGCCACTATAAATAAAGACTTACCTTGGCATTCAAAATGAGAAAATATTAGAATTAATACGAGGATGAGAGCACAAAAAGGAAAACTAAAAAAGAAGAACAAAGAAAAGACTAGAAGAGAAGAAGATTATAACCAGCCACCATAGTTAAGTTTCTTTTTTTCTCTTTCTTTGCTTTCTCTTTTATTCTATTTGTCATTGAACACATCAAGCCTATGTAATTTCTTTGGTGGTTAAATATGATTTTAAAGCCCTAAACATGACTTTGTAATTGATTTTTAGAATTATTTAACAATTATCTATTTGAAATTGCTTATGTTCTTTTGTAAAAACATATTATAATTCTTATCTTGTTTTGTTCAAGTGCATTTTGTTGCTAGATTAGGAATCTTGATTCATATTTATCTTAGTAGTAGTTTGTGCTCAATGATTATGGTCAAGTTTTCATTGATTACGATGTGAAACATAACCTAACTTAAATAATTTGAGCTTTTATGCTTATAGATCAACCTATCTTTCTTATCTTAAAGCTTTTATTAAATTAAATCTAGAGAACTTATTCTAGATGATTTAATAGTTAGGGATTAAATAAAGAGCTTGTTCTATTTAATGATAAACTAAGGAAAGATTAGGGTAAAAGAGTTGTTGCTATCTATGGTTAGTAGTTTCAAGAGGTAATTAGAGATAACACTAGTATTGATTCATAGTTTATATTTAGTGGTGGCATATGATTCCTTAACCATACTTTCATCATTATTGTTGCTTGTTATTCTGTTATCTTAAATGCTAATTTTACTTTTATCTTTCTTATTCTATTTGCATCTTAATACCATCAACCCCTATTCATATTTTAGTTTGTTTCTTTTTATGAAATCTTTTTAATTTGTTTGATCATATGTCAGATTATAGTTTTGCATCAATAACTTACAAATTGAGAACAATCTTGTTGGATATGACCCATGCTTATTACTATATATGATAACAACTATAATTTTGTGTAAGAATTTAAGAGATGCATTATTTAATGTATCAAATTACATGCTTGCTACATATAAAGACACTATACACTAACACTTTATATATTCTCTTGTGAAAATGATTAGAATGATGGTTGATGCTTAAATTGCTCAAATTGGTCTTATTGTCCATTTTTTGTATATGCAAATGATTTTCTAACCTATAGAAGTTTTCTATACCTTACTTGAAAAATGTCTTTCAAATTTTCCATGTGCTTAATTGATTGATTATGAATAATATGCATATGAATAAAAAATTCAACAATAAGTATCAATTATGCAAATAAACAACAATTGGAATTTATTTTTAATAATAATTGATATGGCTTTCTTCCTCAAAATCTCAATTTATGCTTAAATCTTTATAAATGAATAGATCAAACTTGAACTACTGCATGCATTTCAATACCTCTAATTTTCACTTAACAATTAATATACACGTACTCCATTGTTTTACGATTTGTATAACTTGTATGAACTCTTGCTTTACTTAGCATCCCTAACTTTGAATTAATCTCCCTTTTTTATATAAACAAAAAGGGGGAGAATTTTAGCGGTAATTTGCTTGTTTTAATTGTATATCTATACAAAAGCAAAATAGGTAGAATTATTTCAAAGGTGTTCATATTGATTATATTTCATGCATGAAATGCTTCATGTTGGTTTACAGCGTTACGACTAAATATAACCTTGATTGCCAATTCCATATTTTTACAAAGGAATTTTGGTTAACTTTTAAATCATTAAATAGTTCTTTTATTGAAGAAGAGTTTTATAAAAAATTTTTAAATATTTTATTTGGTGTTTTTACAAGTAAATTTAACTTAAGTTTTATCATATCAAAAAGGGAGAGATTGTTAGCTTTATTAACTTCAAATTAAACTTGGTTTTGATATAACAAAAACTTAATTAGTTTTAATTAAATATTTTTAAACTAGTAGTTTCCTTGAATTAATTTGAAAATACTTTGAAAAATACTAAAATGTTTTTGAGCTCTTAACTTACTTAAAATTATGTTCCTAATGCATACTTTTATGTAAAATATTTTTAGGATAAATTTTACAAGCTTTAAAGTTAAGAAAAACACTATAAAATGATTTTTCATATGAAATATTGATACACTTAGTGTATGTGTTGATACAATGCTTGACAATAGCTAAACAAGCATGAAATGCTCGAATATATTGATACAATAGTGCAATGTATTGATTCATAATGAATTGTATTGATATTTCATTGCAGGAAACAATGAGAAATCATATTTATAAAGCTTCCAATGGTTCCAAAGCTTAGCATTCGGTTTCTAATTGCCATAAACCTATTTCGGGCTATAAATAAGCTTTGCCAACACTACTAAGAGCAAAAATTGAAAAAAGTATGAGCAAATAGCCAAATCCTTAATTTATTCAATCTTTTAAGTATTTCAAATTATGTATAGTATAAATTCTTCCTATATTTGTTACTTTGTAAATTCTATCATTTGAATTCTTTATTTTTATGCCTAAAATCTTGTGAATGCCTAGCCTTTAGAGGATTCTACTTAGCCTTCAAAATTAGAAAGTGAGGGTTGTATCTTAGTCATATGAGATTAAAGGTTATAAAGATTATGAAAGGTGTTATCTTATTCTAGAAAAAAAAGGAGTTATAAGGGTTACACCTTATCCTTGAAAGATAACAGCTTAAGTTAGTGAATTGTGGAACTCATCAACAAGTAAGGCCAAAGGAGGGGACATAGACAAATGAGGCCAAACCTCTATAAATCATTGCGTGTGCTTTTTTATCCTGCTCACTTTATTTGTTTATTTCACTAAACAACTCTAAGTTTTTTATTGTTTAGATTTTTCAATTTTATAATTAAAGTTCTAATTTGTAAAAGAAATTTATTAAAGCATTTTGAAGGGAATCTTGTATTCTGAATCTAAAAATTTGAAAAGAATTTGTTCATAAAAGAAATCAATAAATTACAAGAAATTATTTTTATAATGGAAAAACATAAAGATTATAAATCAAATTTCTTCAAGATCTTTAAATCATGTTACATGTGGTTGCAAAAAATATTCCAGCAAATTTTATCTTCAAGAAATGAAACCATACCTCCTCAAAGACTTGTAACTTTGAAGGAAAGTCCCCTGCAAAAAGATCTACCAAGAAAGATAATGTCCAAGTCTTTCCTAGATTACGAGCATTCTAACTGCAATGCCGCTAAAGGTAATCCTCACGGACGGTAATAAAAACTTTCTCAAGCTCCAGGTTTATCTAATGCTAGCTAGAAGATCTTAGGGTCTTAAACAAAAGACATATTTTCTTGGTTTCTTTTTCCCAAGAAAAACAGTTAATAGAATTTATGGTAAAAAAGGAAAAAACCTTGAATGCAACAATTGCATGATTTTTTTTATTTTTCTTCTTTGGCCACAACAACTCAAGAACAATTCTTGATCAGTAAAGGTCATGAAAAATCAAGAGGCAAGAATAACTAGGTGGTGCAACTAATCACATTAGCCTTTGCCAAAGCTGGGAAGTTTCTTGAACATAAGTGGCATCAACTTTTTCATGGATTAGCTAAAATTAAGGTTTGTTAAAATTTTCTAAACCAAAAAAAATTAACAATGTATTTGTACATTGCACATTAGGTAAGCTATTAAAGATTGGATCAAGATCCATTTAACCTAATGGCCAGCCAAAGTCAGTGTCCATTATGGAGATAGGTAAAACACCTTTACCTAGTCCAACCATGATTGGGCTAAGCTACTAACTAATTCATATCTTGGCTTACTACCACATTTGTTGAGCTTTGAATCATTTATGCCAAACCATAATCTATGTCTAATTAGGTATTGTTCAAAATAAGGCCTATTAAATTAACTAATTAGGGTTTTTAGTAAACTTAAATTTACATGCAAGAATATTAATTCCTAATTAATTTTCTTGCCAAAGTAAAACAATTTTACATCATATAAATTTAATTAAATAATTATCAAAAAATTATTTAATTTTCCAAGAATGATTATCAAATAATTATCTTAGTAACCAAGAATAAAATTTAGCCTTTATTAACACTAATGACATTAGTAATGTTAAACATTATCTAGATGAGTCATACTTATCTTTCTTGCCTTATTAAGGCATCCCTTTTAGATTTCATAAATCTAACTTTTATTTCTTAGTAAATCTTTAATTGAACTATTTCAATTAAGTCCTCTATAATATACCTTTTACTTAATTAAGTCACACTTAATTAAATCCCTATTTTAATTCAATTGATTCATCCTATTATGTGTGACTCATTAGATCTCTAATATGTTGGCAGTAAACATAATTAATCTCATTAATTATATTCATAGGTTAAGAACAAGATCTAGCAACCTATCATGACCACATAAATATTTAAGGTTAAATATGACATCATTGAAATCTTTTAGTGCTTAGCCTAGTAGTGTAATTCGGTCATTTTATCAAATATCTTGAAATAAGCATAAGCATGGTTCAATGTCTACCTATTCTTTAATCTATATCAATCCTTTTAGCTCTTGGTTAACATTATGAATTAAGAGAAAGGATTTCTCCTAATTCATCGTGCTTTGGCCAAACACTTTAATCCTATTAACTATAACTTAGAGCAGATAAGATAAATCTTCGATGTCACTAAGAATGGTGAATCCTCTAGGTCACTCATCCACTTTCATAAGCTTCATATCATACCTAAAATCACTGTACCTCCAGCATCTGTCGAGATGGACCACTTCATGAGGAAATCAAAGTATGGCACTCCTGATATAACATAACCTCGTAGCATAAGCCTAAGGACTATTTATACACAATTGGTACACGAGAGCATTTCCATAGACAATTAAGTGGCTAATACCAAACATAGTTCTCACAAAATTCATGTTCAGTGAACTTATTTCCACAAAACAAGCACCCCTATGCCATCTCAAGTATCTCGCATACTTTAACATATGAGATCAATTGCTTACTTTCTAAGTAAAAAGACATAACATGAGTTGGTGTTTGAGCATTACCAATGCGTGTTCTTGACAATATGATGACTAAGAACAGTTTCAAGAACTAAGTGTTTATACATAAAAATCTCATAATTACAACACTTTGCAATTCTTTTACAAAGGCTTTTAAGCTCATTGGCTTCATCCAAGTAGTGGTTTCATGACAATCAATCATGCCATTAGCATGAAGAAAAACCTTGTTTTACTAAACTAATAACAAGTATGTAGTTAATTAACTATGTATCCAATGTCTCAATCTGATTATTTCAATAGCATACACTAACATCTCCCACTTGCACTTGAAACAATCATATTACTCTTAGTGTCTTCTATGGAGAATATGTTCATTCATATGTGATATTTTATTATTGGGTTATAAAACCATTTGGTTCACAATAAGACCTTGATTCCAATCATATGGCTTAGTTGTCTTATGTTCGTGTATGCTCTTGAACTAATCAGATTGTGAGATGGGATACATAGTCAAATAACTACATACTCATTACAAAATTTATGTAACAAAGGTTTTCTATCATATAAAAAGCATGATTGACACCCATGCAAACACTAATTAGATGAAGCCAATAGAACTTTGAAAAAGCTTGCAAAAAAATTTTAAAGAACTATAATTATGAAATTCTTATGCATCAAAGCCGAGTTCCTTAAAAATGTTCTTGGTCATCATATTGTTAAGATGTGGCATTGACAATGCTCAAAGACTAATTTATGTTATGCATTCTTGCTTAAAAAGTAAGTAACCAATCTCATAGGTTAAAGTATAGAAGATACTTGGATGGCATAAGAGTGCTTGTTTTGTGAAAACAAGTTCACTAAACATGGCCAAGATGAGAACTCTATTTGGTATAAGTTACTCAAGTGTTCATGGAAAATGTTCTTGTTTTCTAGTCATGTATAATAGTCCTTAGAATTATGATACTAGGTCATCTGGTACAAGGAGTGTTATACTTTGATTCCATCATGAACTGGTCCACAATAGATGGATGCTTATGGTAAAATGGTTTTGGGTATAGCATGAATCATATAGTAGATGAATAAGTGATCCAGAGAAAATTCACAACTTTGAGTGACATTGGAGATATATCTTGAGTGTTATTAACTATAGTTAATTGGATTAAAGTCTCTAGCTTAAGCATAATGGATTGTGAGAAATAGTTTCTCATAGATCCATGATCATTAAGCATGAGTCACAAGAACTAGCATGGATAGAGGTCTGGGTAGACGCTGCACCGCATTCGTCCTTAATCCGAGATATTTGGTGAAGAGAGCATACTACACTAACTCTTTAACATTTGGGTGGTCATGATCGGTTGCTAGATCCTACTCTTAATCCATGAACATGATTACTAAGATTATTTATGTTCATCGCCAATATATTGAGAACCTAATTGGTCAAACAAAACAAGGTAGATTTGTTGGACTAAATTCGAGATCAATTATGACTTAATTAAATAAAAGGTGATCTGAATAAAGAACTTAATTGAATAGTTCAATTATGTAAGACAAAATTGGATTTGTGAAATCTAGATTTTGTTGTCTATTAAGACATTAATAATAAGATTGTCTTATTAAAATAATGTATAAATGAAGACATAAATTGCATAAGTGGATAAATACTAGATCTAGTTGAAATTGGATTTCACCCAGACTTGGGATTTGATTAAGAATTAAATTTTCTATCTCATTAACTTATTTATCATCTTTAGGAATATTATTGTAATTTAATTATTCAATATTTAATATTAAATAATATTAAAATTAAGTTTTAACTAAATTAAGAATTTTATAGTGATAAAATCTATAGGGATATGTATGTACTAGCTAATTTAATTATTTAATATTTTATAATCATTTGATAATTATATTTATTAAATAAATATTATTTATTTAGATAAATGAAGAATTTAAATAATTGGGTTAAGTTCAACGAAATACTCCACAGCCCAGATACCCTTATATTATTCCAAGCCTAGATTTGGTCTAAGCTTGTTAGGCCAAATTTTGGGGCCCAATATTTAAAGGAATTCAGCCAAGATAGGGTGGGAAAGTTGGCTAACCATTTAATTAACCTAAGACAAGGAAAAGAATTTAACTTGTTTTGGGATTTTTAACTAGGTTAAAACTTTTCCATTCTAAATCCAACTAGAAGTAAGATTAAGCTACTATATATAAACATGAAGGCCTAAAGGCTTGGTAGTGAGTTTTAACCTAATTTTGAGATAGGAGGCTACTGAATAAATTGAGAAAATGTATTTTATTAGATAAAAGATAGTTTTCTTAAACAATAGTCCCACCTACACAACACTCTAGAGATTATGCCACTTTCTTGAGGACCATTGGGATTGGAACAAATTTGCTTCATTCTTTCTTCCTGATTCTTGTTTGATTCAAGAAATTTAGTTATCTTTTGTTAAGGGTTAATAACCCATCTAGCTAGCACTAGAGAATCACTGGACCTCAATAAGGTTTTAGTAGAAACTTGTGTGGATAACAGTTAAAGGCAAGACACATGTGCTGCTTTTGGTCTTTAAGAATCTTTCAAGAAATTGGCTTTTGCTGATCTTTTTGACCAATTTTGTTTTAGATTTTGAAATCTAAAATTCAAGGTAACTCTTTAACATATTAAATTTAGTTAATTAAATTTATTTTGAATTTCAAAATTTGTTTAGGCTTTAATATATTAAATATAAATTAAGCGATAGGCCCAATTGTAGAACAATTTTACTATGATTTATTAAAATAGAGGAGTTAAGATAGCATGGCATCCATTTGGCAGTAAAACAAATTGTTAAAAAACAATATTCAAAATGATATCCTCATAATTGGGCCATATTTACTAAAAATAAAAAGCCTAAATATTTAGTAATGATCATAAAAGTTCCATAAACTTTCCTAGATGGATTAACAAGCTTGATCTACATCAACTGGGTTGCATTCTCTAAATTGGCCCATTATTACTTCTAAATACAAAGTATGTATTTAAGAATAATGAGACCATAACATAGATCAAATTATATGATTAATGATTTACTTAAGGAGGAATAAATCTAAGGATGGCATTGAATGCTAGCATTCATCCTTAATTGGCATGTGATTGCCAAAATAATCATGATAATGTTTCAAAATACATTAATAAGAAGGCAAGTTTGATCAATATCGATAAGATTGCCATTCTCATGGTATAACTTCACTACTCCTTTCATCTATTTCTTACAATATGTCACACATATTTAAGTGCTAACATCTAGGTATCATATACTAAGAGGGGTGAATTAATCTCAAAACATGCCTATTTTATGAACTCCTATAAGCTTCCTACTTTAATAACATCAAAGCATTTCTTGGAATCTCTATCTAGTGCTCCATAATTATGGCATGCCTCCTTATTATTTCATTTGGCATTCTTTACTAGAAAGTATAATGATAGCACATGGATCATGAACTATGACCTATCTAATGTGCTCAAGTCATGAAAAGGCTAGATTTGGCTACCTTCTAACATCTTGCTTAGGAGCAATTCCTTAAAGATGTAAAATCTCTTATTGTTATTGTCCTTATTGAACCATTCTATAAGGCTTCAAATGATTTCATGAGCATTAATTGCCATTTACTTCTTTCAAAGTGTAGGTGCCATACTAGCCATCATCATAATATGGCTAGATCAAGGTTATCTATTTGAACTTGATAAGTTGCCCTATGACTTAGTGGGCTTCTTAGATATGCCATTCAATTTGTTGTAAGACAATTTTAATACTGTGGGATTAAATAATAGAGTTTAGCCCATTAATTTATTAGCATTAAGTATGCTAGGCAATGACAGGTTCGAAGTAATTTTAACCTATTTATATACGATATGAATCAAGAATATATATAGTGTCAATTGCATGCAAATGTAATCATTGACTTAGGTTTTAACACTTTAATGATTATTTTCATTATTTTATCAAAATTATGGCTCTCCATTATAATACGAGAAGTTCAACATTTGAATCTTCTTAATGAACAAGAACCTTTTTTATCCTTACATAACCTTGAGTGACTCAACAAGCCATGCATGAACTAATTGGGTAGACAACATAGCTTGATGATTGCATTTCTATGCAACTCCTAGATTAGTTAGGTGGCAACTCTTTGCCAAAATGCAAAGTATGCATTTTTCCTAACGACTGCCTTTAGTGCCATGTGGTCAAGATTGTACGCATTTAGACAACATGGCATGAATTGTGTAAGACCCATTATTCATAACTTAAGAAGTTCGAATAGCAGTGAGTGACTTAAGAAGTCTCCTAAAGGTAGAGCTCAAATATCTTATTTTGAATAATGGAAGGCGTCTAATCATGCTAAGGCATGTACTCAATCTTTTATGAGAGATTTTTCATTAATTAATATTTAAGTCTCACTGATTTATGATTGATTGCCATGGTTGCATTTGTTTAAACATAAATATATCATATATATATATATAAAGCATAAATAAATCTAACTAATAAAATTTACTAGGATAATTATGGACTTTTGTCTAAACGAGTTTCCTTAAGCCATTAGGAAACTAGGTGGTCAGTTTCCTAGGGATACCATACATAGTGTATTAGTGTAAGCCTTGCAAGCTAATCATTATGGCTTGTAAGGCAAAGTATTTAGTGATTTCATGTAATCAAACATTATATTTAATTATTGTTATGAAGGTATTTCATTATCCATAAGATTCAGTTTACAAGTATTGTAAACATCTTTTGTAGATAAAGCCCATAATACATATTGGCCTTCCAAGGAAATTATAATAGAGCTACAATTATGAGAACCCTATGCATCAATGCCATGTTTCTAAAAATGTTCTTGGCCATTGTATTCTTAAGATAGGGCATTGACAATTTACAAAGACTAGCATATGTAAGCCTCCATCATATGATGCATGAAACTAATCTCATAAGCTGAAATATAGAGATAGTTGGTGACATCATATGAGTACTTGTTATGGTAAAAAGTTCACTGAACATGACCTGCTATGAGAGTTCTATTTGATATTTTACTCAAGTGTCTATGGAAATACTCTTATAGGTCGGTAATGTACGTGATCCTTAAAGTTTTTATACTAGGTCATGTCATATGAGGAGTGTAACTCTTTGATTCCATCATAAACTAGTCCATATCAGATGGATGCTTATTGTAGGGTGGTTTTAAGTATTGCATGAATCATACTATATGTGAATGAGTAGTGCAGAGAGGATTCACCACCCCAAGAGATATGAAAGAACATATCTCGCGTGTACCTAGCCCATATTAACTCCCAGTCCTTGACCAAGGCAATACTAATTCTGGAGTTAACATATAGGGTTACTTACTAATATGGAATGGGTAAAGAGTAGACTCTGAACCATAATTTTCCTGGTTCCAAGATATACAATGAAAGGATATTTATTAAACTAAGATACTGAACGCTGAAAATGCATTGCTAGGTGACAATCTTCATCTATAAATATAAAATATTCTTTATTGGGCTATTTTATATTCATTGCCAATATGATGGGAGCCTAATGGGTCACACATATAAGGGTTTGTTTTACTTATTGTACCAAATTGAAATGCCATGCTGGATTCATAAAATGCTAGGCTATTTTTAGAATACATTGGCTTATTGTTACCTAAACTACTACAAGCTTTTGCTTCGCTCATGAAACATCGCATTTTACACTTAAAAAACTATGTCTATGTCCTTAAAGGCTATAGTTGATCTTCAAACTGTTGGGTCTTACAACATTTCAAATTCAATTTAGGCCAACTCACCCTATTAATATTTAACTTTTTTGATAAATAAAAAAAAGAAAAGAAGAAAACAAATCCATGTTTTCATGTTATTTTCTTATATTTTGCCATGTTATTATTGTGTTTAAGTATTTTATATTTATATAAATTTTGATACATAAAAATTTGTATTAAAATATTAAAAAATTATATGTATGCTAATTCTAATTGAAATTGATTATTGCTTATCTAGGTAGTCTAATTTAATATACACATGTCCTAATTGAAATTGGTTGTTACCACAACAATTACATATATAGTTACACTAATTTTCTTTAATTAGTTAATCTTAAAATTATCCGTAATTAGCTTGAAAGTCCAAATTACTATTTAAAATATTAAAAAATATTTTTATATGAATATTTATATCTTTTATAATTAAACTTAAATAAAAATTATTTTTATTAATAATTAATAATTCAAGTAAGATTGAG
This sequence comes from Adansonia rubrostipa, assembly GCA_038381775.1. Taxonomy (NCBI): domain Eukaryota; kingdom Viridiplantae; phylum Streptophyta; class Magnoliopsida; order Malvales; family Malvaceae; genus Adansonia; species Adansonia rubrostipa. The sequence continues at coordinate 2,335,389 of JBBYHM010000009.1, read as the reverse complement.
TTAGCCCGAATTAAACGAATTCTTATCCAAGCATGGCCTAATTCGTTATATTCATTCACTATGTTGGCATTTGTCCTCTAGATCTTTCCACATCAACATTTAAACATGCCATAATAGTATTTCATTTTTCAAATAAAGAAAAAATAAAAAGAAAAAAATAAATCAGAGCTATTAAAATTGAAACATTCTCATCTAAAGATGTGAGTAAACTTGGTGATTCATATATTCATCTTATGTTTGTGTTATTTTACCACGTCATAATCGTGTTTAAGATAATTTTGATATGTATTAATTCATATTATATAGATTTTAAAACATATTTTCTTGTCATGCTGAGTCATATTTTAGTTATTTTATCCGTGTAATATTCGTAAATATCATTCTAATATTTAAGTTAAATCTGATTATTAATAATAAATCGCTTTTTAATATGATTTTAATATAATTTAATTTTTTTAAAATATTGAAGTTTTATTTCCTTTTAATGAAATTTTATTTTCATGATATATACCTAATAAATAAGTTTTAGTTGGTAACTTTTTTTGTAGTTTTCTTACTTTTTTAATAAAACCCAAGGAAAGCAGAGACAAATACAAAGTGGCAGTCAAATTTAAAGGTTGTGATTCATTCTATCAAATCCAAAGGTTAAAAAAGCTTTAGTTCTCATAGTTTTCATTGTAGATATCACCTACATTTCAGGAAGGTTGTCGACTACAGACAAATTATGAAGTATTTAATTTTCCTAAACATTTTAGGAAAGCTTAGTTTCCAAAAAAATTAATATTTTCAAGAAATAAATTTTTTAGGAAAACTTTTGTCCAAAACTAATTAAAATTTGAAAATTTTCCTAGCAATTAGGAAATTTACTAATATTGGATAACAATTACCCAATCCAACTAGAATTCCAACTCGTTAAATTATGGAATCATGTCCTTAATTTATGAAATTTTACTGCCACTAGAAAACTAGTTCTACTTGGAGTAGGATTCAAACACCTGATGTCTTGTTTGGAGGCAAACTCTTTGGCTATTCGAATTGCTATTATGTTGTCACTCCTAAAAGTCATTGTGTGCCATCCATGGTGGTTCTTGGATGTCCAAAATTGGGCTGCTTGCTGCTCCTACAAATGGCATCACTCTTGGTAACAATTTACCTTGATTTGTGCCATTTTTGGTTTGTTCCAAGTGCAACAATAGTTGCTGCAATTTTTCAGCAAGCTTTCAAGCTTTAAGAATGCTTCAAACATGAATCAAATTCTTCCAAGAGGGTGTACAAGAAAAGCAAACAAGGTTGGAGAATGTTTTCTTATCCATTTTAGGCGCACAAACAAGAATAAGAAAGTGCAAAAAATTCTAGCATTGGGTATCTTCATGTCAAGGTCAAGATTGATTTTCTTTAAAATTTTTTAATCCCAAATAAATTTTGAAGCTTTAGTTAACATAAAGAAATCAAATTTTTTTATCCCCAAAACTACCTCTAAACTTGGCACAAAAACATGCAAGAATCAAGTTCAAACTTAGTTGGTTTTTAAGATTTTAATCTAGATCAATTATAGCAGTTTTAATTCACCTAATTAACTATTAATCATGATTAAAATCCAATAATTACATACTTTTCTAGATCTAAAAATCAAAACAATTTAAAGATTTTTCAAAAAATTGAGAAACATTAAATCGATACACAATCTAATATTTATCACCAAGAACTAGCAAGCATCAATCATATGTAATGAACGATCCTAGGCCCTGATACCAATGGAAGGAATCTTGTATTCTAAATCCAAAAATTTTAAAAGAATTTCATTCATAAAATAAATTAAGAATTTACAAGAAATTACATACACAGTGGAAAAACATATAGATTACAAATCAAATTCCTTCAGGATCTTTTAATCATGTTTACATGATTTTAAAAATTTTCTAGAAAATTTTGTCTTCAAGAAATGAAATCATACATCCCTAAAGACTCATAACATTGAAGGAAAATCCCTACATGAAGAACTAAAAAGAAAGATCATGTCCAGGTTTTCTGAGATCACAATCGTTCCAAGTGCAATGCCTATAATAGTAATCCACATGGATGATAATAAGAACCTTCTCAAGGTTTAGGGTTTCTCTAGTGCTAGCTAAAAGATATTAGGATTTTAAACAAAATGTATATTATCTTGGTTTCTTTTCCCCAAGAAAAAAGGTTAATAGAATTTATGGTAAACAAAAGAAAGAACCTTAAATAAACATTTACATGGTTTCTTAATTTTTCTTCTTTAGCCATAACAACACAAGAACAATTCTTGATCCCTAAAGTTCATGAAAAATCAAGAGGTATGACAAGAAAATAATGCAACTAATCACATTAGCCTTGGCCAAAACTTGGAAGTTTCTTAAACAAAAGTGGTCTTAACTTCCTTAAGGATTTCCCAAAATTAGGTTTGTTAAAATTCTTTTAGCCAAAACATATTGATAATATATTTATATGTTATGCATTAGATTAAGATATCAAAGATTGGATCAAGATCCACTTAACTCAATGGCCAGCCAAAATTAGTGTCCATACTTGAGATAGGTAAAAACTCTTTTACCTAGTCCAACCATGGTTGGGCCAAGCTACTAACTAATTAATATCTTGCTAACCACTACATTATTAGACTTTGGATTATTTATGCCAAACCCTAATCCATGTCTAAATGGGCTTTGTTCAAAATAAGGCTTATAGATTAACTAATTAGAGTTTTGGCAAACCTTAAATTTACATGCAAGAATATCAATTCCCAATTATTTTTCTTACTTAAGTAAAACAATTTTACTTCATGTAAATTTAATCAAATAATTATCAAATAATTATTTAATTTTCTAAAATGCAATTATCAAATAATTCTCTTAGTAACCAAGAATTAAATTTAGTGATTATTAAGCCAAACTTTATGTCATTTTACTATTAAATGTTATCTAGATAAGTCATACTTATCTTTCTTATCTTATTAGGACATCCTTTTTAGATTTCATAAATCAAATTTTTATGTCCTAATAAATCTTTAATTGAACTATTTCAATTAAGTCCTCCATAAAACACCTTTTACTTAATTAAGTCATACTTAATTAAATCCCAATTTTAATCCAATTAATTTATCTTATTATGTGTTACCCATTAGGTTCCCAACATGTTGGCAACGAACATAATAATCTCATTAATTATATTCATAGATCAAGAACAGGATCAAGCAATCCATCATGACCACCCAAATGTTAAAGAGTTAAATGTAACCTTATTGAAACCTTCTAATGACTAGCTTACTAGTGTAATTCCATTTTTTCACCAAATAAGCATGAGCATGGTTTAGTGTCTAACCTTTCTTTAATCCATAGTAGTCCTTACAGCTCATGGTTAATGTTATGAATTTAAAGAAACAATTTCTCCCAAGCTCATCTTCATTGTAATACTATTAACCATACGAAGAATAGATAAGATACATCTTTAATGTCACTAGGAGTGGTGAATCCTCTCTAGATCACTCATCCACCTATGTATGCTTCATGTCATGCCCAAAATCACCCTACTTCTGGCATCTATCAAAGTGGACCACTTTACGATGGAATCAAATTATGACACTCCTTATAAAAGATGACTTGATATCACTAGGCTAAAGACTATTTATACATGACTAATATGAAGAACATTTCCATAGACACTTGAAAGACTAATAGTGAATAGAGTTCTCACATGGGCCACATTCAATGAACTTGTTTCCATAAAACAAGCACTTTTTTACCATCCCATGTATCTCGCATACTTTAATCGTAAGATCGGTTGCCTACTTTCTAAGTAAGAAGGCATAACATGAGTTAGTCTCTGAGCATTACCAATGACTTTCTTGACAATACGATGACCAAGAACATTTTTAAGATCAAAGTTTGATGTATAAGGATCTCATAATTGTAACATTTTGAAATTCTTTTGCAATACCTTATAAGCTCTATGGGCTTTATCCAATTAGTGTTTTCATAACAATCAATCATGCCATTAACATGAAGAAAAACCTAGCATTATTAAACTAGTAACGAGTATATAATTAATTGATTATGTATCTATGTCCCAATTCACTCTCTCTTGATTTCATTCACCATAAGGTCTAATAGATCTTAACATGCTTAAAATTGCATAAAAGTTCATAGGCTTTAGAAATAACCTAAATAACCCTCAAATGCAAGAAATTATATGGATGATCATAAATCATAAAAAATGATCAATGCTCTTAGTGTAAGAAAGTTGCAAAATGATCCCTAATATGCATGAAAGATCATGGAAAATTTGCAAAATGGTCTATAAAAGTTTGTAACATTCCTAAATGCATCCTTAAACTTAAATACATCCCTAAACATCACTTTCCACCAATAAACATAAGAGTATGCATTCTAGACACCCTATTTTATCTGGGCTAGCATTTAAGGTATCAAAGGTTATCATTCGAGGTATCATTAAAGTCATTTTGACCAACATAGATTATATCCTATCATTCATAGTAAAGGTAAGGTGTTCAAAGAGCCAAAGGTGCATAAAATTCCTATTTTTACGTGTATGTATTGATACATGGTCTGCATGTATCCATACACAGCTTTTACATAATTAAAAATTCTAATTTTATTTATTGTATCCATACAACAAGTTTGTGTATTTATATTATTGCTTCATGTATCTATACATAGGTTTATGGTATCAATACAAGGCTTGATAGTAGTGAAATCACAATTTTTTACCAAATATATTGATACATAAGTGAATGTAACGATGCATTCTTCAACATATCAATACATCTGGGCAAAATTTGCTCACGGTTTTGCTATATTACACTATGTATCAATATAGCCTGTGTTTTTTGCCCAGTTTGTGGCATTTTTCACTCATTTGCCCTATTACATTAAAACATGAATTTGGTTATATTGGCTCTAAAAATAATCTAATTTCAAATTAAATTTCATGGAAATCATATGGATTTTATTTTGGGCCTTAAAGATTGGATTGACACATTTTTAAGGGTCCATTAAGCTTGGATAGGGACATTTCATGATATAAGTTAATTTAATGAAGGCTAAGGTAGACATTGCTCATTTGCTTAACCCATGCATGACTTCCTTGGTTGCAAGAATAGTATAATAGCCAATGAAATGTTGAAAGCTAAACTCTTTGTACCATGACTCATCAAGTATATGGCAAATGTCCTAAATACCCCATTTTCTTAGATTTTTTTATGATTAAAATCACATGCTATATATTCAACATTATAAGATTAGCCAAAGCATACACATTCACATTTTCACACACTCTTTTTAGCCAAAATATACTATTCTCATAGCTCTCCCTTACAGCCCCTAAAAACCCTAATAAAACCCTTTTTCTCCTTTATTTCTCCTCTCTAATACCTCCCTTATTGATAGCATAATCCTTAAGCTTATAGTTGGCCACCCTTTCTTGCTGAAGTACCATAACGAAAGGAGAGAACGTGAGTTAAAATATTGCAAGCTTGTAAAGTTTGCTAGTCAAAAAATAAAGTAATGCTTGAAGCTTTTTGGTTCACTTTCTATGCCTTCTCTTTTTCTTCCATTTTTATCATCTGCATCATTTAGTAAACCATTTTTATGAAAGCCATGACCTTATCTTAGGATAGTATTATGACTTTAGATAATTTGTTGATGCTTTAATGCTTTTGTTGATCAAAAATGACATTTTCCTTGCTTTCATCCTAACGGCACTTGTTTTGTTGTTTATGCCATAGTTGTCTTGTGTTTCATGATTAATACATGACAATATGCTCATCTTAGCATGCTTGGATCTTTATATTGCATTTGAATGCATTTTTACCATGTTTTCTTTGTTGAAATGATTAGATATGTTGTTGTCTTGATGATTACTTGATAAGAGATGTTTATGCCATGATTTAAGTTCATTACAGGCTTGTTTAAGTGTCTTTTTCATGCATTTTGTTGCTTGCAAAAGCAATTTTTCAAAATCCCCAAGTTAAATCCATATTAATTTTAATAAATAGAGACAAATATAAATTTAATGTTTCCTATCAAATTGGTCATCCAATATTTGGAAAAAAGTCAAGCATTTATGTTTGGATTCATGGCCTTAAAAGGGAAAATAAATTCTGTTTTTAAGCCCAACAAAATCTAAAAAATGTTCTTTTAGTTTTTGATTAAAAGTCTTTATTGTGAACCTTTTTGTCAATTGAATGGCATGGATAACAGGTAGTTCATCGACCTATTTTCTAGGATTTAAATAGATCTGTTATTCCACTTACATGGACCCAAAGTTTTAGACATCTGAATTTCTGGAACCTTTATACAGGATTAAAGAGTCCCTAAATCAAAAACTCTCATGTTTCGATATTAGCAGCACTTCAACCTTGAATTGAAAATTTATTTTCAGGACCTATGTGATTTTTTAGAATTTCTTGGTATTTTTCCTCAAAAGGACATTGAGTTACCTTTTTAGCAGTATCCTATTTTCCCTTGTATCATTCCAAATAGGGAAGTTTTGATTTTTCAAACCTTTATTGCTTTGAACCCCTAAAATCAGCGATTCGTATTATGCTTAGGCCATTTCAGCCTATGAAATGATTTTTTAGGGAATTTAAAATATTTTTCCTAAAGACTATGTGAAATTTCCTTTCTGAAAAGGTATGTTTATTATTTAACTATTTCAAATGAATCTAAAATGATTTTTCAAAATTTGCCTCACCTTTTCCCTTACACCAACTATCAGTGCCAAGCTAGACTTGAATTCAAAAATTATTTCTATCTAGAAAATGATTTTTTAGGAATTTTGAAATATATTTATATTAATCTTAGTTTAGTTACATTTCCAACGGTATGTCATTTTCCACCTGAAGCCCTCAAATCAGTTTGGAATAAATTTAGGAATGTGGATAACGTGACATTGTCCCCTATTTTTGGAATTACTCAAAATTAACCAATTTCCCCAATTCCCATTTCATGTTATTTGGATGCCTTAAGATGAACTCGATAGACCAATCAAAAAATTTCAAAGTTGCCTACAATTCTCATTAGGCTAGGATTAAGATGCAAGCACTCTCTAAATTTTGCAACTAAACCCTTATATCAAATTAACAGTTTAATTTTAGATTCACCTTTTTTTTCAAAAAAAGTACTCAAAATATTTCAATTTTCAAAAATCATCAAGGTTTTCAATTATGGTGGATACTCTAACCCCGTTTTTCAAAATTTCCCTTAAAAACTCTAATTTTCTCTTTCTTGATTCATCTTAGGCCTTTTCAACGAAAACCTCGATTTTCATTCCTTATACAACCCACAAGTCCAAGCTTATCTCAAATTTGTTATTTTGGTTATTGTTCAGTAACCTAGGATAATTACAAGATACATCCCAACCAACCTTCCTTTCTTTGCTTTATGTATTTTATTTTTCTCATAATATTTATTATATTTCCCTATGCTTTAGTAACACATTTCTTTTCTTGATGACAATTTTGCATTCATGTTTTAGAAAATCAAATTTCTAGAAACACGAGACAATGTTCTATGTTAGTATCCTTCTAGTGCTTGATGTAGAACATCTTTGTCAAATTAATCTAAAAATTATTTTATCAAAACCTGTATGTTTCTCCTTCTTCTCAGGTTGCATAGAGAGATACAAATTTCTTATAAAATTTAGACTTAATATTTTTAAAATTGAATCATAAGAAATGGACTAGGTATAAATAATGAGTATATATGAAACCTAAATAATTTATGGCTAGATGGCACTGATTTAGGGCATCGTAGGGGTGTTAATCCTTCCGTACGAGCATTCGACTCCCGAATCCTTTTAAATGAACTATAGTATGGGCAAACCATAAAATCAGTATTTTGAGTTTCTTAGCTTAAAAATATCAGTAATAGGTGTTCAGTCATACTAGCCCAAAATGATCGGTGGTGACTTTATATATTTGGCCACTTCATGATGGCTATCCAAGACCAGTTGAACAGGCGATTCATCCAATAGTTTCCTCCACCTAGTTATGAGAAACATCCTTTTCTCTTGCCCTATCACACCAATAAATATCCCAATCGAGCATATACCTTTTTTAAGTCAAGTGTGTCATCCAAGTGAATAGGTAATGGCATATGATGACATGTATCATACATGATTTTTAGTCATAAAGTACCTTATCAACATGAACATACATGGATTTATCATCATGCATGGTGCTATGGTCATAATCACAACATGTGCATCATTATCAAAATGCATGAAAATGTCATCGAATGCATGTCATATATGATTTTAAACATAAAATAGCCCATCAACATGAACATACATAAGTACATTAACTTGCATGGTGATGTCGCCACAACCACTATATTTTCATGCAATACATGAGCATATAAAACATGACAATAGTGCATGAAGAGAACATAAAATGCATGTATCATACATGGAATAACATACAAGTGGAATGAAAAGCTAAAATAAAGTTACGTCGTGAAGAAAACTTGATGAAAATCACGTAAAACTAGAAAACATAGCCTAAAATATTTGGGAAACAAAATTTTTTGATGGAAACTTGGTTTCACAAAATTTTTAGCAAAAAATCAAAGAAAATAAAAGAAATAGCATTTTGAGGTCATAGTTTAAGAGTTAGCCATAACTTGGTTTTACACATTGGCATAAATCATCACTTAAGCATGGCTTTGGATCATTAAGCTTTCATCAAAAGGAAGAAAAGATGTCAAAATGAGAGTTGAAGATTAGAAGAATACAACCTTATCATTTTCATTTCTTTTTTACTTTTTTTTCTTTTTCTTTGCTCTCTTTTTTTAGTTCTAGTTTTCAGCTAATAACTTGTGCAATCTTTTTTCAAGAACATTCAAGGGGGTTTAAAACACCTTTTAGCTAATCATATCTCATCTCTATGCACTACCACCTATTTCTTAACAACAAACCCATGCTTGCTTGCTAGCAATCCCTCTACACTTCTAGGTGGTCTAATCAAGTGCTAAAACCCTCCTAAATAAAGCATGGTTTTAGCTGAGTTTGGTGGATAAACTTTATTGCATGCTTTAAAGAGCAAACTCTTGCCCAAAGTAGCTGTATCTTAGTTCCATGCAAGAAGGAGCTTTTAACTTTGATCCAAAATAGCACATATTGAATTTCTATTGAAATAAGCTTAAAATAGTCAAGAAAAAACTAAACTAGATGTCATTTAGTTCTTAGACACAATTAGCACATTAAGTTCATCTATTCTAAGCTTATTCAAGCTTTAATGTCTTAAACCATGTGGGTGGTTCCCATGATCATGTTCTAATATGAAAAATTTGTAAAACATCTTTTATATGATTATGAGGCAATCCAAGGCCATTAGAAAGGAGAAATGTAAGAAAATTTTGTCTAAAATCTTACTCGTTTGAAAAATTTCATGTGGTATCAATACACTTAATCTTTCTACGATACAGTAGCTTCCAAAAACCATAAAAATTCATAAACTTTGACATTGTATCGATACAGAGGCACGTTGTATCAATACAATATGGCCCTAAATTGATACGAATACACGCGCTAAGCCTAGAATCATTAAAACTCGATTATATATCAATATGTTAATGAAATGTATCGATACATTTTCATGAATTTCATGGAAATGACAATTTTTATTTTATATTCCAAAGGTTTCCAAAGTTCAATTTGGTCCATAGGCATTTCAAACCTTTTTTTTTCTTTTTCTTTTTATTTGTATTATTTTTATTTTATTTTTTATGACCCTCTAACTAAGCCCAAGGATGTTAAAAATTTGGTTGGGGAAGAGAGACGGGTACATTTCACTTAAGTTCTAGAATCAAGCTCCACCTACTTGGAAAAGATTTAGACATAATTAGATGTCTACAACATAAAAGATCAATTATGGATATAAAAATGAAAATTTGATATTCGTCAAATTTTAATTGACTTGTAGTAGAAAAAGATTGAAATCCCATGAAATTAAGATAACCAAAAAAAAAACATAGAGTTGATACCTACAAAAAATTCCAAAGATGAAAGAATAATAAATAGATGACATGGTAGAACACCATCTGGGTTACAAACTTGAATCTTCAATGTAGCAAAACCTAAGGTTTGCTTTACGTCTTTTCTTTTTTTATTCATTATTTTTCCATTTTTTTCCTTTCTAAAATACTCAAAAATTTTTAAATGCTTTAACATCAATTTTGATTAGATTTATTTTTATCCTCGCAATACTTATCAAATTTAAGTGACTTCATGTTTTTGAGAGAGAATTTTACAATTAAGGTATTAGAATGATTAATCATCAGTATTTGTCATCGTTATCCATAGCTGTGCGATTGTGCTCAAGTGTAAGTTGCCATTTAATTGGTGATCTTATTTTTTATTAAAGTATCTTTAGTAAGTTGCTCATTTTGATTTTTTATTTTGAATGATCAAATTATCCTTGCTTTTTTTGGATTTTATTTGAGTAAGTATGAGTAAATTTATCTTTTTCAATTTTCTTTAATTTCAACTTATGACAATTAATTATTGGGATTAGTTTTCTAATTATTATAACAATTTTAATGCAAAAAATATCTTACCTTAACAATTAATTCACTTTTTTCTAAAAAAAAATAATGTTACTGGATAGACCTCCCCCAAAACCTAGGGTTTGCTTTACATCTTTTCCTTTTTTATTAGTCTTTTTCTTCTTATTTTTCCTTTCAAAAACTAAAAATTTTCACTTCTTCTCTTTAGGTCCATCAATATCAGTTTTAATTAGATTTATTTTTGGTCTATAAATGCTTACCAAATTTGAATTACTTTACTTGCTCTGGAGAGAATATTATGATTAAATTTTTAGAATAATTAATCATCAGTCTTTGACTATCGTTATCCATAGCTTTGCAACTATTGCTTATGTATAAGTTCCTATTTAGTTGCTGATCATATTTTTTATTGAAGTTTCTTAAGTAAGTTGCCTTCTTTGATCTTATTCTTGATGATCAAATTATCTTTCTTTTAGTACTGCCACAATTTAAATTCTACAAGCATGTATAGAATTATAGCTGCAACTTTCATGCATGTTAATTGTACTTTGGGCTATTTGATCCATTTAATTTCTTTGTCTTGAATGCTTAAATTATAATAACTTTGATTTGCTAAGCATCTTATGCATATTGTTATTGTAATTTTGGTTATTTTGCTTAACTTCTACAAATTTTTATAGCTTTAATTACATGATCAATGTAAGTTTATTTTGACAATGTTTTTCTCAAAGGTGAACAGATAATTTATTGGCAACTTGACAATATGAATTCTTTAACCTTAAATAGTTTTATTTTTAGAAAAATGATTAATTAGATCACTTGCAACTTGATTGTCGCATTTGAAATTCACTACAAGGGAAAAGTTTGTTTGCAATGAAACTTTTCATAGGAAAAAGATGAAAATCCATCAAAAAAGACTTTTATCAATGGAATTTTTGTACAAAAAAATCCATCATAATAAATGAAGTTGGTAGCAAATTTTTTTATCGACAATATACTTTCCATTAGAAAAGAGTATTCTCGATGAAACAATTCTGATGAAATATCTGTAGAAGAAGTTATTCAGCAATGAAATTTTTTTCATCGCTAATATTTATTTTGGATAAAAATTTTCATTGGTGACAATTATCCAACTGAATTTTTGTTATAAAATCCATCAAAACTAAGTCTTCAGCAATGAAAAATTTCATTGCTAAAACGTTTTTCAATTTTTAATTTTTTATTAAATTTATTATATAATTTTTATTTGATATTGAAATGTTTTTAAGTTAAATAATTAATTTGAAAAAATATAAATTGCATTTATAGTAATAAAGATGTAAAAATAAATAAAATTATTTTGCCCAGAGTTGTATAATAAATACAAAAATATACATCATTGTCTATACAGAAAGGAGAATAGTTGAAGGCTACTGCTGCTTGAACTAGCCATCCGTCCACTGAGGAGTTGCTGAAATGTCTATTGGTTTTCCTAGATCTACACAATTGTGAAATTTTTGCACTGAAATCTAAGATTCTACTACTTCTGATTCTCTTACTGTAATATTGTGAACAAAATCTACTGCATCTAACCAACAGCATTAGTCGATTGTCCATCTTCTCATGCAGATTAAGATCTATTGCAGGTAGTTATGTTAATAGCAGTACCTACTAGGTAATGGTAGGAATCATTGGACTGTAGCATGTAGCATCGGACATTAATGATCCTTTAATAGATGGAAAAATGTGGTATGCCTTTGGCTTAGTTCGCACCCATAGATAGGTGTTCGAGTCGTCTCCATGCCTTTAATAGTTTCCATAAAAAAGCAATAGAAAGTATTAATTAATATTTAATGAAAAATAATAAAAATTACAAATATAAAATAGTTTTCTCACTTACATTAAAGACACATGACTTTCCATCGAAATAGTCTCCAGTGCCTTAGGCATGTTAGTGATTCCGCATGAAGACTTCCAAAAATGTTGACTTATGTTGTAGCTATTATGATTACAATAAAAGATTATTTCAAATTCTATATAATATAATTAATTATAAAATTATTATTTAATAAAATTTTTATAATTAAAAAATAGTTTAAGTAGTTACTTGCTATCTTTTACTAAGTCATAAAAAAAGGAACTGACTTGCTAGTGTCTTTAGTGATGGAACCTTCCTTCTCCATATTCTTGTTTATTAATGCCTTTGTGGATTTCACATTCTAGGTGTATGCGCAGGGGTCAATAAGCTGGTCCTGTATAAGGATTGTGATATAGACATATTAGTAACACTTGCAATCCTCAATGCAAGTAATTTGGAAAATTTTTAAAGCATTGTTGCGTGTTCTATCCATTATCCTTGAACCGCTCCCTTCCAATAGCCTCAAATAATCATCGTACCACAAGTGTTTATTCTACATGCTACTAGCATTTACACTATACCAAAAAAGTAACTAGTATATGAAAAACATGGATTATGCTTTGAAAATTATAAAATCCTTCATTGCAACCAGGATATTTTTCCATGCAACCATGGTGCACTATAATGCTACCTAATCAATACAACAATAGTGGTTTTCACAATTGGCTTAGCGAAAGTCCTACAATAAAATGAGACAATTATTAGGATATAATAATTAATCATAATTAAGTTATTGCAAAAAACTTGATTTTTTAAATTTGCATGTTTCTTAATATTATAAACTAAAAACTATCAGCAGGATTAGATGGTGACAATAATGTTTTCATCTGACCTCTAACCCATCTCCTTGGTGTAGCAGACAAAGTATTTACCTCAAGCTGATGAGCAATGGGAGGATCCATTGCCTTAACTTTCTCCGTAGGTAGTCACCTATAAGTAGGGTTTTATCGACCCCCATCCATCTCTAGCTATGGGGGATCTAATGGGAAATACTAATTAACGTCATCTCACAATGGTAGAGGCATAACGAGCAAAAGAGGTGAATCGTGCTCAACTATGCCGACTGTCCCTTCATTCGTAGATCCACGATGGAGGTAACTAATCTAAAAACATTGATTATAACCCCCCTTAGGCTAGACAACCACCTCAAGCTCTACCTTTATTAGTAGCTCGCATCGTATCTATAATACAATAAATATGTATTATTTAAGGTAAATCAATTATTTAATATGAACGTAAATAATTAAAGATTTAAATGATAAATTGGTAGTAAATTTAAAAAAATAAAACATAAATTAATTAATTAATTCCTACTTTAGTTATTTAATTAAAAGATAAATAATTTAAAAGTTTAATTTTTCACAATTAACTAAAAATTAAAAGAAAACTATTTAAATTTATACAAAATTAACCTATTTATGTGTTCGATAGCATGATAAGCCATGCAATAATGAGCTAACCACCAACGACAGAGAAAAAAAATGCCATAGCTTAAAACATAAAAAATAAATACTTATATAAATATATGAAAGGTTTTAGCATTATATCTAATTAATCCATAAAAATATCCTAAAAATTCATAAAAATATTTTTAAAATAATATCTAACTAGTAACACAATCAACATAATAAATAAAACATATATAAATCCTAAACCATAAACAAAAAAAATTAATTTAAAAATAATAATAAAACTACAATACCATATTAATAGTAGAATATCGCAAGAAAGTAAAAAGATGAAAAACATCAATGTAAACCTGCAAAAACATGAACAAATCTTTGTCAAAACCCTAGCAAAAACTAACCCTAAAAACTTAAAAAAATCTTTAAATTGGAAAATAGAGAGAGTTTGAGATGAAAAAGAACTTGGAATGGAAGAAAAAAGGGAAGGGGGTGCCAATAATTGATATTTATAGTAGACTTTTTTATGGAGTTAGGTTTTTTTTAACAGAATTTTTAATTGGAAAAAAATTTAGTGGTTTAGTTCATCTCCCAATAAAAATTCCATTGCAAATACATATTTCCAACAAAAATTCCATCACAAATGATTATTTGTGATAGAATGTTTGAACTATTTACAATGGAATTTTTATCGAAAAAGTTTAGGCAAGAATTGTTTTCCCCCGAAAATTTTTTTTGATGAAATAAGGATTTTTTTGACAAAAAATTTTCATTGTAAAAATGTTTACCTATTGATTCACTCCCAATGAACATTTCGTCGAAAATAGTTATTCTGATAGAATATTTCATCAAAAATTTTGAATATTTTTAATAAAAAATTTCATTGGAAAAACTATTTCCAACTGAAATAATAATTAAAAAATTTATTTATTATTTATTTGATACAGATATAATTTTTTTGAATGGAATTTTCGTCTAAAATGCAAGAATTCCATTGGAAATACTTTTAGTGTGTGTTTAGCGCACAGGAACAATTTCACACCCAAATTATTTCCAATAGAATTCTTGTATTTTTGACAAAAATTTTGTTGGAAATACTTAAAACATTTTTTTGGCAAAAATTCTATCAAAAATAAGTGAATACCATTAGAAATGTTGAGATATTTCTGACAGATAAATTTCGTCGAAAATTTTTCATCTAAAATAAGCTTTTTTCTAGTAGTGATTTAATTTATTTCCCTATTTATTTATTATCTTTTTTTGAAGAATATATAGCCTTTAGAGTTATAGGGAGCTATTTCACTTAATATTATGGTTGAATCAATAGAATTTATTATGTATTTCGCTTACTTATTGTTTTTGCGGATATTTTTTGTTTGTGGACTAATATTGCATTGTTTGAATTATGTTTTTGGCTTCATGTGACAAGATCATAAATAAGTAGAGTGAAGCAAATTATATAGTTTATTTAATAATGCATTAAAACTTTTAGGATATTTCAAATTTTTTTATATTTAATCTTTGTAACAAAACCATTTAATTTATTGATTTGGATTTTTGATTTTATATTGTATTTTTTTCCTATTCGAAATAATAAATTCTTATTGTTAAAAAAATCAAAGGGGGCCTTCACACCATAATGTCTTGTATAAATCTTTTAGAGGTGCTCATATGTTCGGTCAAGCCTAAGCATGGAATCGACATTTAAACTTGCCCAAGCCTAACTAGATCAATAATATGGGCCTTAAATTTTTTCTAGACCCACTCTTATTTGTAAATAGATAGTCAAAGCCTAGTCATATTATTTTTTAAAATAATTTTTCATTCCTTTTTTTAAATACAAAATTCTTATCAATTCACACCCTAAAAGGATTAAAATCATTACAAAAATCAAAGGCTTCTTCACATCGTTTGAAAAAAATTTAAACTTTTGAAAAAAATGAAAAAGGAATAAGAAAAAATTTTGGAGTAATGGGATCCATTTGAGAATGATTTTAGTTTATTTTAATATTAAAGTTTCACTTCCTTAAAAAAAAGCATACTTAGTTAAGAATAATTAAGTAACTGAAACACCTAACAATAAAAAAAAGATTTAGCCTTACTTATTTACTTATAGACAAATCTAATTCAACCAAACTGAGAGATCAATTATGGGTTGTAAGATTTAACCATAGTATAAAAAATTAATAAAAAATAAATTTGATGTTCCTCAAATTCAATTGACTTGTTATAAAAAAGATTGAAATCTCATGAAATTAAAATAACCTCAAAAGGGAACATAGAGTTGATCTCCATAAAAAATTCAAAGATGAAAGAGCAAAAAATAAATGATATGGTACTCACATACCAAGAAGATGATTTGGGGTTATAGCCATGAATCTTCTGTAAAACAGAAAAGGAGCCAAATGAAATAATGTTTGTTTTCAAGAATCTATGCTACACTCTCATCGAATATAACAAAAAGTATCAATAAAGCAAATATAAGATAAATCAGCATTGTCAGAAAAAGGGAATTTTTGAAGAAAGTTGAAAGAGAAATGAGGAAAAAAAAGGGATGAAAGATTTTTATAGTGAAAAATAGGAAATTTTGAAATTGATTACAAAAACCTTTCAAAAAAGACAAATCAATCTATATCTATATTATTATATATTTTAACTCAATTTGAGTAAATGAGGGCAAATTTGTCTTTTTAGTTTATTATCTAATTTCAATTTATGACAATTTTTAATATGATTAGTTTTCTATTTATTATGAAAATTTTAATGCAATAATAACTTATGTTAACAACAATTCAATTTTTTTAAAAGATATTAAAGTTATTATATAGACTTTTCCCAAAACCTAAGGTTTGCTTTAAATCTTTTCCTTTTTTGATTCATTTTTTTCCATTTTTTCTTTCAAAAATACATTATAACAATTTTAATTAGATTTATTTTTTGGTCTATCAATACTTTTGACTTCTTAAGAGAATATGTTATGATTAAAGTATTTGAATGATTAATAATTAGTTTTTATCATCATCATCCATAACTTTGCAATTATTACTCAAGTGTAAGTTGCTATTTAAGTGGTGATCTTGTTTTTTATTAAAGTTTCTTAAGTAAGTTGCTCAGTTTGATCTTATTCTTGATGATCAGATAGAGGAAAATTTATCTTTTTTAATTTTTTTCTCTAATTTTAATTTATGACGATTTATTCTTGGGATTAGTTTTCTAATATGACAATTTTAGTGCAATAATAACTTACCTTAACAACAATTCACATTAAAAAAATAACGTTACTAGATAGACTTCTCCCAAAACCAAAGGTTTGCTCTACATCTGTTGTAGGTTCAAGTCCTCTCAGATAAGTTATTGATGATAGGCAAGGTCTAATTGAGGTTTTGAATGTTTCCATGGGCTTAGTTTAATAAAACAAGGCATTTAAGCTTAATTATCCAATTTATAGGACAAGTGCTAGACTTGAAAAATCAAAACTTGGGTCTTAAAAGTCCAAGTATGTTAAAAATTGATTAATGTGCATCTCTTGAGAAAAGTACAGTGGTTACTAAGGTAATTTGGATGAAAAAGAGACATGTTTTAGAATCTTAAATCAAAAGTCAATAGTAAGTGACAAGCCAGCTGTAGTTGAAGTCAACTATAAAAAGTCAACCTTACTTCCTAGAGTTAGAATTTTAAATTGGAGAAGTTTTAGAGCTCGTATTTCAAAATTGATTACACCAAAAATGAAATTGAAAGTGCTTTATGCCAAAAGACGTAGTGAAGATTGGATTATGAAAAGCCTCAAAAATTATGGTATTGGGAATTTTTTAAACTTAATTCGAAAAGTCTGGGATATAGAATTCCAAACTTTTTGAGGGTAGGTCATTGAAGGATATTTTTACTACAAGAAGGAGCAACTAATTGCATTTTTATGTGAATATATTAAGATTAATTGGATGTTACAAAAATTTATACAAGATTAGACGGATTATAGAGTTGTTCAAATTTAGCATGTGTTTAACGTGCAAATTATGCTCTCTATTCATTAAGGGTATAAGAGCCATTTTACTTTAATTTGGTTAATGCAGTTAGTGATTAGTTTAATCTCACCCTAAGATGATTTAGGATTAGCTCAATAACATTTGGCCTTATAAATAAGGGTGTGTGGCTATTCATTTGACACATAAGCAATATATTTAAAAAAAAAAATTCTCTAGAAAATTATCTCATTTTCTTTATGGAGAGAAAGCTTGATTAGATAGCATTTCTTTATTATCTCTTTTATTTTTAGTTCATTAACATGATTTAATGTTGAATTGATGCTTGATTGTGTTTCTATATGGTTCAAATTGCTTGTATACATGTTTCCTATGTCTTGACCAATTTGAATCTTCATAATTAGATGATGCCTTCTTGACTTTGAAAGGAACTCATTCCCAGTGAAGTCTGGCCTCATGCATGTGTTAGATTTCAAAAAGCATCAAAACATAAACATAACCATAGTGGAAATAGTAAACATAAAAATGGCTAGACTTTCCTATCAATCTTTACAGAAGGATTAAACGTAGTAATCTTAAAAAAATTTGAATCAAGGTTTAATCATCTGAATGATAAGAAATTACGTTGATTTTAGCTATTGAAATATAAACACAAAAAACTTCAAGAAGTTAATTTCTTAAAAGACTCTTGAAAACTATGAGTAGCACACGTGCCTTGCCTCTAATAGTTATCCACATAGGTAGCTGTTAAAATTTTCTTAAGGCTTACTGGTCCTTTAGTGCTAGCTAGAAGGGTTATTAACCCTCAACAGAAAGGTAACTTCAAATCTTGAATCAAATAAGAACCAAAATGAATGAAGCATTCAAGATTGCACTAACCTCAAAGCTCATAAGAAATGGCGTAATAGCTAAAGTTTTGTGTATGTGGGAATATTGTTTGAGAAAATTATCTTTTATCTAATAAAATATATTCTCTCATGATATTTAGCAGCCTTCTATCTTAAACTTAGGTTAAAACTCTACTACAAAGCCTTTTGGCCATCATATCTACATATACTAGCTCAATCCTACTCTTAGTTAGATTTAGAATGGAATAGTTTTGACCTAGTTAAAACTCCAAAAACAAGTTGAACTTATTTTTCTTGTTTAAGGTTAATTAAATGGTCCTGAAATCCCTTTAAACATGGGGCTCAAGAATTGACCCAACAAGCTTGGACCATATTCCTTGTAAATAGTGCAATACAAAGGGTTTTGGGCTAGACTTGTGTTTTCATGAATTTAATCCAATTAATTCAATTCTTTATTTATTGTAAATAAATAAATAATACTTATCTAATATATAATTAGAAAATAATTATAAAATATTAAATAAATAATCTGGAAACATAAATTAGCAAGTATATACACATCGATATGGATTTTATCTTATAAAATCCCTAATTTAGTTAAAACTATTTTTAACTTAATTTTAATATTATTTAATATTAATTATCAAATAATTAATGTTAAAATAACAATAGAAGGGATATAAATGTATAATGAGATAGAAAATTTGATTCTTAGTCAAATCTTAAGTCTAGGTGAAATCCTATTTCAACTAGAACTAGTGTTTATCCACCTTACTTTATATTTTAATTTGGACATTATTTTAATAAGACAATTTTATCATTCATGTCTTAATTAGACAACAAAATATAGATGTCACAAATCTAATTTAGTCTCAAATAATTGAACTATTTAATTAAGTGCTTCATTCAAATTACCTTTCTTTTAATTGTTATACATAATTAAATACTGGATTTAATCCAATAGATTTACCTTATTGTGTGTGACCCAAGTTCTTAACAACTTGGCAATGAACATAAATGATCTCATTAATCATGTTCATAGATCAAAAGTGGGATCCAGTAACCCATCATGTCCATCCAAATATTGAAGAGCCATTGTGATAAAGAATAATTCCTCTTAATTCATTATGCTTTAGTTAGAGACTTTAATCCAATTAACCATAGTTAAGAACGTTTGGGATATGTCTCCAATGTCACTCAGAGTGGTGAATCCTCTCTTGATCACTTATTCATCCACTATGTGATTCATGCTATGCCCAAAACCACCCCATCATAAGCATCTATCTATTATGGACCCATTCAGGATAGAATCAAAGCATAACATTTCTCAAACAAGATGACTTGATATCATAAGTGAAAAGACTATTATACACAATTGGCATGTGAGAACATATTCCATAGGCACTTAAGTGATATAGACCAAATAGAGTTCTCATTTGAGCCATGTTTAGTGAACTTGTTTCTACAAAACAAGCACCTGTATACTACCTTCAAGTATCTTGCATACTCTAACTTCTATAAGATCAATGAGTTGGATGCATATGCATGGAGGCTTACCATATACTAGTCTTTGTGCATTGTCAGTACCCTATTTTGAGAATATGATGACTAGAAATATTTTTAGAAACACTGTTTTAATGCAGAAGGATCTGATCGTCGTAACTAGTTCACCAATTTTAAAGGCCATTGTGTTTCAAGGGCTTCATCCAATTAATGTTTGCAAAGTGTCAATCACTCCACTAACATAAAGGAAAAACTATTTTACTAAAGCTTAATAACATGGATGTTGTTATTTAACTATGTGTCCCATTACCTAATCTGATTAGCTCAAAGGCATACACCAATATCTTCCACTTGCACTTGAAGCAATCACATTGCTCTATGTGGAGTATATGTCTAATTCATTACTAGCAATCTTTATTATCAAGTTATAAAACTGTTCAAATTACAATAAGACTTTGATTCCAATTAAATGGTTCCACTGTGCTATAACTACTGGAATCAATTTAATTAGCCTAATAGCTATATTCTAAAACTTAATCATTTTCATGAGCCTTTGATGAAATGATTTGTTTTATGTCTCTTAGATATAAATATGTAAACTTTCTAGTTTGGAACTCATTTCAAAACTACATCCAACCATATGTAACTATAGTTATTGCTTACTCATGAATATTAACTTTTAGTATCCCATGAATACTCCCACTAAATCTTATGTGTGCAAGATTTTTGCAAGGAATCTAATTTAGAACTCTTTTCAGTTCCATTTGATTTGGGCTTTAACTTATTTAATTGATATAAGTGATGGACTGAGTTTATGGAATAAATCTACTATGATTTATTAAATAAGGAAATAGGATGGCATATATATGCCAACAAAAGGAGATATATCTTGATAACATACTTCAAAGTAATATCCTCACATTTGGCCATAATGGCTAAAAACAGAACATCTAGATGTTCAATAATAAATCATAAAAGTTTCATAAACATTTCTAGATTGATCGGCAAGCTTGGTCTACATCATCTGGGTTGCCTTCTTCATGTTGGCCCTTCATTATTACTTAATACTATTTCAAGTTTATGATTGAGAGCTGAGTGACCATGACATAGAACCAATTCTATGATTTGCCAATGTTTCAAAAACATTAAAAAGGTAAGCTTTGATCAATATCTATAATATTACTATTCTCATGGTCTATTTCACTATTCTTTTCATTTGGTTCTTAATATGTCTCACATATTTAAGTGCCAACATCTAGGTATCATACCTAGAGAAGTGAGCAAATCTCAAAACATGCCTATCTATGAAACTTCTATAAGCTTTTTACTTTGACAATGTTAGAGTATTCCTTACAACCTCTACTCTTATTAGCACTCTAAAAGTATGGCATGTTTTCTTTTTATTTCATTTGTCTTTCTTCACAAGAAAGTGTAATGATAATACACAGATTATAATCTATGACATATCTAATGTGCTTAAGTCTGAAACACATACTATCACATAGGCCTATCGAGGCTATCTTTTGACATCTTGCTTAAGAGGAATATGGTTGTTAAACTTCTCATTGTAACTGTCTTTATTATTGAATTATTCCAAGAGGGTTGATTGCTACTTGCTCATTTCAGAGTTTAGGTTCTCTACTAGTCATCATCACAATGTGGCTAAATCAAGGTCATCTATATGAAATTGATAAGCTACCCCTAGCCAAGTTGACTTTCCTCGGATATGCCATTCGATCTAAATTAAGACAATCTTAATAGTGTGGGACAATATAATAGAGTTTGGCCTAATTAGCTTGTGGGCATCAATTACACTATGTAGTGAAACTTCATAGTCATTTTTTACTTGTTTATATCCTATATGAATTTAGGACATATTTAATGTCAATAACATACATAAGATAATCACTTAGCCAAGTTTAAAACTAAAATGATTATTCTTCATTATTTTTACATAATTATAACCCTTAACTATAATTCAACTAGTTTAAGATTTGAATCCTTGTAATGAGATAGGATCCTTTTCATTCTTTCATAACCTACGATTAGCCTAACAAGCCATGTAAGAAGTAATTGAGTAGGTAACTTAGCTTACCAATTGCATCTCTATGCAACACTTAGATTAGTTAAGTAATAAACCTTGACCTAAATACATTATATGTATTTCACATAAGCATTACCTCTAATGCCATAGGGTTAAGTTTGTTAGCATCTAGACAACACATCTTTAGTTAAGTAAGACCCATCAATTATAACTCAAGTAGTTTGGGTAGAAGGAACCTTGGGGTTAACCTAATTGTCGACAATGTGCCTCACCTTATTGCCAGGGGAAGTGCACACAATTTAAAAATATTTCTTTCTTGGCAATAAAGCATCCTCTTAACTAGAACTCTTCTTTTTTGACTCAATGGAGCAAGAAAGTACAAGTTCTCATCTCTTGATCATGAGTAAGGATGAATCGCTCATCCAACCAGTCTTGGATGGCCACCATGAAGTAGCCAATGCTTAGAGTCACCCCTAATCATTTGGGTTAGGCGTGATCAGATGCCTATTGAAATCGATATTTTAAGCTACAAAACTTGACACATTGATTCCATGTTCTACATGGTCCAAAGATTCAATGGTTGGGTTCAAGATTTGGTTGCGCACAAAGAAGTACCAACCTCCTGTGACACTTAAAGTTAGTACCTTTTAGTTATGTCTTAACTTAGTTTTGTTTTCCTTGATTTTGACTTGTTATTATTTCAATATAATCTCTTTTTTTAATACATGAATTTTTATAAAAATATAAACTTGGGTTTTGAAAAAAAAAATTATCCTATACGCATCCCAAAGAGGTGGGAAACATAAGGATTTTTTTATAAAACAAGCTCTGAATTTAATCTTGAAATAGGATACTTCGTATCAAGCACTGGAGGCAAACTGACATGAAACATTGGCTTCATGATTTTCGAAAATGATTTGAAATATGAATGCAAAGTAAGCACCATAAAAAGAAACGTGTTAATAAGATGAAAAAAAGATAATATTGCATAAAATAAATCACAAAAATAATGGATAGTCAAAATGTATCTTGTAATTGTCATCAGTTATCTAAGAATAACCAACTTGACAATTTGGAGACGTGTTTGGATTCACTTGTTACTTAAGGTGTAAAAACTGGGTTAGAACTTTGAAAAAGTGTAAAAAAGAAAAAAATCTAGGATGGTGAAAATTTGTTTTTTAATAATTTTTGAAAGTTCAAGATTAGAAAATTTTAAATTGAGAAAAATTGACTATTTTCTGGACAAAAGGTGACATTTTAGGGTTTCTTGACAAAACCTATAATTTTTTATTTTAAAATAAAAGAAATGGGAGTTGAAAAAAATGAAATTGACAAAATTTAGAAAGAAATGTTTGTGCCTTGATCCAAACCTAGGAGTTATGCATATCTTTTTGGCTTAGTGGGATTGGTCAGATTCATTTAGAGGCATTTAAATGCCCATGGATAGGGAATTAAAAAGATTACTTAATTTTGACTAATGCTAAAAATAGGGGACAACATCATATTATCTCCATTTTTTATTTTATTTTGGGTTTATTTAAAGGTTTTAAGGTTGTATAAGGTATTGCTAGAAGGTGACTCAATGGGGTTTAATTTTAAATTATTCCAAAAATTTCATTTTAGGAGGAAATAATTTTCAAAGTTAGCTTTGACTTGATACTGACAGCATGTGCAGGGGAAAAGGTGTAGCAAAGTTTGAAAAATCACTCTAAACTCATTTAGAATTGTTAAATCTCAAATGATACCTTTCTGGAAAGGGAATTTCACAAGCTTTATAAGAAAAATGTTTTAAAAATTCAAAGATATCATCTAGCAGGCTGAAGGCCCAACAGAATGTAAATCACTAATTCTAGGGGTTCCATATAACATTAGTTTAAAAAATCATAACTCCCATATTCAAAATGGTCCAAGGGCAAATGAGAAACTGCTGGAAAGCTAATTTGATGCTCTTTAATGTAAAAATACCAAAAAATAGAGTGGCAAAATGAAACCAAACTCGATCACCCACTCGAGAAAACTTAAGCTTGAACCCCAACCAAACTCGACTTAGCCAAAAAGTCAATGGCCCAAACCTAGAAAACTTAAACCCGAAATGGCTCGAACCTGAAATAACTTAATCCAAACCTGAAAAAACCTAACCTAAAAGAACTTGAACCTGAGGTTGACTTGCACCCGAACTTGAATTTTAATACTAAAAATAAATATGATGAAATTATAATCAAATAATTTTTTATAAAGCAAAAACTTTAATTATCAATTTACTAAATATTCTTTTAATAATTTAATTAAATATTAAAAACTTAATTTATACTTTATATATGATTAATCCTGCTTATGGGTCAGGTTGAGCTGCGACCTGAATTTTTTTAAAATCCCAAGCGTAGGCCCTTATTTAACATGCCTGACCTACCTGTTTAAGCCAAAATTACTACTCATCACATTAAAAAAATAGTTTTACTAATATTTATAAATTTTATAATTAAATTAAATTAAAATATATATTATTTTAATTTAAAATCATTATTTTGAGTCAGGCCGAGCTAGTTTGAAACAAAAATATGAAAACTTGGGGCTTGGCCCAATTGGGCCAAGTCAAGGTCTATATATGATAAAATAATAATTTATCAAAAAGTAAATCAGATCATGAGCTTTGAAAATATTTTCAATAAAGTATATCATCCATTTATTATTTTTTTTAAATTTAATTAGTTAAACTCATTAAGTATTGAGAGTTTATGCATGCTAACAGTAAAATTTTAAATACTTCTTTGAGTATTATTCTTATTATTATTATTTTCATTATATTAAATGATGACAATTGGAGTCTGATAATAGTATAACAAAGTAATAAAGCAAATTAAAAGGTATAAAAGCCACAACAGATAATACCATAATAAAAATAAAAAAAATTATATGTTAGACTAGCAATTGGACCTGCCCATGAGTCAAATAGATCGCCCAACCTAGTTAGCCTGGCACGAGCAAGCCCAAGTATCAGATTTTAAGTTTCAAGGAGACTTGACCTAAAACAATATTTTTTAAAAAATAAAATAATAATTTTTATTTAAATTTAATTATAAAATATATAAATATTAATATAAAAATAATTTTTTAATATTATGAATAGTGATTTGTGCTTAATAAGTGGGCCAAGCCAAATTTGACCTTAAGCTTAGAATTGAAAATTTTTTCGGCTGCGATTGAGCCCATGGAATCAGACTAAGATTTTTTTTTTGGCTAGACCAAGCCAAATTTAGGCATGGGCTTAGAATTCAAAATTACGTAAAAGTGCTTACATTTAACATAAAATAAACAATCGTGTAAAACATATTTGAACTCAAACTCAACCTAAACCTAAACCCTAACTCAAAAAGGCTCAAACCCAAATTGGCTTGAACCAGAACAAGCTCGAACCCGAAAGAACCCGAACCCAATAAAACCTAAACCCAAAATAACCCAACCCAAACTCGCTCAAACTCGCCCAATTGCCACTTCTACCAAAAAAATTCTAAAAAAACTTTTATGATTCAAAAATGATTTTTTAAGTTATGACTATAGTGCTGCTAACGTGAAATAAGGGAAATTTTTTATTTTTCAGGCTTCCTAGAGCTAGACTCAGGCTTTGACATTTGAACGTCCACAATAACAAGAGGTTGGTAACAATGGCTTCATAATCTTATTTACACATTCCTAGAATAGTTTGGGATGATGGAACAGCATACTATCCATGTCACTAGGAAGGGGATCTAGGCAAAAAAATTAAGGCATAAATAACTTTAGACACTTAAAAGGAACATTATATTTTTTTGGAAACATAGCATTTAGCCTAAACAAACCTTGGTTCAAAATTGGAAAGCTTGATTTTTCCCTAAGATTAGAAAACTAAAAACAGAACACCTTAAGTTTATGTTAATCTCTATTTGTTGAAGTTAACATAGCTTTAACTTGAGGGTTCAAAAAATAGATTTTGACAAACAATAAACATGGAAGGCATGTTTAAATGAGTAAAGATGATATTTAGACATGAAAATGATGAAAAAATGTAAAGAAATAAACAAGGAAATGCATGAGAATGTTAGTTTCATGAATAACATAAAGAGAAATGCCATAGAAATAATGTGAACATGCTTAGACAAAGAAAAAAGCTTGTTGGAATTTCAAAACAACATTAAAACATATTTTCAAAATAAATCAAGCACATAAATATGGAAAAATATGGTGATATGGTTAACAAAATATCAAAGATTCTAAGTCTACCATAAATGGGGCTATAAGATGCATGAGAAAGCTACGGTCATGGTCAGCATGTTAAGGCTCGCTATAATGATGAAAATACAAAAGCAAGTAAATGAAGGGAAACAATATAGGAAATATACCCCAAAAGCTTTAAAGACTTTGTTGGTAATGTTGAGCAAGAAAGTCTTTCGACTTCTAACTCACTTTCTTACTTTCTTTTGCTATAAATTAGCAAGAAAAATAGCTAACAATGAGCTTAATGATTATGATATCAATAGAGGGGTTTTTTGAGAGGACAGGTGATAACAATATAGGGTTTTAAGAGGGTTTTTGAAGGGTTAAAGAGTGAGTTGCAAGAATGATTTTTTTTCAAGGGTGGAGACTGATGTAACATGCTTCTGTAGTTATTTGCTGAGCATATAATAATCTTATATGGGATTCAATTTTGACCATTAAAACCCCGGCAAAGATGGGCATTTAGGACATTTGTGATGTACAACATGCTGAGTCATTATATTAAGGAGCAAGTTTTCATCATTTTATTAGTTGCTTTACAGCCTTGGCAGCAAAAACAAACCATTGATAAGATGACATAATGAGCAATGTCAAGCTTGCTCTTTATTCATTCACATTATAGCATGAAATGCCCTCATAAAAAGATTAATAAACCATTAAAAAATGTTCTAACCCAATGTTTAAAGCCTAAAAATGAAGTCCACATGATTTTTAAGAAGTTATGTCTGCTATTGGATGATTTTTAGAGCCAAAGTCATGACTAAATTTGTGTTTTTAATATTATGGTGCAAAGGGGTGAAAATGACATGAATTAGGAAAAATACATAAGATATATCGATACTTTATACAATACATATGGTTAATGAAGAATATACCAATACATTTCTAGAATGCATTGATACAATCACTTGTGTATTGATATATTTTGGCCAAAGTCAAATTTTTGCTTTGAGATAACCCTATTGTATCGGTATAACTAGGTTAAAGAGGATTGTAATCATATATTTCTAGAATGTATCAATATAGTCACTTGTGCATCAATATATTTTGGCCAAAGTTAAATTTTAGCTACAAGACATCCTGTATCTATACAATTGGCTCATGTATTGATTCATTAACTTATGCATCAATACATTCCCTTTTTGTATCAATGCAAACAGTGGAATTTTGAATCTTGGTGCTATAAAGGCCTTATATCGATACATATAAGCTATGTATCGATACATGCAAGCAAAAATAAAGATTTTTCATATTTTTGGCTCTCCAAACACCTTAGCTTAGCTAGGAATAATGGATAATTGACTTATGCTTGTTCATATAACCTCGGTGACACCTCGAATAATAACCTTTGATGCCTCGAAAGTTAACTCGTAAAAAATGATGTGCCCATAACTGCCCCTCTTTTATTGTTGTTGAGTATCAAAGTGATGGCAAAGACTAACATACACCATTTTATCTAGGTTATGCTTGATATTGCGTTATCTTCCTATGATGAAAATCCAAAATTAGTATAATGCCCGTGGCGTCAATTTTGATTTTAGCTAAAAGAGGAAGTTTGAATTTTTAAATGAAAAACCCAAACTGTGATCCTAACCTCAACCTATCACTAAGTTTAACTTAAAAGTGATAGAATGCCATTGCATCAAATCATGGTAGCAACATTGGACTTTGAAAAGATATTTTGACAAATTTCAGATGAAATACCTAGACTATGATCTTAGGATTGACCTAACCCTAGGTTTGATTAAAAATGGTAGAATGCTAATATGCCAAATCATGGCTAACAACATTAGGCTTCGAAAAGATTTCTTGACAAATTTTGAAAAAAAGACCTAGATTACGATCTTAGGCTCAATCTATCCCTAGGTTTGACTTCAAAATGATAGAATGCCGAAGTGTTGAATCATGGCCAATAACACTGGACTTTGAAAAGATTTCTTAACAAATTTTGAATTAAAATCGAAAGTATGATCCTAGGCTTGACCTATCCCTAGGTTCAACTTAAAAATGAAAAAAATGCTAATGTGCTGAATCATGGCTAGCAACATTGGACTTTGAAAACATTTCTTAACAAATTTTGAATGAAAAACCTAGACTACAATCTTAGGCTCAACCTATCTCTAGGTTGAAAATGATAAAATGATAATGTGCCAAATCACAGCCAGCAACATTTGACTTTGAAAAGATTTTTTGACAGAGATTCTAAACATAAGCTCTTGACAAAGTTGCTAATAAGCTGGATCATGATATCCTAGCTACATTTGAGTTTAAAAGCATTTATTGACAGAGGTTATTGACAAAGATTTTTAAAAAAAGTTCCTAAAATAAGCCAATTAGTTGAATCTGACCTATTGACATCACTAGGCTTTTGACTTTTGATGACAGGGACCAACTAACCAGAATTGACCTACTGACATCATTAGGCTAAATTTTTTTAATATGATATTGTAGACACCTAAATTCGTCCAGCTTGTCTATCCTCGAAAGTCCTAAATATCCGAAAATAAAAAAGTAATGGCTACTCTAATAGAGGTCAACTTCCACCAGAGGGGTTTCACATTTTTCTAATTTTAATCAGTCATATGTAAATGACTGTACATGCACATGATGAAAAATATCATTTTTTTTAGTAAAAAGGACAAATCCGCACAGGGAAAATTTTTGTTTTTGAACAAGTCCTTGACAAATTTTGGAAATTACCTTTGTGGATGATCTCACGGTCAATTTTCCTATTTGTAAAAATTTTTTGAGATTTTTTTAAAAAACTCAGGAAATTGATGGTCGGATATTTTTATCGACACCGGTGTGGTTTTATACCAATTCTCACCCTGAAAAATCATAAATATTCAAAGAAAAATATGTATTGGCATTTTCTACCATGAAGTGTCACTTGTAAATTTTATAAATTAATTTTGAATTTGGTAGTCTTACGAGTATCGTGCCTGTAAATTTTACTTTTGGTTCTTGTTGATCTATTTTTAAAAATTTTACAAGTTCATTTTCTTCACTTTAGAAATTAATGTTTTGAATAATATGTGGTCTTGAATTTGTTTTACTTTAGTGTCAATGAAATTCTGTAAATTTTTTCAGTATTGAAATACGAGTTATTCTTTACTCGTAAAATTTTCAGTGGAATCCTTTCGAATTTCAAGCATCAAAATTCATCCAATATTATTGTTTGATTAACATTAAATTAGCTTTCACAAATTCATTTATTTTCATGAGTTTTGAATTTTTTCTTGAACTTCCCCCATTTTCGAAAAATCAAGTTTTCTATTCCATAAACGTTTTCGGGGAAATTTTTTTTGTTTAAAATTTTTAAAATTTATCTAATATTGTCATTTAACTCCCATTAAATCATTTTTGAAACATTCAATTTATTTATGAATTTTAGAATTTTTTTTGCTACCGAAATACAGAGTTTCTACTTTGTAAATTTCTTTAGTTGGATTTTTTGTATTTCATAATTTTTAAAATTCTTTAAATATTATTTTTTTAATCCATATTAATTCAGTTTGTCAAAAATCAATTTATTTTATGAGTTTTGAGTTTTTTTCATATTTGTTAATTTTTTCCTGGTAAGGGTTTTTCACGTAAAATTTTACGAGTTTTCTATTTTTAAGTTTTTTTGTACATAAAAAATTTATTTTTAGTATTAAATTGAATTAAATTGATCATTTGAAATTTTATTAAAAAAATAATTTTAATTTTTACAATTAATCTTTTAATTAATTTTTACGATATAATTTTACATATTATATATGAATATCAATCAAAATACCTCTAGAAATCAATGATGTCATGCATGACATCACTCTAAAATGACAAAGGTATGGGCTTATGACACAACATTTATTATTTCTAACCTAACAAGTAAACTTAACATCAAAAAATTATAAAAAATATAAAAAATATAAAAAAAAAAGAGAAAAAATCTATGAAAAAGGCGTGAAACTTTCGACCAAGGAGGATTTTTATCCTCCTTAGCCGAATCCTCCCCCTATAAGTAGGGGAGGAAGCTTTAAAAAAAAGAGTTAAAAAAAAAGAAAATACTTGAAAAAAAGATTTCAAAGTTTTGTTAAGGTAAATTTCCACTTTAATCTTTGGATTTTTGTTTGTTTGATACATTTTTCTTCTCTTTGGTGAGTCAAAAATGTGCTTAAGTTCCTGGATTTTTTTTATCCGTGTTAAAAGACTAAGCATAATGACCATGAATTAATTTCCTTGATTTTATTCTATTATTTTCTTTTTCTTTTTTTTGTTAGTAAATTATTTTTCTTCATGAATCATATTTATGTTGATATGTTGTTGGTTTTGGTGTTGTGTTTGTCACATATATGTTCATATATATATATATATATATATATATACTTTTTATTTCTTTTAGTATTTTCTTGTTATTATGGTGAAATTACATGTTTATGTGCTTATTTTTTTTAATTATATCATATAATAGTGCTAATTTGTGTTAAATGAAATGTGAATATGTGATTATTGAGTCTAGAAAATATGGTTGGTAGGTTGTTTAGGTGTTGGCTAAAATTCATGCTTGCATGTGTGTTTTTTGGGTCATTTTGTAAATATAAAAGTTTAGGGGCTAATTTGTAAAAAAAATTGTTTAGACCCATATGTTTGGCTGAATCTTAATGAGTATTTTTGCTATGTTTTGCTACTGATTTCATGCCTTAATGATGTGTTTTCATGATGGTTTTGGTTGATTAAGGATTAAACTGCAAATGTCTAAAAGTTTAAGGACTAGTTTGTAACTGATAGAAATTTCTTTGTTTTATGGTCAAAGGATTTAACCAAAAGCTTCATGTATAACTTGGAAACTGATTTTGGGTATTTAAACCATACTTTAGGTATTTTTCACACTTTAGGGGGTCTTTGTAATTTCTCAAAGTTCAGGGGCTAGTTTGCAAATACTAAAAAAAATTTTTGTTTACTGGTCAAAGTTGTTTGACCAAACCTTTTTATGGATATTCTTCATGATTGACATTCTAATTTTTACCT
Organism: Adansonia rubrostipa; assembly: GCA_038381775.1. NCBI lineage: Eukaryota > Viridiplantae > Streptophyta > Magnoliopsida > Malvales > Malvaceae > Adansonia > Adansonia rubrostipa. The sequence goes on along the minus strand of JBBYHM010000009.1, from coordinate 2,303,903 downwards.
GATTAATTATATTTTGTGATGATTTAGGTTATTGTTTTTTACTTAGGTACCTAAGTGTAAAATCGAGAAAGTTTATGGACCCTTAGGGAGATTTAGTATTTGTAGGACAAGATGGTTATCTTTAGCATGAAAACATCCATTTAGATTATTTTAAATATTTTTAGCATCCCATTGATCCTCTGGTGATGTGCTAAAAATATAAAAACCTTTCGTATTCTTTTAGTTCTCCGTTAGGATACGAAATGCAATTTTTGAAAATTTAGGGATCCATTAGCAATTTTCATACTTTAGGTCATTTTGATAATCTAAATTATCCATTTAGACTAAGAATCATCATTACTTGTCCGTTCGAGTTCATTAGGGGTACGGGATACTTTCATGTCGAAGGTATACCCTAAAGGCATTTTTGTAATTTTTCTCATCGGGATGCTTTTATGCCAATGGTGAAAGTTTAAGGTTCTTTTAGCCTTTTAAGGTTATTTTTGAGTCCATTAAGGGTACCGAGATACTTTTAAGTCATAAGCATACCCTAGGGGCATTTTTGTAATTTTTCTCATAGGGATGCTTTTATGCTAAAGGTGAAAGTTTAAGGTTCCATTAGCCTATTGAGGTCAGTTTTGAGTCTATTAGGGGTATCGGGATACTTTAATGTCAAAGGTATACCCCAAGGGCATTTTCATAATTTTTCTTTCCGGGTGCCTTAGTGTCGATGGTAAGCCTTAGGAATGTTTTTTTTTATTTTCTTTAGAACCTAACCTAAGTAGTTATCGGGTGCCTTAGTGTCAATGGTAAGCCTTAGGAATACTTTAATTTTTCATAGAACCAAACCCTAAGTAGCTACCGGGTGTCTTAGTGTCGATGGTAAACTTTAGGGATATTTTAATTGTTCTTAAAACCTAGTCTTAAGTAACCACTGGTGTTTCTATGCCGATGGTATACTTTAAGGATAGGTTCATTTTTCTTTATCTTTTAGTCCTTAGGTTTGAGTTAGTATTTAATTGTCCAAACTGAGTCATAGGTCTTTTATTTTTGTTTCAAATAAAATTCATATGTCTTTGGAAAATAAAGGCAATGTCTCGGAGTTAAAGTGGTCTATGATATTCCTCCCACCCATCTGTGATAGGGGTTTTATAGATCATTCTAATGTTGAGGTACCCTTTTTAAAATGGAAATCGAGAATTTTATACAAATAAAAACCTTTCACATTCTATCAGGTACTCCAGTAGGATGTGAAAAACATTTTTTTAGAACCATTTATGTCCCTTCGGTTCTTCATTACGGTATAAAAGGGAATAATGAAAACTTTCATGTTCCATTGGTTTTTTGATGGGGGTGCGTAAGATGTTTCAATTTTTAAAATACAAAATCCTGATTTTTTTCTCATGGAATAATAAAATCTTATTTTAACAATACGCGAATTGCAATTAAATACCACATATTGAAGTCGGATGAAAATTAAAGTTCAAATTAACCATGATCAATAAGGTACCAATTTTGGGCATCACGAGAGGGTTAATCCTTACTTATGGCTATAATTGACTCTCGAACCCTTAAAAACGATCTCTGGTACTCCGTATAGCATGAAATTTATTTTTAGGGTTTTGTGACCCTTAAAACATTAATTTTGAAAGGTGACCAATCTCACCTAGCCAAAACAGATTGGTGGCGACTCCAAATAAATGGTCATTTCGTGATGACGATTTAAGGTTAGAATAGGCAAATAATTCATCGTAACTACCAAGGCCCTAGAAATAAGAGAATTGTAATATCGATATGGCCCCAAAAAAAAGAAGAGTAAATAGTTTTGAAATAATAATACATCAACACTTATATAGTCAAGGGTCATTTAAGTCGGGCTTGGTCCAGATTCGCATCTGGGCCACATTGCGATAGCTCGGTGACTCCACTAGGGACATAATTTTTTAGAGAGTTAGACCTAAAATTGATCATGTGTTAATTAAATTTTAATTAATCCGGTTTCAATTGGTATTTAGTTTCAATTCCCATTTTGGAAAATTTTTTTAATGACTTTTTTATTTTAAGTCAATGTTTGTGTATTTTCTCTTTATTTATTTATTTTTTTAGAAAAAGGGTATGCTTATCCCTTCGCACACACTGTGCACATCTGCAATAGTTTCCCTTCTGTCTAATGTGGGAGGGACATAAGTACCTAATAATTTAGGAAGAGGTGAAGTAGCTCTGCCTTCTGAGGTGTTAGCCTCTGTTTGGGCCAGTGAAAAACCTATCGGGTGTAAATTCCTATGCCTGCCGGAGGTGTTAGCCTCGTTATAGGCATGGAAGATACTCCCAATTAAACTTGAACCTTTTTCGACATAAATCCATGATGGATAAGGAGAAGGTACCTCATTACTATGTTATGGACTAGGGGCAATTCGAGAACCAATTTAAAGGTACAACCCAAACCTCATATAGTGAATTTTAGTAGCTCCCATCAGTACCATACCCTCACTATAAGTGTCATCGAGGTTCAAGACATACGAAGGGATATGTGTACCTTTTCTTTCTTTATTCACCTATTTTATTTTAATTACATCTTTATGATATTAATTTTTTTTGCTATGTTTTATTATCTAGAATATTTATTTCATGGATACTAACTTGTTTACTTTTTTTCTTTTCTTGTCCTTCATGTGCATCATTCATTTGCATCATAGGCATTTGCTTTAGGCCTGATTTTAGATCCAACTAGTTTTTGTTTGATTTTATGGTGAATCAAGCAAAAGTGGTAGTTATTTCTAGAACTTTTGAAGAAATCTGCATAGAGTTCGAATTGAATCAAGGAAAATGGGGGGGACTGCATACCCGGGGACTTTGTATCAAGATTACCGAAGATCACACACTTGGATCTCATAAAAAATAATATTTCTGAATTGGCACATATATAGGAAGGATGGGATAAAGCTAAGCAAACCCAGTTTATGGCAAAATATGGACATATGGCCATGTTGTTGAAGATCCCCATAGATGAATAGTTAGTCTGAGCTCTTATAGAATTCTGGGACCCCTTTTACCGATGCTTTTCATTTAACCACTATGACATGCCCCCACTATAGAAGAGATTGCATTGTTATTAGGGTTGGGACAAGTGGAGACAAGACCTATCTATTGCAAAGAGCGTAACCCAGCAAGTCATAGGAAGAGATTGGCACAGATCCTTGGTTTATATCCTCATTCTCTTCACTTCAAACATAAAGGTAATACCACAGTTGTGTCATGGCAATTTTTTAAGGAGTATATTAGGGATCAGCCAGAAAAAGAGGAAGCCCTCGATGCATTTGCTTTAGCCATATGCAGGTTAGTTCTCTTCCCAAGGATGCTTGGACATGTAGAAGTAGCGGTGATTGAGCTTTTTGACCGTTTGAAACGAAATATGCATCCTGCCTTTGCCATCTTAGCAGAAATCATTCGAGCACTTAATGCGTGTCGGAGGTTAGGCGAAGGTAGATTCTTTAGGAGTGCATTAGTGCTATATATCTAGGCCAGCAGTCATTTTTGGGGAGATGTTACTAATAAGATTAAACCCTATTTCTTACACTCTATCCTTCTCTAGCATTAAGATTGGCCATGGTCATCAACGAAGAATCAGTGTGTGATGTCATTGAAGAATGTGGCTCTAAAAGAGATAACATGGAGAGCTCCTTGGTTCGCACCCAAATCTGTCTTGTATAGGTGAGGTCAATTGTCGTTTGTGCCTTTGCTCGAATTATGGGGTACAGTAGGATATATACCATTTTTGGTTCGACAGTAATATAGGACTAAGCAATTCATCCCCATGACTTTTGACTTGGCTAGTGTAGATTTGGATTATCATAGGGAAGGATGCAAGAACATGCTTTCGACAATTATCGTACATTGGAAAGAGAGATACGAGTCCGAGTTACTCTCTTACACAGATCAGGCCACTCTTGGGTATGACGCATGGAGATCAAGTCAGGGTTATGATTTGATTATTCCAAGCAGAGAGGGGTTAGTCTTCAAGTGACCATTCAACCAAAGACTTCCATGCCTTCTGAAGTGGAGTTAATCAGAGAAAAGATAAAAAGAGATCGAGAAAGATTGATTACCAAGAATCCAGCGCTCTAGGAAGAGATCATGTATCTGAAGATGAAGATGGAAGCTAAAGAGAAGGATTTTCAGAAAATGGAGGAGCAATACACAATAATGAAGCAAGATTGGGTAAAACAAAACAAGAAGATAAAAATCATTGGTCTATCCGGGAGCTTTAGCAAATCTCCTAGTTAAGTTGCCAAGGAAATGCATAAACTCCATAGAGAGCTTCGAAAGTGGAAAGCTAAAGTTGTTGGAAGTAAAGCCAAGGCAGCTACATTTGAACAAGAGCAAAGGGTGTATGTGGATACATAAAGATAATTAAGGAGGTTTACAGAAATGAATGAGCAACTCAAAAATGCCCTTAACCAAGATGGGAAGGGATGACATAATTACTCTAAGAAAGGGAAGCACTCATTTCATCATTGGAGCAAGTAAGACAAGAGTTGTCTTAAAAGAAGCATGGCATTACGGCATGGGCTCGAGCATACGAGGAAATGGGTGTCTGTTGGGATGACAAGTTTTGTCGAGTCTGAGACGAATATGACAAGTGGATGGTTAATTTGCTAGGGCAACAATTTTATATTGATCATCTGACGAAACAAATTCACTCAGCAGTCATCCAACCATGGGATATGGTAGAGAGGATCCAAGGACTTCGAAGATAGATCAACCCGGTTGGCAAATTCGGCTTGGTGATATTTCAATTTTTGGAACAAGCCAAAAAGCAATATGACTAAATTAGGAAGTTCTATAGACATAACTCTAATATGATAAGTGATATGTAATTCCTTTCTAAAATCAATGGAAATTATGGATTGTGAAGTCTTGTAGTAAAGCAAATGCCTTTGAATACATTCATTACTTATGCATACATACACATACACATGATTTTTTATCTATTACCTAATTATCAAACTTTTGGAATTCACATAAGGTTTAACCATTGCAAATCCAGACCAATCAACATCGTCAATACCCATACATACTTACTACACTAGAGCAAGAGCAAGGAGAATGGCTGAAAACCATATCACAAGATTGGAACGGCTCGAAGAAAGCCATAGGCAGGCTTAAGAGGCCATGTTGAGAAGGCAGGATAAACTTCAAGCTCAAATCACACAGATGATAGAGCTACTACTAGCTAAGCGATCAACTCGCCCTATGCGAGAAGCAAATACTAAGGCTCCCACTAGAGGATCCGAGGGCAGCAGTTAAAGAATTAGGCACTAATTCACTACTGGCCAATGCCTAGAATGTGCAGCATAGGTCCCAGCAACTACTCCTCTACCAGTCATTATCATAAACCTTGAGGCCATACCTCAAGAAATGAATACCCAAGCTATTCCCGTCCAAGAGGAATATATGGGACTAGGCATTGGTGAAGAAGAGAGGATTAAGCAAAAGGCCAAAGAAGTAGTTGAGGTCGAAAAAGAAAAGGAAAAGGCAAAACTGCTACTCCTTGAAAGAAAATTAAAGGCCATAGAGGGGGCCAAATTATATAGTAGTGTGGATGTCGAAGACCTTAGCTTAGTCTGGGACCTTGTTCTCCCCTCAAAATTTAAGATGTAAGAGTTTGAGAAGTATGAAGGCACTACATCCATGCAGGCACACATCAAAATGTTTGTCAGAAAAATAGCAGGCTATTCACAAGATGATAAACTCCTGATCCATTATTTTTAGGAAAGCTTGTCAAGATTGGCATTGAGATGGTTCAATATTTGAATCGCACGTAAACAAATGCTGGGCTGACTTAGCAAGTGCTTTTCTCCAGCAATACAAGCATATGGCTGAGTGGGCTCTAGATCATTTGACCTTCCAAAATTTAGTGAAGAAGTCAATCGAATCCTTTCAAGAATATGCCCAACGATGGAGGGACTTAGCCTCTCAAGTCCAACCGCCCTTGATGGAGAAGGAAATGATAATGTTATTTGTCAATACTTTGCGTCCACCCTATTATGACAAACTAGTAAGGAATGTGATAAAGAATTTCTTTGATTTTGTAGTATCTGAAGAAATGACCGAATCAGCCATTAAGGTCGGGAAGCCTACATCAAAAGAGTCCTTCAATTTAAGGAAGCCAGGACCAGCAAAGAAAAAGGATGAAACACCATCAATGGGTTATGTGAGCCAGTCATATCACCTAGGACCTCGCGCCTATTACCAAAATCCAAGACAAATTCCCCAAAACACTTATTCATACAACACACCTGTAGCACCTATTTCAATAATCGTCTAAGCTACTATTCCAAACTCTTTTCCCTAAAACCAGCCAAGATCCAATGCCAATACACAACCCTAAAGAACCAATCAAACCAGAACCTATTTTGACCCTCTTCCTTATTTATATAAGGAAATGTTCGATAAACTTTCAGAAGTAAAGCTAGTAGCATCAATTTTTGCCAAACTATATGAAGACAACTAACCCAACTGGTATGACTCAAACCTACACTGTGAATACCCTGCAATACCAAGTCACTTGATTAAAAACTGCTAACCCTTTAAGCATAAAGTTCAAAGCCTTCTTAATAGGGGTGCCTTCAAATTTGATAATGCATCAGCTCCCAATGTGGTAGCAAACCCTTTGTCAGATCATCCTAAGCCTAAAGTCAATGTCATTAGCATTGAAAACAGGCAATGGAGAAAGTTGAGTGTGGAAGAGGTCAAAACACACTTGGAAAAAGTATGGATGGTTTTGACCAAAGCTAGAATCCTTAGGCAGAATCGAGAAAGCATTACAGGATAATTTGACGATGGTGTTAATTTTTGCAAGTATCACCTAACTTTGGGGCATACCTTGCAAAGTTGCCCAAATTTTTAAGCTTTGATTCAAGGGACGATGAATAATGGTGAGACTGATTTTTTAAAACAGACTGAAACGAAAACGAAAAAATTAGTTAATATGGTAAGGGAAGGATCGTCATAACCCCCATACGATATCATCCACCCTCTCATTATTCGTTGCAACCAGACATGCCTCCAAAGGTGGATATAACCCCCAGACTAATTATTAAGGCACCAGCACCATTCCCTTATCAAAATAGTAAAAAGGTGTCATGGAAGTATGATGGCAAGGTCACCACTCCAGAAGCTGTTACTGCCCAATTGGCATCTGTCGATATCACAAGAGTTGGCCATGTTACAAGAAGCGAGTGTGTATACGATCGAAAAACCAGTAAAATAGGTACAAAGTGAAATCAAAGGCAAAAACATCTGGGAAAGTAATGGTTATCGAGGATCTGTCGAAGGAAAAACAAGAACCAGTGAAGGCAAAAGAGGTAGCCAAATTCCTAAAGTATATCAAGCATAGTGAATATAGTGTCGTGGAGCAATTAAAGCAACAACCAATAAAGATTTCCTTGCTAGCTCTATTGCTTAATTCTAAACTTCATCAGAATGCTTTGCTGAAAATACTAAATTAGGCCTATGTCCCTCAGGATATTTCTGTTAACAAACTTGACTGCTTGGTAAACAATATTGTTGCTGACAACTTCATCTCATTTAGTAAAGATGAAATTCCACCATGAGGTAATACTTCAGCAAAAGCCCTTCACATCAAGACTCGATGCAAAAAAACCATACTACCTAAGGTCCTTATCTACAATGGCTCTACTTTAAATGTCATGCCATGGAGTACACTGTCCTATTTACCTATGGATGCTAGCCAAATCAAACAAAGCCATTCGATTGTCAACGTTTTTGATGGAACAAGAAGGGACATCAAAGGAACTATTTTAGTTACTCTAGAAATTGGTCCTTGTCCATTTGAAATCAAGTTCCATGTTATGGATATCACTCCAGCATACGATTATTTATTAGGGCGACCATGGATTCATCTCGTCGGGGCTGTTCCATCGTCATTACATCAAAAAGTCAAGTTTATAATGGATGAAACATTAGTGAGTCTATCTAAGGAGAAAAACATAGTTGCTATGACGTTTACAGAGGCTCCTTACATTGACACAAATGCTGAAACTAATGAATGCTCTTTCAGAGTTTTTGAGATTATCAATGCAACCTTTATATCAAAAGGGTCAGTCATCCCTAAACTGAGGCTATCAAAAATCATGCATATGGGCCCCAAGTTGACAGTAGGGAAAAGAGCCTTAGTCGAAAAAGAACTTAGGTGATGTTTGCAAGGAATTAGCCAGGCCATTCATGTCAAAAAGATAAATAAGGATTAAGCTTCAAGCCAGAAAGAGTTCAGAAGAAGAATTTTGAAAAAAGAATGAGAGGAAATTAGCCATCCCTAGGTGTTGGCCAATAGTTAGGCAAAAAATCAACTCCCTACCCCTCGTTGGAGGAAATTTTCTGCTATGGAGGAGTCAATCCAGAAAATAAAGATAAAGCAACTAGGAACGTTGTTCTGGTGTGATCAATGAAGCCTTCAAAAAGCATCATGTGGCTGCCATTGAAAGAGATGATGAAGAGTTCACTGAAGATCATGGGATTCACCCATGCCTCCTGGATATGTTTTAAGGAATTGGACATGTGCTGAGAAAAGCATAGTGTCTGGGCCAATCCTAAAGTAATAACTAAGAAATGAACTTTGTTATCTATAGATCTTTTTGTAAGAACTCAAAATGTTCATTTATCATTAGTAAAAATGAAATGCATGTAATCTTTCCTTATATAATCTTTCTTGGCATTTTTCCTATTTTACATTTGTTTCTTTTATGATTTCTTATCTTAACATCCCTTTTCCTTTTTTTTTTTTTTGCATTCATACCTCATGCATATCCCATATTCTTTTGCCTATTTCTTCCTTGCTTTTGTCTTTGCAGAGAAATAGATAAATTTGATCAGGATTCAGAGGTTAACTTTTAACAGACTATTTGCTCGAACGAGGTCAATCTTGAAGAAGATGTCGATGATCATATCTTGCCTCTTGATTTGTTAAAAATAATTGAATAAGAAGATGAGCGCATAATACCCCATAAAGAGCCCACTAAGATTTTTAATTTGGGAAATGATGAAAATAATAAGAAAGAGATCAAAATAGGAACTGCTATAAAGGCTTTTACCCAAGAAGATCTGATAAGTTTGTTGCATGAATTCTGAGACATCTTTGCATGGTCTTATCAAGACATGCCAGGATTGGATGTAGAGATTATGGTTCATAAATTGCCCTTGCAAACTGGCTCAACAAAAGCTAAAGAGAATAAAACCAGAGATGCTTTTAAAGATCAAAGAAAAGGTTAAGAAGCAATTTTAATCTGGATTTCTAAAGGTGGCAAAATATCCAAAGTGGGTTGCCAACATTGTCCCGATTCTGAAGAAAGATAAAAGAGTTAGAATGTGTGTAGATTATCGGGACCTCAATTGAGCAAGCCTAAAAGATAACTTCTCTTTCCCTCATATAGACACCCTGGTTGATAACACTATGAAGAACTATTTATTTTCCTTCGTGGATGGATTTTTAGGGTACAACCAAATTAAAATGTCTCCAGAGGGTATAGAAAAGACCACGTTTGTTATAATGTGGAAAACATTTTGTTATAAAGTAATTCCATTTGGGTTGAAGAATATGGGAGCAACTTACCAAAGGGCAATGGTCACCCTATTCCATGACATGATGCATAAGATAATTAAAGTATACATTGATGACATGATTGCTAAGTTCTCTCAAGAAGAAAGTTATGTAGTGGACCTGCGAAAGTTGTTTGAAAGGCTGAGAACATATTGATTAAAGCTGAACCTAGTAAAATGTATATTCGGAGCTAGGTCTAGAAAATTGTTAGGTTTTATCGTAAGTGAAAAAGGAATTAAGGTTGATCCAGCTAAGATCAAAGCTACACAGGAGTTGCCATCCCCATGCATGCCAAAAGAAGTAAGAAGTTTATTGGGAAGATTGAATTACATCACTAAATTCATATCTTAACTCACGGATAAGTGTGATTCGATTTTTTAACTTTTGTGAAAATAAAATCCTGGTGAGTGGGGTAGTGAGTGCTAAAATGCTTTCAAAAATGTCAAGCAATATCTCTCTAATCTATCAATATTGGTATCGCCTGCTCCAGGACAACCTTTGATCCTATATTTGTCAGTGATCGAAAGATCCATGGGTTGTATATTTGGGCAGCAAGATGAGACTAGAAAAAAAGAGCAAGCAATCTATTACCATAGTAAGAAATTTTTGGATTACGAGGTAAATTATTCCCATATAAAGAAGATATGTTGCATTCTAGTCTGGATAGCAAAAAGACTCTGATAGTACATGTTGTATCATGTTACATGGCTAATCACCAAAATGGACCCAATCAAAAATCTATTTAAAGCACCACTTTATCAAGAAGGATAGCTAGGTGGCAAGTTCTACTATCTGAATATGATATCATTTATGTAAGCCAAAAGGCAATCAAACGAAGTGCCATTGCTGAATTCTTAGCAAGTCGGGTGCTTGACGATTATCAGCCATTAGATTTCGAATTCCCTGACAAGGACTTGATGAATATTACGATCAAAGAAGAAAAAGAGTCATCAAAAGGATCTAAATGGAAGATGTATTTTGATAGAGCATCAAATGCATTGGGCCATGCAATCGGTGCAATTTTAATATCTCCAAAAGGGGATTATTATCCTTTTATAGCTCAGATAATTTTTTATTGCACCAACAATGTGGCAGAATATGAGGCATGTATTATGGGGCTACGACCAGTATTACATAAGAAGGCCCAGGTATTGAAAGTCTACGAAGATTCAGCCTTGGTAATTTACTAACTAAGTGGAAAATGGGAAATACGAGACCCAATGTTGCAGCAATATTAAAAATTAATTCTAGAATTACTAAAAGAATTCAAAGAAGTAGACTTCATTTATCTGTTCTGTGATGACAATCAAAGGTAGATGCTCTAGCCACATTTGGCTTCGATGTTCAAAGTAAACAAAGGGCAAGATATGACACCTATTGAAATGAGTATTTATGAATTCCCTGCATACTGCCATAACATTGAGATTGAGGCAGACGGTCTTCCATGGTATCACGATATTAAAAATTATTTAAAGGATCGAGTATATCTGCCAATGCCTTAGAAACTGATTAAAGAAACTTAAGAAGGCCAACACTGAATTTTATCTTGGACGGAGAGATTTTGTATAAGAAAAGTTTTGACTAAACATTGTTAAGGTGTGTTGATGCTTCAGAAGCAAAGAATATAATAGAAGAAGTACATAAAGGGGTTTGCGGGATTCATGCCAACGGATACAAGATTGCAAAACAAATCATGAGATTGGGCTATTTTTGGATGACTATGGAAAGTGACTATATCAAGTACACCCGAAAGTGCCATAAGTGTCAAATCTATGCCGACAAGATTCATGTCCCACCCTCACCGTTACATGTCATGACTACACCATGGCCTTTTTTTATATGGGGTATGGATGTCATCAGACCCATTACTCCTGTAGCATCAAACTCACATCATTTCATCTGGGTGGCCATTGATTATTTCATTAAATAGGTGGAAGCCGCTTCCTTTGCAAACGTCATAAGATTAGTGGTGATTGAATTTCTAAAGGCCAGTATCATTTGTAGATTCGGGGTCCCTGAAAGAATTATAATGGATAATGCCTCCAACTTGAATAATAAATTGATAACGGAGGTCTGTACCCAGCTCAAAATCTTTCATCACAATTCCATCACATATCGTCCGAAGATAAATGGGGTCGTAGAAACTGCCAACAAAAATATTTAGAAAATTATGGGATAAATGATGAATACTTATAAAGATTGGCACAAAAAGCTTTCATTCGCTTTCTTTGCTTATCGAACCTCAATACGGACCTCAACTGGGGCAACACCTTACTCATTGGTGTATGGCACGAAGGTAGTACTACCAATTAAAGTCGAGATCCCATCACTTCGAATTTTAATGGACACCAAATTGGAAAAAATTGAATGGGCACGAGATCACTACAAACAATTAAATTTTATTGAAGAAAAGAGGTTGAAAGCAATCCAACATGGGCCAATGTATTAGAAAAGGATGATAAAGGCCCATGATAAGAAGATTCGTCCAAGATAGTTTCATGTAGGAGAACTAATGCTGAAGAAAATCCTCCCAATACAAAAAGATCCACGAGGCAAATGGGCACCCAATTGGGAAGAGCCCTATATGGTTCAAAAGGCATTCTCAGGAGGCACATTAATCTTTACCAAAATGGATAAAGATGTCTTGCCAAACCCAATCAATGCAGACAGTGTAAAGAAATACAATGCTTTAAGAAACAAACAAAAAAATTAAAAAACAAACAAAAAACAAAAAAACTAATCAAAAAAAGAACAAAAATCAGACAAAAACCCAAACAGGGCATTAGATTAAAGGTGATATAAGGGGAGGCTTTAAGTTGAAAACCCAAAAGGGCAGCTCAAGCAAAAGAAAGAAATGATCAAATCATAGGCATGATATGATTAAACAAATCTTTAAAATGGTGCAGCTATGTAGAAAGTAGATATTATGTTCAGAAAAAATCTTTGAAGATCTGAATTCAGTTGTCCAGACCTTTTCTTTAGCACTTACCATTATCTTTGTGAATCTCTTCTTAGGCATTATACCTTTATTTTTGTAAAAAAGCTCATATTCTACTTTCTTTCTTTGAAATGCAACCTCTGTTAAACTATTTTTTTGATTGTGCTAACGTTTTTGCTAAATGATAATTAATGACTTAAAGAAATAAAGATGGATTAAAATAAATAACATACTAATTTCTTTAAGTTACTTTGGAATGAGTTCAAAACATTATGAAAATCTCGGTTCACGTCTTAATTCCTTCGAACATTCTAGGAAGTGTTAAGGGTGGATAACTAATGGTCTTAGATAGAATTTTGATGATAGAGGAAGCTCAACCTTTTAAAAGATATTCATCATTTTGTTTTGGCTGGCAAGGGAGTTGATGGAAACGTCAGGTCCTTATTACATTCTAAAAACCACAGATGGATCGAGGTAGGAACACCCCATAGATTTTCAATCATATCCCTTTTCCTCAACCACTAGATGGCATTGATGTATCACAAAGTCCTGTTTTCTCTCAGGGTAGGGACATTGCCCATATTTCCAATCATATCCTTTTTCCTCAACCACTAGATGGTATTGATGCATTATAAATTCTTATTTTTTCTCGAGGTAGGGACATTGCCCATATTTTTAATCATATCCCTTTTCCTCAACCACTAGATGATATTGATGCATCACAAAGTCTTGTTTTCTCTCGGGGTAGGGATATCACCCATATTTCCAATCATATCCCTTTTTCTCAACCACTAGATGGTATTGATGCATCACATGACCACAAGTGGCATGCCCCACACATTCCTAATCATACCATTCTCTTTTAGTTCCTAGATGATGCTGGTGCATCATAATTTGAATTCCTTAAAGGGTAAGAATAATTGTTTCTATAAAGACAACATCGGATTCAAGATTGGCCCCTTACTGCCAGAAAAACTCACTACACTTTCTTAAGATGTTTTTAGGCTTACAAAGTGGGTTGAATCATGAATTAAAAAGAAAATGAATGAAAACTAGAAAAATAAGGAATAAATCCAATCATGAAAATCCATGCACATTCATCATGCATCCACATTCATAATTGTGTAATTCACAAGTTTAAAATAAGAAAGCAAGAAGAAATTATTATAATGGATATTGCTTCAAAATCAAAAGGTAAGTTAATCTTTCCTCAAAGATCTCAAATATTAGATTACTTCAACCTTATCAAGGTTTATCTCTAATCGATCGTACTCGATCAAATTCTTACTTACTAGCTGTACTTGATGCATCACATGACCAAAAGTGGCATGCCCCACACATTGCTAATCATACCATTCTCTTTTAGTTCCTAGATGATGTTGGTGCATCATAATTCGAATTCCTTAAAGGGCAAGAACAATTGTTTCTATAAAGATAGCATCGGATTCAAGACTAGCCCCTTACTGCTAGAAAAACTCTCTACACTTTCTTAAGATGTTTTAGGCTTACAAAGTGGGTTAAATCACGAATTAAAAAGAAAATGAATGCAAACAAGAAAAATAAGGAATAAATCCAATCATGAAAATCCATGCACATTTATCATGCATCCACATTTATAATTGTGTAATTCACAAGTTTAAAATAAGGAAGCAAGAAGAAACTATTAGAATAGATACTGCTTCAAGATCAAAAGGTAAGTTAATCTTTCCTCAAAGATCTCAAATATTAGATTACTTCAACCTTATCAAGGTTTATCTCTAATCGATTGTACTTGATCAAATTCTTACTTACTAGTTGTACTCGATCAAGTCTTACTACTTTTTATTTAGCCAAACTTTTTTTTTCATTTTGTTTGACGTGATGGTTTAGCCCTGGTCAAACTTTCTTTTATTTTTATTTGACGTGATGGTTTGGCCTTGGTCAAACTCCATTCTCACCTCCATTTAACATGATGGTTTAGCCCTGGTCAAACTTTCTTTTATTTTTGTTTGACGTGATGATTTAGCCCTGATCAAACTTTTTTTCACTTTTGTTTGATGTGATAGTTTAGCCATGGTCAACCTTTTTTTTCATTTTGTTTGATGTGATAGTTTAGCCCTAGTCAAATTCATTTTCATTTGATATGATGGTTTAGCCCTGGTCAAACTCTATTTTCCCCTCTGTTTGATGTGATGGTTTAGCCTTGATCAAACTTTTTTTCATTTTCATTTGAAGTAATGGTTTAGCCCCGGTCAAACTCTATTTTCACCTCCATTTAACGTGATGGTTTAGCCTTAGTCAAACTTTCTTTCACTTTCTTTAACATGATGGTTTAGTCCTAGTCAAACTTTTTTTTTTATTTTTGTTTGACGTGATGGTTTACCCTGGTCAAACTTTCTTTCATTTTCGTTTGACATGATAGTTTAGTCCTAGTCAAACTTCTTTTTGCTTTTGCTTAACGTGATGGTTTACCTTGGTCAAACTTTCTTTCATTTCTGTTTGACATGATGGTTTAGCCCTGGTTAAACTCTATTTTCTTTTCATTTGATGTGATGGTTTAGCTCTGGCCAAACTTTCTTTCACTGTCATTTGACATTATGGTTTTTCCCTGGTCAAACTCCATTTTATATCTTGTTCGATGTAATAGTTTAGCCTTAATCGAACTTGTTACATTTAACCTTAGGTATTACCTTTGTATCTTTTGCCTACCCATCGACCAAGTCCTGAGTAACTCATTTCATTTGTTGACCTGACTGCTTGGTCTCAATCAATTTGTCTTACTAGCTGGTTTATGCGTTTTTGCCCCAACTAACTCATTTCCAATATTAACTTCATTGCAGGTTGAAAGTTCCCCTTCTAATCAGTAAACTCTAATATATATGTTCATATCTCATTTTTCTTAAACATTATGGCCCAGATGAAATTGTGTCTATTTGGTATTTGTCCTATTCCTGATTCTCAGCAATGGACAAAGAGGGGCAACTGTAAACACCTAAATTTGTTTCGGTTGTCTGTCCCTAAAAGTCCTAAATATCCGAAAATGAAAATGTAATAGCTACTTTGAAGGAGGTCAACTTCCACCAAAAGGGTTTCACATTTTTATAATTTTAATCAGTCATATGTAAATAACTGTATATATACATGATGGAAAAATTCATTTTTTGGATAAAAAGGATGAATCCGTAAAGGAAATTTTTTTTAACAAGTTTTTGGCAAATTTTGGAAATTACCTCTGCCGATAATCTCAAGTCAATTTTCCTATTTGTAAGAATTTTTTTAGATTTTTTTGAAAAACTTAAGAAATTGGTGGTTAGATATTTTTACCGACACCGATGTGGTTTTATGCCAATTCTCACCCTAAAAAATCATAAATATTCAAAGAAAAATATGTATTGGCATTTTTTACCATGAAGTGTCAAATTGTAAATTTCAAAAATTAATTTTGAATTTAGTAGTCTTACGAATATCGTGCTCGTAAATTTTACTTTTGGTTCCTATTGATCTATTTTTAAAAATTTTACAAGTTCATTTTCTTCACTTTAGAAATTAATGTTTTGAATAATATGTGGTCTTGAATTCGTTTTACTTTAGTGCCAATGAAATTTCATAATTTTTTTCAGTATTGAAAAACGAGTTATTCTTTAGTCGTAAAATTTTTGGTGGAACCCTCTCGAGTTTCAAGCATCAAAATTCATCCAATATTATTGTTTGATTCACATTAAATGAGCTTCCAAAATTTTATTTATTTTCATGAGTTCTGATTTTTTTCTTAAACTTCCCCGTTTTAGAAAAATCAAGTTTTCTATTCCATAAATGATTTCGAGGGAATTGTTTTTGGTTTAAAATTTTTAAAATTCATCTAATATTGTCATTTAACTACCATCAAATCAGTTTTAAAAAATTCAATTTATTTTATGAATTTTAAAATTTTTTTGTTACCAAAATACAGAGTTTCTATTTTGCAAATTTCTTCAATAGGATTTTTTGTATTTCATAATTTTTAAAATTCTTTAAATATTATTTTTTAATCCATATTAATTCAGTTTGTAAAAACTCAATTTATTTTATGACTTTTGAGTTTTTTTTTCATATTTGTCAATTTTTTCCTGGTAAGAGTTTTTCACGTAAAATTTTATGAGTTTGCTATTTTTAATTTTTTTTTATGCATAAAAAATTTATTTTTAGTATTAAATTGAATTAAATTGATCATTTGAAATTTTATTAAAAATATAATTTTAATTTTTACAATTTAATCTTTTAATTAATTTTTACGGTATAATTTTATATATTATATATGAATATCAATCAAAATATCTCTAAAAATCAATGATGTCATGCATGACATCACTCTAAAATGATAAGGATATGGGACAACATTTATTATTTCTAACTTAACAAGTAAACTTAAAATCAAAAAAATATAAAAAAAGAGAAAAATCTATGAAAAAAGCCTGAAACTTTCGACCGAGCAGGATGAAAAGCCTTAAAAAAGGAGTTAAAAAAAAAAGAAAATAATTCCAAAAAAATTTCAAAGCTTTGTTACGGTAAACCTCCACTTCAATCTTTGGATTTCTATTTGTTTGATACATTTTTCTTCTCTTTGGTGAGCCAAAAATGTGCTTAAGTTCATGGATTTTTTTTAATCCATGTTGAAAGACTAAGCATAATGACCATGAACTAATTTCCTTGATTTTATTCTATTTTTTTTCTTTTCCTTTTTTTTCTTGTTAGTAAATTATTTTTCTTTATGAATCATGTTTTGATATGATGTTGGTTTTAGTGTTGTGTTTGTTATATATATGTTCATATATATATTTTATTTCTTTTAGTATTTTCTTGTTACTATGGTGAAATTACATGTTTATGTGCTTATTTTTGTAATTTTATCATATAATGGTGGTAATTTGTGTTAAATGAAATGTGAATATATCATTATTAAGTTTAGAAAAGATGGTTGGTAGGTTGTTTAGGTGTTGGCCAAAATTCATGCTTGTATGTGTGTTTTTGGGGTCATTTGGTAAATATAAAAAGTTTAGGGGCTAATCTATAAAAAAATTAAAAATTTTGTTTAGACCTATATGTTTGGCCATATCTTAATGAGTACTTTTACTATGTTTTGCTGCTGATTTCTTGCCTTAATGATGTGTTTTCACGATGGTTTTGGTTGATTAAGGACTAAATTGCAAATGTCTAAAAGTTTAGGGACTAGTTTGCGAACAATAGAAATTTCTTTGTTTTATGGTCAAAGGATTTGACCAAAAGCTTCATGGATAACTTGGAAATTGATTTTGGGTATTTCAACCATACTTTAGGTATTTTTCACACTTTAGGGGGTATTTTGTAATTTCTCAAAGTTTAAGGGCTAGTTTGCAAATAATGAAAAAAGTTTTGTTTTCTGGTCAAAGGTGTTTGAGCAAACCTTTTTGTGGATTTTTTCATGATTTACATACTGATTTTTACCTAACTAATTATATTTTGTGACAATTTAGGTTGTTATTTTTTAGTTAGGTACCTAAGTGTAAAATCGAGAAAGTTTATGGACCTTTGGGGAGATTTAGTATTTTTAGGACAAGATGGTTATCTTCAGCATGAAATCATCCATTTAGATTATTTTAAATATTTTTAGCATCCCATTGGTCCTCCAGTGAGGTGCTAAAAATATAAAAACCTTTTGTATTCTTTTGGTTCTCCGTTAGGATACGAAATGCAAATTTTGAAAATTGAGGGACCCATTAGCAATTTTCATACTTTGGATCATTTTGGTAATCTAAATTACCCATTTAGAGTAAGAATCATCATTACTTGTCCTTTCGAGTCTATTAGGGGTGCCGGGATACTTTTATGTCAAAGGTATACCCTAGAGGCATTTTCGTAATTTTTCTCATCGAGATGCTTTTATGCCAATGGTGAAAGTTTAAGGTTCCTTTAGCCTTTTAAGGTTATTTTTTAGTCTATTAGGTGTACTGGGATACTTTCAAGTCTTAGGCATACCCCAAGGGCATTTTTATAATTTTTCTCACTGGGATGCTTTTATGCCAAAGGTGAAAGTTTAAGGTTCCATTAGCCTATTAAGGTCATTTTTTAGTCCATCAAGGGTATCGAAATACTTTAATGTCAAAGGTATACCCTAGGGGTATTTTTATAATTTTCCTTATCAAGTGCCTTAGTGTCGATGGTAAGCCTTAAGAATATTTTTTTCCTTAGAACCCAATCCTAAGTAGTTACCGGGTGCTTTAGTGTCGATGGTAAGCCTTAGGAATTTTTTTTAATTTTCTTTAGAACCTAACCTAAGTAGTTACCGGGGGCCTTAGTGTTGATGGTAAACCTTAAGGATATTTTAATTGTTTTTAAAACCTAGTCTTAAGTAACCATCGGGTGTTTCTATGCCGAAGGTATACTTTAAGGATAAGTTCATTTTTTTTAATCTTTTAGTCCTCAGATTTGAATTAGTATTTCAATGTCCAGACTAAGTCATAGGTCCTTTATTTTTGTTTCCAATAAAATTTGTGTCTCTTTGAAAAATAAAGGCAATGTCTCGAAGTTAAAGTGGTGTGTGAAATTCTTCCCACCCATATGTGATAGGGGTTTTATAGATCATTCTAATGATAAGGTACCATTTTTAAAATGAAAATCGAGAATTTTATATAAATAAAAACCTTCACATTCTATCAGGTACTCCAGTAGGATGTGAAAAATATTTTTTTAGAACCTTTTATGTCCCTTTGGTTCTCCATTGGGGTATAAAAGGTAATAATGAAAACTTTTGTGTCCCATTGGTTATTCGGTGGGGACGCGTAAGACGTTTCGATTTTTAAAATGCAAAGTCTCGATTTTTTCTCATGGAATAATAAAATCTTATTTTAACAATACAGGAATTGTAATTAAATACCACATATTAAAGCTAGATGAAAATTAAAGTTCAAATTAACCATGATCAATAAGGTGCCAATTTTGGGCATCACGAGAGGGTCGACCTCACTTATGGCTGTAACTGACTCTTGAACACTTAAAAACAATCTCTGGTAGTCCGTAGACCATGAAATTTATATTTAGGGTTTTATGACCCTTAAAGCATTAATTTTGAAAGGTGACCAATCTCACCTAACCAAAATAGATTGGTGGCGACTCTAAATAAATGGTCATTTCGTGATGACTATTTAAGGTTAAGATGGGCTAACGATTCATCGTAACTACCGCGTCTCCAGAAATAAGAGAATTTTAATATCGATATGGCACCCCAAAAAAAGAAGAGTAAATAGTTTTGAAATAATGATACATCAACACTTATATAGTCAAGGGCAATTTAAGTCGGGCTTGGTCTGGATTTGCATCTGGGCCACGTTGTGACAAATATCTGACAAATGGTGTTTTTACCTAAGTGGCCCTTTTATTTGTTGATTTTTTATGTCAAATTTTTTTACTAGGAGGTTTTTCATGGTTTAAATGATTTTGCTCAATATGATGTTGGTGTTTTTACTTAAGTGACCCTTTTATTTGTTGATTTTCGATGTCAAAGTTTTTATTAGGAAGTTCTTCATGGTTTGAATGATTTTACTTAACACGATGTTAACAATATGTTGTTATGCGATATGAATGCCTGATGCAATGATGCAAGTGCAACTTTCTTAATAATATGACTACATGATAAATTCCAATATAGGAATTGACATTATAAGTTATCTGCCTGACTAAAAGCTTTGACAATTATTGCCATAGTTCAAGTTACTGACTTTGAAATTGATGGGCTTTGTGATCATGGCCCTTTTAAATGATTTTATGCTTGATTGGTTGTTATCTTAACTTAGGGTACTTGTGTTGTTTTTTCACTAGGTAAGAATTTGGATAATCCTGTTTCTTAACTCACGATGTTTGATAACTTTTTAAACAATTTATGTTTCTTGTTTTAAGATAAGTGATGGTCTTTTCAAACAAGTTTAAATAGTTTTACTAACAGTTTGAGAACCGAGTGACTTAGCTTAGTTATTGGTGTACCCTGATTGGACTGGCTAGTGTTTGAGTCTTGACAGGATTTTTTAATTATGGTGTATGAGTCTCACTTCAGTTGGATTTAATGGTTTTCATAATTAGTTTTAAGAAGTCGGGAAAGGTTGTTACATGATCATGACAAGCGGGTACTGGGTAAGGGTGATTTATGGTCGTGGCAATCACGGCACAACTAGAGCTCTTTATGCTCTTTTCATATTTTTTATATAATATCAAGAAATTTTGATGTGGATTTAATTCGATTATCAAGTATTATTAATTAAATTACAAGCATAATGCAATATAGATGTGATAAGAGGGTTAAGAAAACCAAATAATATTTCATTCATGACAAGCAATATGATGCAATTATGTTTACATTTGACAAAAGGTATAATGATAAGAAGGTAATCTTTTAGGAAATTGATGCCCTTGATAATTATGACATAAACATTCATCTGATGTGTCTTAAGATCTTTCCCGAATGATCAACATGCTTAATGTGAGCTGATCTTCTAAAGACCCCTAAGATTGCTTTATTCCATTTTACCATTGCCCCAGCCTTAAGTATTTCTTTCTTATCTCTCCAAACTTATGATAGGTTTGGTTTGGTCGAGGTTTATTTTGATTTGAGGTAGGGTTTAACTTGACTTGAAAAAGGTTTCGACTTGATTTTATCACGGCAAAGTTGAATTTGATTAGATATAGGTAAGGCTTAAGAGGTTTGATTAAGGTTTTCTGAGAGGTATTTGGATAGGATCAAATTCGGTTGAGGTGCAGTTTGTGTCTTATTAAGGTTAGTCTTCTTAATTCAACCTTGTAGGTTTTCAACTCAAGTTGGGTTGGCTAGTTGGAAGCCTTTTTTGGGTTTTCATCTGAAACCCTTTTTTTACTCATTTTTTTGACAATTTTCCTATTTTTTCATTTTTTTTGATAGTTAATGCTCTCTGTCCTTTAAGCATAGTATTTTATGACATAGTTTGAATTGATAGGATTGGGTAAAATATTGCTATCGATTTCTGTTAAGATCAAGGCCCCTTAAAAGAGAGCTTATCTCAAGACATAAAGTTATTTTCAATTAAAGGTCCACTTGCCTTAGGTGTCTTTGTTGACTAGGATAATTTTCTCAAGTACCAGTTCACTTTCATGAAACTGGCGAGGGTGAACCTTTTTAGCATGGGCCTAAACCATATGTTTTTTATAGATTTGCCCATGACAGATGGCTTTTTATCTATTTTTCTTTAATAAGTTTTAGTTTATCATATCTATTCCTGACCTATTTAGTTTCTTCAAGTCTGACCTCCACTAAGATTTTTAGAGAATGGATTTCAACTTTGATAACTAGGATAAACTTCATCCCGTAAACTAAGGAGAATGGGGTAGCACCTATAAAAGTCTGAGTCGAAGTTTGATTTTGTGTAGAGTGCAAAGGGTTGCTTATCATGTCCATCTTCATGAGTTTTAGCCATTTTCGTGACTATATTCTTAATGTTCTTATTGGCTGTTTTGATTACCATATTCATTTTCAGATAGTATGGTACCGAGTTGTGGTTTTAGATTTTGAATTAAGAGCATACTGCTTGTATCATGCTATTTTTCAAGTTGCAAGCATTATCCGTAATGATCTCACTTCACAAAGTTGCATAGAACTGATTTAGTGACATTGATGTACTAGGCCACTTGTACATATGTAGTGAACTAGTCGATCACAACTAGAATGAATTAGTGTCCATTAGAAGCCTTAAAGGTGATAGGCCCAATCATATCCATGCCCCACATAGAGAAGGGCCATGAGTGATATCTGTGACATTTTGGGCATAGTTGATACAATCCTTTTTTAGGGTTAATAAGCAATAGTTATATCTCATCATTTGTTTGGCCATTTGGTGCCTATCGGCTTAGGTATTGCAGATCCCCTCATGAACTTCTTATAGGATTCTTTTGGCTTCAAAAGCATCAACACATCTAAGCAGCACTTATCCTAACTTTTTTTTATATAAGATTTCCCTATCTAAAACGAATCTCATAAGCATTCTTCTAATAGTCTTTTTGTCGTTCTCAATGGCATGTTCGAGTTATTGTTGATCTCTAATGTAGCAAGGGATGTCTTGATAGCATGGTAGGTTATCCTTCTCTTTTTTGATGTATTAACAATATGCAAGGGTAGTATAGATGCTCATCTTAATAGGAGTAACATCTGATTCTCGACTAACCTTGAACATGGATGACATGGTAGCCAGTACATCAGCTATTTGGTTTTTTTCCTAAGATAGATGATAAAAAATGACATCTCTGAAGTCTTTCTTAAGTTGTGAGATTAGTTTCCCATGGATTAGTTTAGGGTTATGAGTTTGCCATTCCCTTTTCAGTTGGTAGAGTCTTGACATTTCTCTTTATAGTCATTTGAGCCCTATGACAAAGGCTTCATATTCCATTATGTTGTTGGTACAGTCAAAGTTCAATTCAGCTATAAAAAGGTAGTGATTTCTGTTAGGTGAAATTAGTATTACCCCGATTCCATGCCTCGAAGCATTTGATGCTCCATCAAAGTACATCTTTCAGGATTGGTCATGACTAGGGGTTTTTTCTCTTTTAGTTATGCACATCAAGTCTTCATTAGGGAAATCAAAGTCTAACAATTTATAGTTACTCATTGCTCAAGTTGCCAAGAAATTAACTATCACATTAGTTTAATGGCTTTTAGGTTGACATAGATGATGTCATATTCGAAAAGCAAAACTTGCCATCTAGTTAGTCTTCTTAACAATGTAGAGGCTTTGTATAGATACTTGACGGGGTTGAGCCTTGCAATTAGCCATGTGGCATGGTATAACATATACTGTTTATGTCTCTGGGCCATCCAAGCTAGTGCACAGCATAACTTTTCCACAATGAAATAGTTTTTCTTATACTCCATGAACATTTTACTTAGGTAGTAAATGGCTTGTTCTATTTTTTTTTACTTATCATGTTTTCTAAGCACATAACCCATAGATTGATAAATAGAGGATTAGAGGTCGACCAAGAACTAGCAGTACTAATACTTGCGAGTATGATAGGTAATGTTTGACATTATTAAAGGCTTTTTGGCATTCTTTATTCCATTCCTTGGGATTTTGTTTGCGGAGGAGCAGGAAGATTAGGTCATTTTTATCAATGAGCTAGGATATGAACTTGGAGATATAGTTTAATCTCCTTAAGAAGCTTTTCACCTCTTTTTACATCCAAGGTGATGGCATGTTTTAAATAGCCTAGCCTTGATTTTATTTCGGTCAAATTAGATCCCTTTTTCCCTAACAACAAAGCCTAGTAGCTCGCCAAAGGTGGTACCAAAGGTACATTTGGTAGGATTTAACTTTAGCTAAAGTTTTCATAATCATTCAAAGAGCTTCTAAAGGTCAAAGACATGCTTGTCTTCTCGTGTTGCCCTGGAAATCATATCATCCACATAGACCTTAATTTCTTTGTGCATTAAGCCATGGAATAATGTAACCAAGGTCCTTTTGTAGGTTGCATCAGTATTCTTGAGTTTAAAAGGCATGACCTTGTAGCAGAATGTGCCCCACGTGGCCATAAAGGTAGTTTTCTCCATGCCTTCAATGCCATTTTGATTTGATTACAACCCAAAAATTCATCCATGAAAGAGAATAAAGAATATTTGGCTATGTTGTCGGCCAAAGTATCGATATGGTATAATGGGAAGTTATCTTTTAGATTAGCCTGGGTCAAATCTTGATAATCAACATGCCTTCATATTTACCATCCCTCTTGGGAAATGGGACAATGTTGCTGACCCATTTTTGATATTTGGCTACTTTAAGGAATCTTACCTCGAATTGTTTCTTGACTTTTTCTTTGATATTAAAGAGTATTTTTAGTTTTATCCTCCTTAGTTTTTGCTGGATTGGTTTACATTCAGGTTCTAAAGGAAGCCTTTGGACCATAATGTCGATGCCTAGTCTAAGCATGTCTTGATATGAGTAACCAAATACATCTCGGTACACTTGGAGCAAGTTGCTCAATTTGGTTTTGGAAGAAGGTTTCATGGAAGTTTTGATTCTAACTTCCTTCCAATCCTCTTTAGTTCCTAGATTTATGATGTCAATAGGTTCCTCAAAGGGAAAAATATATTTCTCTTCATGCTCAACTAATCTTAATAGATTTGATAACATGGAGTTCTCTTCTAAGTCTTCATAGGGCAAAATCTATTTCTTTTCATGCTCAACTAATCTTAATAGATCTGATGGCACAGTGCTATCTTCAAAGTTATCATTGGAATCAATTTCACTGGTACATATTAACTATTCAAAATTGGTCTTGGAAGCTCATTCAAAACATTGTTGTCACTTTTATCAGAGTCCTTGAAAGGGGGAGAGAAAAACAATATAGACAAAAATATATTAAGAGTTTGGCTGAAGGCAAAAAATAAAAATAGGCAGGTAAGATGGAATGCTTTATGCTAAAGTCAATTTTATTAATAATATTTGATAAAAGATGCCCATTACGTAGGATCCCTACAAGCTATTGGGCAAAAGCAAGTAGATTGTGAAGTCTTGACATCACACAAAAATAAACTTAAAAAGCACATGGGTTTCCAACATGGCCCTATTGTTAAGAACTAATTCTACATGATAAGGATAGGTTTCATCATTTAGCTTTAACAATACATGGGTTTCCAACATGGCCCTATTGTTAAGAACTAATTCTACATGATAAGGATAGGTTTCATCATTTAGCTTTAACAATCTCTACTGATCATTGATGGCATAGATGTAGAGGTTCCATGTATCCTCCTAAATGAAAAGTCTCATAGATCAGTGGGAATACCATCAATTCAGTCCTAACTCTTAACCCAACAAATAGACCAACCTATAATCTCTAGTTTTCTTGGCTTGCTATTTGATGTACTGCATATTAGGCTTCAATCCTATGCCTTTCTTCTCAACCTAGCTAACAACTTTTAAGGCTCTAGCCATACATTGTAAGTGTCTTCCAAGACCTTTTCTAGCTTGGCAACCTTTGTCGATAGTCAACTGCAAACTTATATGAGTATTCCTTGCTAGTCAAAGCTTAACTATGGACAGACCCTCTCCTATAAATGTGGCATTGATAAACTTGAATAATTGGAAGGATGGCTTGGTGCATCTTTGTTTGGTTTAATGTAAATATCATCTATAGATGTAGCATTTATCGTTCTTCTTTAGCACCAATATTGACTACCTTGTTATCGATAACAAATTTATGTTTCTAGTGTAAAGAAAATGGTACCGCCCCTACTAAATGTATCCAAGGCTTCCTTAGTAGGCAATTGGATGATGGAACAATGTCAATTACTTGAAAGTCAACTTCATAGGTGCATAGGCCTACTCAAAGCAAAATGGATATGTTTTCAGTGACTCATCGACAAGTCTTATCAAATGATCACACCACCGTGTGTTTATGCTTAATGTGAGATGCATCAACGAAAAGCTTATTTAAGGTAACCATGAGCATGACATTAAGAGCAGAGCCATTGTCTATGAGAACCTTTGGTAAAACATAACCTGTGCAATGTGTGGTGATATGAAGGGCTTTATAGTTACCTCTACCTTTGAGTAAGATTTTACCATTAGTGAAAGAGATGTAGTTGTCTATAGTAATGTTGTTCATGAGATGATCCAACTTTTCTATTGAAATGTCTAGCGGCATATATGCCTCATTCAACACTTTTAAGAAAATGTTTCAATGCCCTTATGAATTGAGAAGTACAATTGACACAAAAATCTTAGTCGGTTATTGGCTTAATTGGTCAATAATGTTGTACTTACTATGCTTGATGAACTTAAAAAACTCAATGGCTTCCTTTTCATTCTCCACCTCTTTTATTTTTCTAGATTCAAGGTCTTTTATCTCGTCTTGAGATATGATGACTACCAAAGAGGTGCTGCTCTTTTGAACTTTTTGAATTAGAAATGCTACCGCTCATTTGAACTTCTTGAATAGAAAAAGCATAACATCTACCACTGCAAGTTAAGTGACTGATTCCTGACATGTTAACAGCAGCGATTGACTAGGTGGGCTCCTCGATCATCATAGTTCAGCCCTGATATTTCAAAAGGATAGCTTTGTCACTCTTGTATGGGAATGAAATGAGGGTTTTTATGATCAATTTATGCACAAGCATCGTGGACCTTGCCTTGGACTTTGACTATCCATTGTAGATAATAAAAGGCCATCCTATCCCATACAGTGTTTGTGTTGTTTCTTCCTTAATCATGTTTAGGAATATAGTAAGAAATGCTTGCTCCTTGTCGTAGAATTCGATTCTGCCCTTGTTCATCATCCATTAAACCTTTCCATGAAATTCTTTGCATGTTTATAGGGTATGACTACAGATGGTGTGGAAGTTTAAAAAATCATCAAATTTTTTTTGACCTTTCAATTGCATTGAGCATTCCTGCTTGAGTTAATATCCTTTAGACTAGACTCATTTGTTTCTTAACTTTTTTTATGCTTTTCTTGACCTTGCAATCATCCTTGACACTAATCATTGTTAGCTTTGAACTAATTATAGTTTTGATATAATTACAACTTGAAGCTAACTTAGCTTGTTTGGAAAAACGTTTTTGAAATTACGTTATTGATTTAAATCTAAAATAATGTTTGAAATGTAGAATACTACTTAGAATATTTTTTAGATGAATTTGACTGAAATACAAGCCAAGAAAAATGAGTTTATAAAATATTTCTTATGAATGTATCAACACATAATATCAAGGTATCGATACTATGTGCAAAACCTTTCAAAGTATTGATACAAGTACTCAAGTATCGATACAAACTTGTTAGTATCAATACAAGTGCTTGGCTATAGCTTAAGTTACATGAAACCTTAATTTGTATTGATACAACTTAGCCTAATATTGATACAACATGCTTAGTATCGATATAAGAAGTTTCTAGTATTGATGCAAGTTACATAGTTCAATACACTTGTTTATAGTATTGATATGTGGCCATATTTTTATTCATGTATCAACAAACAGATGTTCTATATCGATACACGACCAAAATTTCCAAATAGGTATCAATATAAGATGCTCTAAATCTTGATGCGGAGGATCATAGTTGAACATTAGGCCAAAATTTTAAGTCTGCAATGGCTACGCCATAGTTAAACATCTCAAACATTGATGTAACCTTTTGCAACTATAAACAGAGGTTTCCAGTGGTTCCAAACAAAAAGAACCATCAAGAAAAGATCAA
Source organism: Adansonia rubrostipa (assembly GCA_038381775.1). Lineage (NCBI taxonomy): Eukaryota > Viridiplantae > Streptophyta > Magnoliopsida > Malvales > Malvaceae > Adansonia > Adansonia rubrostipa. Next base: position 2,276,160 of record JBBYHM010000009.1, on the reverse strand, counting down.
GAAGCAATAAGAAATAATACTTTGATCATTAAAGATCATATTCTTCAAAGTTTTCATTCTTTCTTTGTATTTCTACACATTTGTTCTATATATTTTCATCTTACACTTAAAACTCTAGCAAACACCAACCTTTTAGATGTCTTAGTCAATTTGCAAACACTTTTATTCATATCATAAGAGGTTTGAATAGATTGAGTGAAGTTACTTAGAATTTGAGGTATAATTCTTAAAGGGATCATAAGGTTCTATCTAAGTCTTCAAAAGATAGTGAGTTATGATTGAAAGGTTCTAGATAAGCCTTCAAAAGATAGGAAGTTGTATGGCTATGCCTTAGCCTTAAAGGTAGAATTTTTCAATAATGAATTCTATGAATCATTTTGGCAAAGAAATGCAAAAAAGAGAGGACGTAGGCTCCACGTTGAAAGATCGAACCTCTATAAATTGTTTATTTTCTTATCTTACCCTTAACTCCGTTATGTTTACATTTACTTTTTATTTTACTTTAAATTTTGACTTATGGCTAGAACTTTTATAAAACCAATTCCTTATTAGTTTAACCAATATGTTAAGCTAACAATTGGTATTAGAGCTTGTGTTTTAAATTTGTAGGTTTAACCATCTTCGAAAAAAAATCCACTATAGCTCAAAGAATGGCATGTTCAACTATGGCATTTGAAGCTTTAAGAATATCATTGAAAATCATAAGCCAAGATAAAATCTGTCTCATGGCATTTGAAACAAGTTCAAATGCTGTTAGACTTGAAAGCCATTCCATTGTAAGATGGCCACTCTTCAATGGTGAAAATTACTCTTATTGGAGGATAAAAATAAAGCTTTTCATTCAAGCCAATAACTAGAGGTATGGACGGTCATCATCAATGGACCACAAATTCTTAAAAAAAGAATGGGAGATGTTATTGTGCTCAGAAAAGAAGATAAACGGAATGAGCAAGATATAAGGATGGCACAATTGAATGCCAAGGCCATGCACACACTATTTTATGTTCTAGGGTCAAATGAATACAACTAAATGTCCTTATGTGACAATGCCAAGGAAATTTGGGTCAAATAGGCAACCATGAAGGAACAAATCAAGTCAAGGAGTTGAAAATAAGTATGCTCACACTTGACTCTATGTTGTTCAAAATGAAAGCAGATAAGACCATTAAAGAAATGTTGGATAGGTTCACGGATATTCTAAATTGCTTAAAGGCACTTAGGAATACCTGTCCAGACAAAGTGCAAAATTGTTAAATAGCCTTCCTAATTCTCGAGAAGCAAAAGTTATACCTGTTGAAAAATCTAAGGATCCCAACACACTTTCCTTGGATAAACTTACTGGTTCCTTGTTATCTTGTGAAATGAAAATGAAACACAGTCAATAACAACCAAAGAAAACAAGCATTGTTTTCAAGTCAATAGTCCAAAGTGATGATGATGATAAGGATGCAGAAGTAGATAAGAAAATGGCTATATTGGTAAAAAGATTTAAAAAGTTTATGAAAATGAACAAATCAAAAAGATTTCAAAAATAGAAATATATTGAAGGATGAAGCAAGCAAAAAGGAGAAGGATCCTATTTTATACTATTAATGCAAGAAACTGGGACATATCAAGTTTAAATGTCCAACATGGAAAAAGCAAAACACAAAGAAACAAAAAAAGAAATCTATGGCGGTTACATGGAGTGATAGTGACATATTTGGTGTCAAAAAAGATGACGTGGCAAACCTATGTCTCATGGTTCTGATGAGCCCAAGGTAAGTTTCAACCGTTATAGATTTGATGAGTTATAAGAAGCATTTGCTAAATTGGATTTAGCATTTAAAACATGAATTATAAATATAGGAAAATGATTTATGGACTTAGACAAGAGAATGAATTATTAAGCAAAACAAGAACTAAATTTGAAAAAAAATGCCAAACTCAAGAAAGAAAATAAATCATTGAGTATAAGAAAAATAGCACTTGAAAAAGAAATTAAATAAATTAAAAGTTGAGACCTAACAAAGAAGACCATAAATTTACAAAACTCCTTTTCTAGTTTTATGTTGCACAACAAAAGTTGAATGACATGTCAGAAACATAAAAAGCTTTCTTTGATAAGAATGGATTAAGATACAATGGCAAAAAAGAAAAAAAACTCATTTTTTAAAAAATTCTTTATATAATAAAATAATCCTTATAATAAATCCATTAAATGCACTTATCATTATAAGATTGGTCATACATATCATAATTCTTAGTTGAGTGCAGTTAGTTGTAGATATAAGCTCATTAGAAGTGTATGGATTCCATAAGGAGTTATTATATCTCAAAATGAGATTGCTAAAGTGAAATGCATACCAAAAGGCATCAAAATTTTGAGTGCACTAATGCTCAAAGACCCAAGAAAATTTGGGTACTTAAAAACATTTTTGATTGCTGGAGGGAGAGCATTAGTTTAATGCAAACTTAAAAAATATTAACTTATGGTACCTTGATAGTGGATGCTCGAGACATATGATAGGTGAAAAAGGCAAATTCATGGAATTAAAACCTAAAGATGGTGGAAATGTCATTTTTGGTGACAATTTAAAGAAACAAATAGAGGGCATTGGAACCATCGATAACAGTTCTTCAACTCAAATTAAAAATGTGTTATTTGTCACAAGTCTCAAATATCACCTTTTCAGCATTAGTCAGCTATGTGACAAAGGTATGAAAGTTATTTTTGAATCTATAAACTACCAGGTAGTTGATGCTAAATCGAATAAAATTGTCTTCAAAAGTCATAGACAAGGAAACATTTATGTTGTGCATATAGATGACCTCTCATCCATGCTTATGGCATAGAAGATTCGGCCATGCTAGTATGCATAAAATTTCTAAATTATCCATAAAGAACCTAGTTGTTGGATTATCGAAAATGGAATTTGAATATGATAAAATATGTGATGCATGTGTCTAGGAAAAACATAAGAAAACTTTATTCAAACCTATTAATGTTGTTTCAACTTTTAGAGTATTATAGCTCATTCATATTGATTTATTTGGTCCTACTAAGACATTGAGCTTAGGTTGTAAAACAATATAGATTTGCCATTGTAGATGACTATTCTAGATTTACTTGGGTTCTCTTTTTAAGCTATAAAGATAAAGCATTAGAAAAATTACTTTTTGTAGAACTATTCAAAATGAAAATGGATATTCTATTTCTAGTGTTAAAAGTGATCATGGAAAAGAATTTAAAAATCTTGGTTTTTACAAAATTTTTATGCCATAATTTCTAGGCTCTTAAAACCCTTCAAAAAAAAAGAGTTTTTTAAGAGGAAAAATAGAACCTTGGAACAAATGGCTAGAACCATGCTTTGTGAAAACAATTTGCTAAGATATTTTTGGGTAAAAGCCATTAACAATGTTTGCTATATTATAAATAGAGTAATGGTTAGGCCAGTTTTAAAGAAAACTTTATATGAACTTTTTAAAGGAAGAAAATCTAACATTAGCTACTTTCATCATTTTGGATGCAAATGTTTTGTATAAATAATGGAAATGACAATCTTAGCAAATCTAATGTAAAAACTGATAAAGGAATATTTCTTAAATATTCTACAGATTCTAAAGCTTTTAGAGTCTTTAATAAGAAAACTTTAATGGTTGGAGAGTCTATGTGTGTGATATTTGATGAACCTAATCCTACCTTGAATAAGGTATCTCATGATAATGATGTAGAAATTTATCAAGTGAATCCAACCAAAGTATCACATAAGCAACAAGAACAAGTAGCTGAAGATCAAGAAGCTTCAAAAAAAAAAAAAGGTGGACATCATAAGCCATCTGAAGTGGAAAAAGGAAAAAATCATCCTAGAGAGTTGACTTATGTTAAAGATGGTAAGATTATTAGTGATCTAAATCAAGGGGTAAGAACTAGATCATCTCTCAAAAGCACTTGTAATTATATAGCTTTTCTTTCTCAAATTGAACCTAAGAATGTAGATAAAGGCTTAAGTGATGATAATTGGATAGTGGCCATACAAGAAGAATTAAATCAATTTAAGAGAAGCAAAGTTCATAGTTTAATTGAAAGACCTAGTGACTATCCCATTATAAGTACTAAATAGGTGTTTAGAATCAAACTAGATGAGCATGGAACAATAGTAAGAAATAAGGCTAAATTAGTGACTAGGGGCTATAGTCGAGAAAAAAGAATTGATTATGATGAAACTTACACCTCTGCAGCTAGATTAAAAGCCATTAGGATATTACTAACATTTTTACATGTTACAATGGTTTCAAATTATTTCAAATTGATATAAAAGTGCTTTTGTAAATGGTTTTATAAATGAAGAAGTTTATATTGACCAACCCTCAGGTTTTGAAAGTCCATAACTTCTAAGCGTTGTTTTTAAACTCATAAAGGCTTTATATGATTTAAAGAAAGCTCCTAGAGCTTGGTATAAGAAGCTTTCAAGGTTTTTTTATTTAAAAAGGTTTTAGTAAAGGCAATGTGGATGCAACTCTTTTTATAAAAGCAAAGGGTAAGGACATTCTTATAGTTTAAGTCTATGTTTATGACATTATCTTTGGTGCTACTCATGAATTCCTTGTCAAGAATTTTCTAAACTTATGCAAAATTAGCATGATGTGAGAGTTAACATTCTTTTTGGGACTTCAAGTTAAAAAATGCAAGGATAGTATATTCATCAAAATGAAAAAGTTGCTCAGAAGGTTCAAAATGGATGAAACAAAACCCTATTCCACATCTATGAACACTTCAACAAAGCTTGAAAAAATGGAGGTAAATTTGTTGACTCTTAACTTTTAACAGAATTATGATAGGCTTATTGCTTTGTCTTACCACAAGGAGACCTAATATAATGTTTAGTGCTTGTCTGTGTGCTAGATTTCAATCTTCACCTAGGGAGTCATATTTAGTAGCTAAAAAAAATCTCAAAGATACTCCTAATTAGGCTTATCGTATTCAAAAAACTCATCTTTTGCCTTCCATGCCTATTTAAAGCTAATTTTGGTGGCTACAAGATTGATAGAAAAAACACTTCTGGTACTTATCAATTTCTTAGAAATATGCTAATATCTTGGTTCCCTAAGAAATAAAATAGTGTTGATTTGTCCACAATTAAAGCAAAATATGTATTTGCAGGAAGTTGTTGTGCTTAAGTCTTATAAATAGAACAACTAATGGAGAATTTTGGAATTACCATGGACCAGATTCCCATTAAATGTGATAATATTAGAGCTATTAATCCCACCGAGAATCCAATTCAATACTCTAGAACCAAGCACATAGAAATAAGTCATCATTTTATTAAAGACCATGTGCAAAAAGGAGATATAGTTCTTGAGTTTATTGATACCTTGCACCAATTAACTGATATTTTACTAAGCCACTTGAGAAGGATAGATTTTGCATAGCTAGAAAAGAACTTGGTTTAACAAATGCACCTGGAGCTTTTAAGTTTGCTAAAATTTATTGAATTTTATAACCTTGCCTTAATGTTGATTGTAATTACCTTAATCCTGTTCAAAGTGTGGTTGAAATATTTTTATGATAATTTATTATTATATGATGATTGAATTTGATTTGAAGTGTTTTGGATGATTGTTTGCACTTACATTGCATAATTCAATGAGTTTGGTGGTAAAATAAGCTAATTGTATTGAATACTTAGTAGGCAAAATGACTTGATGTATCGATATAGCCTTTTGTTGTATCGATACAGGCTGAAAAATTCTTCCAATCTTGATTCAATGCTCTTGGTATCGATAGAAAACCCAGAAATGTTCTTTTTATTGATACAACACTCTTAGTATTGACACTATATATCGTTATAGACTTGACTTGTGTCAATACAAGCTTGAGATAAACACTATTTCAGCACAAGCAAACCCATTTTCATCGAGCCAAGGTTACTATTCATTCTCATTCTCTCTCAAAAACTCATCATTCAACCTAAAAACTTTGTCACAACCTTAGTTTTTCCATAAAATTTTTGTCCCAAAACATTTCTCCATCATCAAATCATCATTATCCTTTAAAAACTCGACCCATTAGCAATAAAAGGTTCCTAAATTCAAAAATTTCCATCACTTAAACCTTAACTACTATTTTCTTCAAAAATCACAAAATTTGTCATAATCCTTCCAAACTTTAAAGTGATCTTCATTCTCCAAATTCATTCTTAACTACATTCTTAGTGCTTGGTTTTAAAATCTGTATCAATAACACTCAAATTGTTACCTAAAACCTCTACCCCTCAAGTGTCGAAACATGGCTTGGGATACGAATCTTGACCAGCCTGACATCAAAGGTGGGTGTAGCCCTCATTCCTATGTATATTTATATGTCATTATTTTCTTATTTTTAGGGGCCATATCATTATTATTATTCTTATTTTTCATGTTTGGGACAAGTCATTGAGATGAATTGCTTATTTGACTTAACCTTAATAGTCTTTACAAAATAACTATTTATCTCAGAGTTGCTACCGATCTATTTGGTTAGGTGAGATTGGTCACCTATTGGAGTTTGTATTTCAAGGCTACGAATCCCTTAAAAACAAACTTCAAGGTCTACATTCATACCAGAGATCACTTGAAAGGGTTTGAGAGTCGGTTACAATCATTAGTAAGAATTGATCCTTCCCATGATGCCCAACAATCGGTATCTCATTAACCACATGTTGACTTAAAATTTGATCTTTAATATGGTTCCAATATCTAGTATTTAATTATAATTCCTATTTATTAAAATAAAATTTTATGAAACAAATTTATTATTCTATATGAGAAAATTAGGTTTTCAATATTTTTGAAAATCAAAATATCTTTTTTATCTACCAGAAAGCCAAAAGAACACGAAAGCTTTATCATTATCTCTCTCACACCCCATCGAAGAGTCAGAGGAATACAAAAGGTTTTAAAAATCACAATATTTTTTGCACCCCACCAAAAGGTCATAAGAATATGAAAAGTTTGATTTTTTCAAATTTCACACAAATTCCTTTTTTTTAAGGGGTATACCCATATTTAAAATAGTTGATGATGTGACTCCTATATTCTAGCAAGCACATCTATGGACTATATTAATTTAAGTACATTGCCTCAATTTTTTAGAACTTCCTATTTTATCAAAAATAATAGATACTCATCCTAAGTACCCCTAAAGTATACCTTTGACATAAAAGTATCTTGCTGACCTCAAAAGACTCAGTTCTAAGATATATTACTAAAAATCCCTAAGGTATACGTTAAACATGAAAGTATCCTAGTTAACTAAAGGATTCAATATTATCATATTAAAACAAACCTACTCCTACTGTACATCCTCGATATGGAAGTATCCCGATGATCACATAGGATTTGATTCTAATATAGATTACTATTGTCCATATGGCATTCCTTTGACATAGAAATATCCTGGTAACCTAAAGGACTCACTACTATCATAAAAAGATAAACCTATACCTATTATTCACCTACGACATATAAGTATCCTAGTGATCATAAAGAACTTGATTTTACGTAACTTATAAAAGTGCCTTAAAGGTGTACATTTAACATAAAAATATCTTGGTAACCCTAAGGGACTCAAAAATGATATGAAATGACAATTTTATGCTAAATGGGTAACTTAGATATCCAATATGACCGAAAATGCAAAAATTGCTAATAGGTCCCTAAATTCTTCAAAATTGCATTTTAGCCTCAAAATGACTAAAAAATGCTATATATGATCCTAAATGATCAAAATACCCTAGATAGGTAATTTGATGTGAGAAAAGACCTTTTTGACCCTTCTATGTAAGGGTTTTCCTGAAAGGTCACTAAGTTCACTTAATTCCTAAGGATCATTTGGCCAAGCACCATTGAACTTGGAAATTTTTTTTTTCACTTTTTACAAACAAATACTTAAACTTTCAAAAATTGCAAAAAGGTTCCTAACGGATTGAAAACGTATGTAATGCATTCAAACATGTTAGAAATGTAAAGGCACACTTAAAGGTTTAAAAGTGATCCAGCCAAGCTATATGGCTATGGAAAAGATTTTTGCAAGTTTTGTAATTGAATCCTTAGATGATTTAAACTCAAAATTAAGCATCAAACACATCATAAAAATCATGAAAATCATACTAAATGTCACAAAAAGCATTCGGCCAACCATGTATGGTCATGGAAAAAGTTTTACAATTTTTACAATTTAGTCCTTGTGTCTTCTATAATTATAAAACAGTTTAAAAAATCAAAATATCACAAAATCATCCTTGTAAGTTTTGGCCAACATAGGAAATACCCTTCGAAGGCCTTGAAATTTTTGGTAAAATTATTTTTACGTCCTTCAAGTTTTAAAAATGCACAAATAGTCCAATACAACATAAAATTAAGCATAAAAATTTATTCCAAGCATACCATTATGTTCGGCCAACATGTGTTATAACCAAAAACAAATTTTTCTAAACACATCATGAATATTAACAAAAACAAGCATCACCTAGCTTAGATATGCAATGAATCGTGAAAGATAAACAACATATCAAAAATGTTTCACTAAAAATCAACATGAAAAAAACATTAACACAATATCACAACATTACTTCCACAACAAACATGAATTTTCATGATGAAAATCACATTATTAATAATAAAAATCCAATTCAATAACTATATCAAGAAACTTTGATCATAGCCTTCATATTAGGCCTTCAAACATGGATCAAAATCCATGAGCTCAAGTAATTTATGGGTTCAGTAAAAGGAAGATTCAAGCATGAAATGAATAAAAATTTAAGATTTTAAAAAGAAAAACTACCTTAAAAGGCTTGGAAACGTAAGAATTAGGTTTTTTTGGTGTTTTTCTTTCATAGAAGCATTAAGCTACTCTTTGAATCAACCTCCCCTATTTATAGGGAAAGGATTCGGCCAAGGTGATGGAAAAAATCAATTTGGCTGACTAGCTGCCTAGGCTTTAGTGGATTTTTCCTTTTTATCTTTTATTCATTATCTTTAATAAATTTTTTACCTTTTTTTAGATTTTTTTTGACAAGATTTAATTAATAATATTTGTCTTTGTGCATAAATCATCATGCATGACATCATTTTCTAGAAGCTTTGCCTTAAAAATCTAATTTTAATAATATTAAACTTAATGATAAAATTTAATCTCGATTAAATTAATTCTCAAGTAACCGGATTATCGAAATTTGAAATTAAAATAAATATACACAAATTATGAAAATGTATGGATAAATAAATTATAATTGCAAATTTAAAGAATGAAAAAAATTGAAGTAGAAGGACTAAATTGTAAGAAATAAAAAGTTATAGACTGACAAATTTAATTGTAGATTTAATCACGTAAAAGGCCCAATCAAAGTTTTATATAAAAATTTTGGATCCAAAAGAATTAATAAAAATTTTAGAGAGAGAAAACATTATTGGGCTTTCTTGTAAAATCAAAATGGGCCTGATTAGGCCTTGTTGGAAAATAAAATGGGTTTGTTGGACAAAATGGGCTTATAGGGCTTGTAAAGTATGAAATGGGCTTAGTGGAAAATCAAAAAAGGCTTGGCAATGTTGGGCTTGTTGAGAAATTAATCATCTTATTCAGCCTATTAGCAAAATTTAAAAGTTTTAGGATTATTAAAGAAATTTAGCCTAAAAATAAAAATAAATTTTCTTATAAAGATTTCAAGTGTAGAATTCTAAAGAGGATTTTTGAGAAGTTTTATGTGTAAGAAAAGGACAATGAAAAATTCTAAACTCGTCGAATTTTAGGAGAAAAATCCTTACAGAAGAAAATTAATATCTGAAAAAATGAAAAACCCATAAACAAAATTAGAGTTTTAAAAAATTAATAAAAATTTAATGAAAGTATTTGAAGAATTTTAAAAATTCTAAACCTGAGAAAATTTAAAGAAAAATTTTATAGAGAGAAAAGTTCGTATTTTAGAATCGAGAAAATTTCAAAATACATTTAAATTTATAAAATTGAATTGAATTTAACACATTACTCAAAACATTAGTAGATAGAAATGATAAAGATAAAACCTTGAAATATGGTGTGAGTTTTACTAAAAAACTTCACGAGTAGAACACTCATGGTATTGTGAAAATTTCAAAAATTAAATACTAAAATCGATATTTGACACCTTAGGATATAAAATGCCAACATTTATTTTTCTTGAGTATATTTTGATTTTTATGGTGAGTATTAGTATAAATACTATGCAGGTATCCATAAAAATATACAACAATTGACTCCCTAAATTTTACAAAAAATCTCAAAAAAATCCTAAAACTAGGAAATTTGACTATGATATCATCTACAAAAATGAATTTCAAAATTTGATAAGAAACTATTTAAAAACTAATTTTTTTCTTAAATATTCGTCCTTTTTATTCGGGATCGATGCGTTACAACCCTTAAAACTATACTTTTTCTATATTTAGATATGACTAAATTGGTCTTGAAAATGCCTATTTTGCCTGGAGGACGTCGACCTCTACCATGGCCATCAGTTGACTCTCTATCTCAGATTTTAGGACTGCATAAAAAAGGGCTAGATGAAATTAGGTGTCTATACGAAGTATTTGACAAAAAGCCTAAAACAAACCTTTTCCTTGCATCAAGCCAAGTCCAACTCACCCAATAGCCTAAGCACACCACCTAGTCACCTCGCGCGACCCAGCCATCCTCTTAAATTAACTCTAAACTAGTTTGATCACTATCAAATCACCTTAAACACATCAATAATACTTGTTTGATCATTCAAACACTCTTGGTTAAAGAATATACACTTAAAATCTGACCCATCACCAAGTGTTCAACAAAAGTCCTTAAAAAACCTAGCATTCTAATATGCCTCCAAAAACCAAGATGATAGCTCATCATAAGGGACCAACCACTCATGCTTCCATTTTCTCTGTACGATAGCAACCCTATGTCCAAAATCTAACCTTCAAGGACCCTTGCTTTCACAATGCGAGGGCCATGAGCATTTAAATAATATTTACGCCCATATGTTTCTCTAACCTTGTCAAGTCATTGACATGCCTTTCCTCTAGTCCATAAACTTTCCTTATCTCCAAACTTTTAACAATTTTGGATGGACCACCTTTTTATCCATAATGTCCTTACTCGAGAAAATCTAGTACGCGTATTCTTTTATTAACGTGTCTTTGCTTATCGATGAAGATGACCAAACTGTAGCCATTACATTATATCTCTTAGGTTAAAATCTTCTTACTACCCAAGCCTCAATAGTCATCAAGTTTGGTTTTTTGGACAATAGTGAAATCAAAGAAAAAACTGAACCTATTAGTTTGCACACTCAAGGTAATAAAGCTACCCTTCTTTCATGCATAGGCCATCTCTTCCACCTTATCACTACCCACGTTATCCATGCTTATGGCATAAAATATGTCATTATTAGTGACATAAATGACTAGTGTATACATATGATCAAACCAACAACCATCCTAACCTTACATACTTCATATTTGTCGATCTCGTTATATGCGTCAAAGGTTATCATAATCTTTTATACAGTATGGCACTGAGCTACTACCTTCAGGTTCAAGGTCTCAACCTTGACTGTGATCCCAACATTATGTGTAATACATATCATTACATTAGATGAAAGTACATGAAACTTGCTAGATGTTCTATAGAAGGTGTCCACTTTTGTCTAAAGCCTCAACAATAATAACAACCACTTTGGCAACAACAATAACAACATGTCTGTCTCATTGACATTCTAGCAGGCCCCGATGTCAATCTAGAACATGTAATAGAACTTGAATGTGCTGATGATATTAGGCATGACATGCCCATTCCACCCTTGGTTCCCAGTACCTCATCGTCTACACCTATCGACATACACTCTATGTATGAGTCCATCATGGTTCATTTCAATGTTTAGGACTAGTGCTTTGCTTATATCACTACCCATCTCAACACTATTGAATAAAGTCAGTAGGAACCAACTATAATGTTTCACGCGTACAATGGCACTGCCCCTACTAGTTCTCCACCAACTAACAATCTACCAACAGACAATGCCTAAATAATCTAGGATTGTAAGGACTAACTGCAGGACTTGTCGTTGGACTTAGCATTAGATTCTTTTAGGATTTGAACTTTTTGTTGCATTTTATCATTTTGTCATACATTACACTACTTGCTTAATGAATTATCTTTCTTTGTGCAAATTATGTAAGTTATCTTGCTTTAAATTAATATTTATGTTTTGATATAACAAAAAAGGGGGAGAGATAGATATAAATTTGCTATTTGGTACAAGAAATGAGGAGAATATCATTAAAACAAAATGAGGAGATTTATTTTTTCTTGAATGATATGAACTTATCTTTGGACTAACATGTTTGCTTAGGAGACAAGAATGCTGAAACATTAAAAAAAGACTATATTTTTCTCGTAAGCTATTTATTTTACATGTTCTAGCTTTAAAAATTTTTCAAAAGGACTTTATTGCTTTATCTAAAACTTTTGAAAATATTACTTTTATTAAGAGAGAGTTTTTCACAAAAAGTTTTTTAATAAGAATGAGTTTTTAACAAGCAAATCTATCTTATGTTTTGTTGTATAAGAAAGAGGGAGATTGTTAGCTTTGAATTAATTATGGTTTTGGTATAACTATAACTTAAAGCTAAACCTTGTTTGGAAAAATGCTTTTGAAATTATCTTATTGATTTAAATCTCTCAAAAATAATGTTTCAAATGTATAATATTTTAACTAAGTTACAAGCCAAGAAAAATGAGTTTATAAGATATTTTTGATGACTGTATCGACACATAGTATCGAAGTACCGATGCTATGTGCAAAACCCTTCAAAGTATCAATACAAGTATTTAGTATCGATACAAAGCCTTTGAGTATCAATACAGACCTATTGGTATCGATAAAAGTGCTTGGTAGTAGCTTAAATTTCATGAAAGCCTTATTATATTGATACAAACTAGCCTAGTATTGATACAACATGCTTAGTATCAATACAAGAAGTTTCCAATATCAATACCAGTTGCTTAGTATTGATAAACTCGTTCATAGTATCAATACGAGGCCATATTTTTCATTTAAGTATCGATACACATATGTCATATATCGACACAAGGCTAAATTTTTAAATAAGTATCGATACAATGTGTTTCAAATCTTGATACAAGAGGAGTTTATTTAAACGTTAGGCCAAATTTTGAAGACTACAATGGCTATACATGATAGTCAAACATCTCTAATTTATAGCTATAAATAAAGGTTTCTAGTAGCTCTAAACAAAAAGAACCATTAAGAAAACCTCAAGAAATAACAAGAAATAATACTCTGAGTATCAAAGATCATATTCTTCAAATTTTTCATTCTATCTTCATATTTTTATACCTTTTTTTTGTATATTTTCATCTTACACTTAAAACTCCAGCAAACACTAACCTTCTGGAGGTGTTAGTCAGTTTGTAAATATTTTCCTTCATATCACAAGAGGTTGTGTTATAAGTAGATTGAGTGAAGTTACTTAAGAATTTAAGGTATAATACTTAAAGGGATTGTAAGGTTTTATCTAAGCCTTCAAAATATCGAGAGTTATAAGGTTATACCTTAGTTTTAAAGGTAGAATTTTCACTAGCAAATTCTAGGAATCACCTTAGCAAGAAAGTGCCAAGAAGTGATGATATAGGCTCTAAGTTAAAGGACTAAACCTCTATAAATCTTTTGTTTACTTTTCTTACCCTTAACTCCTTTATATTTATGCTTACTTTCAATTTTATTTAAATTTTGATTTATGGCCATAAATTTTATGGAACCAATTCATCCTCTCTTAGTTCAATCGATAATTTGAGCCAATAATCATTTTCATTATTGGCTCAACATGATTAAGTAGTGGATTAGTAGTAATATTTTAGCCCTTGATTTGTCCTAAATTATAGGACCTTTGAATCAATAAGGTTCTATGCCTTCTATTTCAATGATATTGAATTCTGGGTGTCATGCCCTACCACTTTAATATGGTAGTTGCAGTGGCATTGGATCATACCACTACGATTATAGGGATTTTTTTCCCCAAGACATACACAGGAATGACTAATGCCTTTGGAGTTGAGTCTAATGAAGCTCTTTGTAGGTCATGGGGATAGAGTCAAACTTTTTCCTCCTAAGTTTCACTCCTTGATTGTTTGAAAGGTTGTTAGTAGGGGCATTGGCATTCTAGTTAGCTAGAAATGGATTGTTTCATGGAGGATTTGATGAAGCAATAAAGGATGGGTTATAGCTTACAGTATATATAGGTTAAGGAAAGATCATGATTGGATTAGAATAGGACATGCTCAGCTAGTAGGGACTAGATATTTGATAATGGCTAGGTTAAGATGGATTGGCATAGCTTATGGCATTTGCCTTTCTTACTCCACCAAAATGACTCTTTCGTTGACATTCAGCCACTTTTGATCATTGCATTAATCATATCGTTGGATAAAACTAGATTGGTAATCTTTTTGGTGTTGTTCCCTACCAATTTACCATAATATGCTGCTCATGGTCATTTTTTTCTGTTAAGAGGGTTTGGACAAAAGTTACCTCCTTTTTTTGTTGTTGGGTGTATTGACTAAAACTTTTAGTACGTTTTTTTCTTTAGATTCATGAGGAAAAATCGATCAAGAGCCTAATCTGACACATGATGTACTAGTTTAAGAAAGCTCTAGCCAAGTCAGCCCATGACTTAATTTTGACGTTATCAAGATCAATATACCATTGGGCTTTTACCCTAGTCAAGTTGTATTAGAAATAGTGGATGAAAAGCTTTTCATCTTTTTCATACCCGATTATCTTTCTAAGATACATCTGAATACGCACAGTAGGGTCAATAATTCTATTGAACTTATTAAAATTTGACACATTGAACTTCAAGGGAATGATAAGATTTGACATTAAAAAGATGATTTTGCATCGATAGCCTCGAATTTATTGCTTCCCTTGATAACTCGATGGCATTTTTCCAAAAGTTATTGCTTGTCCATTTCATCAGTAGATGTTGCAAGCTTTTGACCATTTACCTTCTCTTGCTCATCATGGTCGAGGGTTATGAGATCGATTAGAAAAACCCTCGTATTTGCCTTATGAAAGCGAAGGACAAATTGGTTCACCACCATAAGGTGTAAGTAAATCCTAATGGTACTGACGGGGCTGGCATAGAGTTGGGTTGATGCGCTTGATAAGTCCCCTCTTAGGTAGCTTCAGTACTATCGGTGTGGCAACTTTTTGGGTTAGCTAGCTCTTTTCTAGTATCAATGGTACTATCTAGTCTTTTCTCTTTAGTGGAAGCCATCATTAGTTCTATGATCTTCACGATTTATGCTTGCATTTCATCTGGTTGACAAAGAATTTGTCACAAAACTCTTTATACATCAACTTGGGTCACTCAATGCATGCCTGATGATCATTTTCCATGATATGTTTACAATAATGAGTATTATAGTGGTGCATAATAATTAGCTCCATGTTCATTATTTGATCTCAAGCCATATTATATAGACGCAATGTTATGTTTTTCATAGATTTTTGGTTCTTGAAGCAATTTTATTGATATAATCACCAAATGTATCGATACTGCATGATATTTTTCGCCATGGACATGGTTTTTCACCTAAGTTTTCTTACATTTCACTTTTCTAATGGCCTTAGATTATGACATAACCATGAGAAAGGTAATTCATTAATATTTTTACATTAAAACATAAGCATGAAAGCAACCCACATGGCTTAGGCCATTAAAGCTTGAATGAGGTTAGATAGATGAGCTTAATGTTCTAATTGTTCTTAGGAACCAAATGGCATCTAGTTTGGTTTTTTCTAACTATTTTAAGATTCAATGTGGTGCTATTTTGGTTAAAGTTAAAATCTCTTTTTTGCATGGAAACAAGATATGGCTACTTTAAGTAAGGGTTTCTCCTTGGAGGCATACAGTTAGTTTGTCCACTTAGCTAAGATAAAACCATGCCGCAATAAAAAGGTTTTAGCCCTTTGGATTAGAACACCTTAGGGTTTAGAGAGATTGTTAGCAAGTAAGCTCAAGTGATTTATCAAGGAATAAGTGGATATGCATGAGGATCAGATGTGAATAACCAAAAAAAGTTTTTAATCCCCTTGAATGTTCAAAATAGAGCGAGAGCTAGTTTTTAGCTAAAAAAAAGAACAAAAAAGTTTCTTCAAGTCTGATCCAGGGTGGTTTATTTACTTGTTTCTATTTTGTTTTTGATCATTTCTCTTTTCATCTTATGTGAGCTTAAAGATCCTAAGCTATGCTTAGGTAATGATTTGAGCCAAAGGTGTAAAAGTCATGTTTATGGCCAAATCCTGAACTATGATCTTCAAATTTTTTTTTTTGGTTTTCTTTACTGATTTTTGTTAAAAGTTTCTTAAAATCAATTTTCTATTAAGAAAAACTTGTTTTTTCTTGCATGATTTATGGTTGTTTCCACTATGTTGTTTTCTATGTTCTTGCCTTTGTTAGTACCCTATGCCATGCATTTTTTATGTTATGTATAATTCATGCATTTATGACATTTCATGTATTATGATCATGATTTACATGTTCATGCATTTTCCATGAAAATATTGTGATTATGGTAACATCTTCATGCATAATGATGAATCCATGTGTGTTCACAAAAATCATGTATGATACCATGTTTGTATGTTTATTGTTGAAAAGTGATGCTTAGAGGTGCATGTACGAGTGTTAAAAACATTTAAGGACCATTTTGTAAGTCTCCCATAATGTTTCCATGCGTACTAGGGATTATTTTGCAACTTCCGTGCATCTTTAGGTTATTGAGTCATTTTCCATGACTTAGATAGTTTTATGTCATTTCATTCATTTTTATGTCATTTTAGTTATTTTCCATGACTTAAGAAAGGCTTTCATGCAGTTTCATATATGTCGAGGTCATCTGGTTTTCCATGATGTGGGGACTTTCATGCAATTTCATATCATTTAGGTCATTTTCTATGATCTAAGCACTTTCATGCAATTTCATGTATATGGGGTCATTTTTTGTAATAATGTTGAGGTCATCAATTAAACGTTAAGTCAGAATGGTCATAAGCCATGTCAACATGGTCAAAAGACACATCAGCAAATAGATTTATTCAAAGGCTAGGCTATTTGCCCAATCTCAAAGGCCCGCCCGATACTTAGGAAGATTTGGATAAAAAATATTAAGTATGAAAAATGGGCTTGAGCAAAAAAAAGTAGGTACGATTAAAAAGGGATAAGCCTTAGTATCAACTTTTAAGGCCCGGGCCCTACATGACTCAGCCTATTTTACTATTTCATAATATATTTTCTATATTTTGCAATTTTTATCATATAAAAATGCATATATATAATATTATAGTGTAAACATTAAAAACTAGGTAAATTATTTATATTTTGAAACTTAATAAGAAAATATTAAATTTTAAAAAATATATATTTCTAAAAAATAAATTATAAAAAATATGATATGGGTAGGCCTAAACAGGCTTGGACTATCCATTTATAAATATGGGAGAGCTTGGGTAAAACTCAATACTTATATTTCAGGTCAGACTAAGCTTAGGTAAGTATGTTTGATGTTAATACCATGTTTAGAATCGACCTAAACCCCATCCAGCTCGACCCATAAACATTTTTATCAGTAAGTTAATGGAAATTTGTTAGTACTGTTATCAATTGGACTAAATTGATGGATTAATACAAACGTGGGCATTCAATTATGATAAATTATTATAGAGGGATTAAAATCTAAATTTGACTAAAGTATAGGGACCAAAATCATGATTTGACCTATTTTTTATAAAAGTAAAAGACAAGAATTGAACAAAAAACTTTTGACGAAAATTTTGCATGTCACAAGCTACAAAAAAAATTGAAAAATGCTTCACGATTCGTTTATTTTAAATTGAGAAATTATTATTTCAACAATAAATTTATATGAAAAATTATCATTTTGTAAAATTACTATTATAAACAAATAAAATTCAGGACAAAAAGGATAAATCTCGTAGGATTGTGGTAAAAAAGAATTTAGCGTGAACTAGGTTTGCATTGTAGTATATCTTTCATATGTAAGTAAAACCCTAAACCCTTTTCTTTTTCCCCTTTTTTTCCGTATCTATGATAAACCCAAATCCCCTTTCTTCCTCTGTTCACAGCTGGGCTCCTTTAGGTATTTGAATCTGCATTTTTCTTCTTTCTTTTCTTTTCTTTTTTTTTTTTTCCCTTTTCCGAAGGAAAGTTTCAGATAATGTTTTGCTCCTTTAGTTTGCTTAGAAATTTTAGGCGGAAGGGTACAAATCAGTATTTTGGGTGCTAGATTGAGGTTTCGTCCCCCATCTTAAGTTTCTTTTTGTTAAGTCACATATCTATGGTCAAGGCATTTCCAGTTGTCACTGTCAAAAGTGGCGGTGTTGCGGTGTTATACCCATTTTCTTGATAGCTGGGTTTCCCTTGTTCTTCTTTACATTTAGTTCTGCGGTTTGATTTGACATGAAAATGACCATTGGTTTTGTTGGATTTTTTGTGTCTTTTGTATATTTCTTATTGAGGGAAACCCATTTTGCATTATAAGAACAGCTTTAATTACGAAATACTTTAGTTTATGTATTTGACGCTATCAGTTGTTTAAATATTATATTTGTTTAGATTTCTTTGGCTACTAATTATATGAATTAACGTGTTGTCTACGTTCTGTTCTTTGAATAATTAAATTTTCTTGTTAAGGAAATGGTTTGGGTTCTTTTACTTCTTTCTGATCTGTGTGGCTGTAAAGCCTAATCAGAGGGGTCGAAAGGAAAAATTTTGAGCCTTATCTCCAATAGACAAAATTTTAGTAGCTATAAGCTTTGGTTTGGATTGCCTGTGTGTAAACATTTATACTTTTGCCTGCTTGCCTGTTCAAATTTAGATTTGCTTCTGTGACATCTCGCCTCTGGTCTAATTTTAACCATGAATCATAAGCGTGATCACTTCTTTTTTTTTTTTTTAAATCTTGTAGAGCTTTGTTTCTAAGCAGTTGTTAATTGTTCGCACTTTTACGATTTCCTCCCCATTCCTTGTTGTTCTAATCTTCTGTAAACCTACTGCTTCTTAGTTATTTGATTCTTGGTTTTTGTTTACCTCTTTGTTCTTCTGCAACATGACATCAAAATTTTATTTCATTTTTCAGCATCCAGGTAAAATGAATCTCAACAACATCAAAGTCCCTAAGATGCCGGGAGGTGGTGCTCTTCCTACTTTGCTTAAGATTGGAGTCATTGGTGGGCTTGGCCTCTATGGAGTTGCCAACAGTCTCTACAACGTTGAGGGAGGACATCGAGCAATTGTTTTCAATCGTGTATTCGGCATCAAAGATAAGGTTATATTTTTGCATAATGCTCTACCTGTTGACATGTTTATTAGAAAGTCTCTCCTTCCCCAATGTCTGCTGTTTGTAGATATTATAGTACTTCATGAAACTTGAATGTCTAGTCAGGTTCTGTTTAGCATTATGTCATCCAGTTTAATCATTGATTGTGCAGGTTTATTCCGAAGGGACACACCTTATGGTTCCATGGTTTGAGAGGCCTATCATCTATGATGTTCGTGCAAGACCTCATCTAGTTGAGAGCACTTCTGGTAGTCGTGATCTCCAGATGGTAATGATAATTTCCAATTTCCATGAGATTTTTTTATTCTTGGTATTATTTATATATATATTGCATGCAACCTTATTTTATTTCCGTATTGTATAAAAAATTCATGCTCTACTTTTGTTTAGATGAGAATGTTTTTGGTAAAAGTTATGTAAGCATGATTGGCAGGGGTGAAGCCATGGGGGCTGGCAGGTACACCTCCCTCTTAACTTTTCAATTCTTTGCTAATTTGGTAGTGGTTATCAACTAAAAAAAACAATAAATTTGAAATTGAACCCCCCTAAACATTTATTGCGTGCCCACCTCTTTTCCAAAATTTGTACCAATCAGGGATTAAATGGATGCCGCGACGCGACATTACGGTCGTTATGCTATATTGCAGTTTCAATTCTATCCACCGTCGATATTTACCTCAATTAAGTGCAGTAACGTCATTACATCAACAACTGCTATAAAGGCTTCGCAATCAAAAACACAGCCACTACTGCAATTTAAAACTCTGGTACCAGTTAGTATGGTGAACTCTATAATTTGCAATGTTTTAGTCCTAAATTTATTTACTAATTAGATCTTCCTTTCTTATTTTTTAGCTAAGCATAATGTTTAAATTCTTAAATTAAAGTTTTACCTTCTCAATCAATCTTATTACATCAAGGCTTACAAAAGAAACAACGTTAATTAGGGAAAAAAAATTAGCTGCTATATATTGCGTACAAAATCAATATTTAAATGTAACTTTCTTCTTCTACATTCTACTCAATTGTATTTCTAATTTATTTGAATTAAGCATGCATTTATATATACTATTTTTTTCTTGTTAAAATGGTATTTTACTTCATTTTTTTATCCACCCCCCCGAGTGAGAATCTAGGCTTTGCCCGTGATGATCGAGTATTGTGAGCTCCGGAATGGAGTATGCTAGAGGCATTTTCTGTTTTCCTTTTTATGCTGCAAGATATATGCTGTTTTGAAGTAATGCTGACCTGCTTCTGAACTATCCTTTGCAGGTGAAGATTGGGCTTCGAGTTCTCACTCGCCCTAAGGCAAATCAGTTAACTGAAATTTATCGAACCCTTGGTGAGAACTATAATGAGAGGGTCCTGCCTTCAATCATTCATGAAACTTTAAAAGCTGTGGTTGCTCAGTATAATGCCAGCCAACTCATTACTCAAAGAGAGGTAGGTATCGGACATATTCTTACAATTTTGTGTGTCATAATAGCATAAATAGTTTGGATTTATTGTGCAAAGTTGAACTGCTGTTCTTGTAGAATGTTAGCAAGGAAATTCGAAAGATTTTGACTGAAAGGGCATCTTACTTCAACATTCAACTGGATGATGTGTCGATTACAAGCCTGACTTTTGGGAAGGAATTCACTGCTGCAATTGAGGCCAAACAGGTGGCTGCACAAGAGGCTGAGAGAGCTAAATTTATTGTGGAGAAAGCTGAACAGGACAAGAAAAGTGCTGTTATCCGAGCACAGGTGAGACTCATAAATGGTCCATCCTCACTATGCCTTGCTAGTTATGGATTGTAAAAGCAGAGGCTAAGAGGATAAAATGGATAAGGTATTTTTTTCTCTATAAAAATAGATGATAAAATGCACCTCCCCAATGGGACTATTAAGTAGAGATCTGGTAAAAAGGATAAGATCATTTCTTAAAAAAAGTTGAAGATAGATGTACCAAAATGACAGCCTGAAGCAGAATTGGATTTCAGTTTCTTGCTTTTGTACATAAGATTATGAGATTTCATTTTGCCATGGTATTAGTTTTGCTTTTCTGGTTGCCAGGGTGAAGCCAAGAGTGCCCAACTCATTGGTCAAGCTATTTCCAAAAATCCAGCATTCATCACACTGAGGAAAATTGAAGCTTCTAGAGAAATTGCTCAGACCATTTCAAATTCAGCCAACAAAGTCTTCTTGAATTCAAAGGATCTATTGCTAAACCTTCAGGAGATGGATCTGGAAACCCATCGAAAGTGATTGGCATGTTAAGCTGAAAAATTGAGCAGTTTTGTTGCTCACTTTGTTTAATCTTGAGACTTTTAAAACCATAGTGGTGAGAAACCTAAAGGCTTTTGTCATCATTTGATCTTTGAAGGGAGGAGTTTATTGCGCTCGAACATCATCTAATGGATTTAGGAATGTTTAGTTTGAGGTATAAAAGAGCTTGTTGGATATATGCTTTCCCTCATTGTGGTCCATCTATGTCATCTTTCGAAGTTGATATTAGTTCTTTGTCAGTATTGATGCAGGAGCATTAAAAATTAGTAGTTCTATTTCATTTTAAATTCTGTTGAAATAAAAAAAATCTATTCAGATTTATGTTTAGTATTCTAGTTTAATTAGATTATTGTTTAGGATAGTTTTAGTTTGGATAAGTTTTATAATTAAGCTTAATTAGTATTCTACTAAGAATACTAAATCTAGTAGGAGTAGGAGTTCTAGCCTATATATATGCATCTAGGGAGTTGCTATAAAGTATTCGATTATTATTTTATTATTTTATCTAAAAGATTTCTTTCTAGAACCTAAATATCTCTTCAGCATTATCTTTTTCGACTATTTTCAATTCTTTTGTGTTTTAGCCATTCCTATCATCTCCATCCTGCATCAATTTGGTATCAGAGCCATGGCAAGACGTGCAAGAGGCCGTGGAAGAGGGAATCAAGAACAGCAAACAGAGTTGATTGAGTTGAGGCGCATGGTGGAGGATTTGTCGCAAGCTGTATAAGCTTTGTATCGACAAATAGATGTGGGAGCCCGAATGGAGATACCGAAAGGTGACCACAATCTTTTTGACCTGTCGGAAGATGGTCTTGAAGATGTTTCAGATGAAGGAGAGCCCGAGAACCCTTTCTAAAATGCTGGACCTGCAAACTTTGCAGTACAAGGCAGATTGAAAGATCGACTATTGCATGTTCTCGAGTTAACAGGAGAAGCAAAGATCCAAGTGGATGACTTCCATGGGGAGTTACATGCAAAAGATTATTTGGACTGGAAAGCCACTGTTGAGAATTACTTTGAATGGAAATCGATTGCTGAACCTAGGAAAGTACTTTTTGTGAAGCTTAAGTTGAAGAGTGTAGCACTTCAATGGTGGAAGAAAGTTGAAGAATAGCGAGCACATCAGGGGAAGTAAAAAATTAGTAGTTGGAAACATATGAAAAGCAAATTGCGGAAGCAGTTTTTGCCACCAGATTATGCCATGGAACTATATAAAAAGTTTCATTTGCTTAGGCAAAACGGAAGAACGGTTGAACACTACGTCTCTGATTTAAATAATTTATCTATTAGAAGGGGATTAAACAAAACTAACGAGCAATTAATGTCTCATTATATTGCTAGCTTAGATCAAAGTATTAGAGATGAGCTAGGGGTGTTTCTTATATCAAATTTGGAGGATGCATGCCAATATGCTTTACAAGCTGAAAAATGTGTATTATACTACGATGCGAGGAAGCCTTTATTTGGTAAGATTATTAGCTTTTCTCAAGGTAATTTTAGCAGTAAAAGGGAATTTTTAACCAGCAAAGTTAATAGAGGGAACTTAATGGGAACCAATAAGGTTGACAAAGGAAAGAAGGTTCAAGGTAGTACCCAACCCAACATTAGAAGGGTGAGTAGCGGATCTCAAATCAGATGCTTTAATTGTGGAAAAAGTAGGCACGCTTTTTATACTTGTCCTAAAAGAAGGGTGAATTTAGTTGAACTTGATGATGAAGGTCAAGAACAACTTGATCCGATCTGCGATGAAGAGGAAATAGATATACACCCAGCACAAGGAGAATCTTTGATGCTCAGAAGGGTTATGACTACGATCAGCCAAGACAATAGAGAGGATTGGAGGAGGAAAAGTATGTTTAGGACACGTATTAGGTGTGGAGATAAAGTGTGTAATGCCATTATTGATGGGGGTAACTCAAAAAACTATGTTTCTAAAGAAACTGGGGAAAAACTAAAGCTACCTATAAAAAATCATCCTCATCCATATAAGATTCAATGGGTTAAGAAGGGATTTGAGATACTTGTAAAATTCCAATGTTTAATCAAGTTTACTATAGGCAAGGATGTAGATGATGAGGCATTGTGTCATGTGGTACAAATGGATGCGTGTCATATTCTTTTGGGCAGACCTTGGCTATTTGATCATGATATGCAGCATTCGACCAAAGAAGATACTTATTCTTTTCATAGAGGTGGAAGAAAATATACATTGCGTCCTCAAAAGAAAGTAGTGACGCACAAGACTGACAAATTGAATAGGCTTTTAATGGTTGAAGAGTTAGTGTGTGAAAGTAGAGAATTGGGGGTTGTATTTGTCGTGGTCAACAAAATAATAAATATCGCTAAAGAGGAAAGTTTAAAGGAATAGCCCAAGGAAATTCAAAAATTGTTAGCGGAATTTGCTGACTTGGTTAGTGACTCTTTGCCATAGGGGTTGCCACATATGAGAAGCATTCAACACGCTATAGATTTGGTGCTTTGAGCATCTTTACCGAATTTGTCAGCATATCGAATGCCACCAGTTCAGTGGCTGGAAATTCAAATACAAGTTGAGGATTTGATAAGGAAAGGAATGGTGTTCGAAAGTAAAAGTCCATGTGCTTGCCCAGCTCTACTAGCTCCTAAGAAGGATGGATCTTGGCGGATGTGTGTTGATAGCCGAGCTATAAATAAGATTAAGATCAAGTATCGATTTCCCATTCCTCGATTGGAGGACATGCTCGATCAATTGGCAGGGTCCAAGTTATTTTCTAAAATTGATTTAAGGAATGGATATCATCAAATCAGTTTGAAAGAGGGAGATGGATGGAAGACTGCTTTTAAGACTCCTGAAGGCTTGTATGAATGGTTAGTAATTCCTTTCGGCCTATCTAATGCTCCTAGTACATTCATGCGAGCCAGGATTGAGGTACTTAAACCATTCTTACAATCTTTTGTTGTTGTGTATTTTGATGATATTCTAGTTTATAGTCCGAATAAGGAAAAGCATTTACAGTATTTACGGCAAGTTTTAGAGGTGTTGCAAAAGGAGAAGCTCTATGTGAATTTAAAGAAATGCTCGTTTTTGCAAACTGAGGTTGTGTTTCTAGGGTTCAATGTTTCTGAAAAGGGGCTGAAACCAGATCTTGAAAAGATTTAAGCAATCAAGGACTGGACAGCACCACATCTTTCAAAGAGGTTAGAAGTTTCCATGGGTTAGCTTCATTTTATAGGAAATTTATAAGTAACTTCAGTGCTGTTATGATTCCTATTACTAAAACTTTGAAGAGTGATAGTTTCAAGTGGACAAATTCTGCTCAAAAGGCTTTTGAACACGTCAAGGTACTTGTGACCAAAGCACCCGTTTTAGCATTACCAAATTTTAATAAAATTTTTATTGTAGAATGTGATGCTTTTCAAAATGGTATTGGGGCTGTTCTCAGTCAAGAGGGGAGGCCTTTAGAATTTTTTAGTGAAAAATTATCCGATTCTAAATGTAGGTACTCTACCTACGATTTAGAGTTCTATGCTTTGGTTAGAGCAATCCAACACTGGCAGCATTATTTGGCTTATAAGGAATTTGTTGTTTATACAGACTATCAACCATTGAAGTATTTAAGCTCTCAAAAGAAACTTAATGGTCGTCATGTTAGATGGAGTTCATTTTTGGATGAGTTTGATTTCTCTTTGAAGTATAAAACTGGAGAAACAAATGTAGTTGTAGATGCCTTGAGTAGGCGAACCTTGATTTTAACCATAATGAGTTCACAAGTTATTGGATTTAAGGAGTTAAAAAACCAATATCAAATAGATTCCTATTTCAATCAGGTGGTGAAAGATTTGGAAGGACCAGAAGTTGTAAATAAGCTGCCATACAGATTGCATGAAGAAGATATATTCAAGGGTCATCAACTATGTGTTCCCGAAGGATCATTCCGAGAACAAATCATAAGAGAGCTTCATGGGAATGGATTGGGTGGACATTTTGGCCAGGACAAAAACAATGGCTTTGGTCACGGATCATTATTTTTGGCCTCGTATGTTCAAGGATGTGAGTAGGTTTGTAAGGCGATGTGTTGTTTATCAATTTGATAAGGGAAGTTCCCAAAATACAAGGCTATATGCTCCATTACCAAAACCAAATTCGTCGTAGATTCATTTGGGTATAGATTTTGTGTTCGGTTTGTCGAAGACTTCAAAGGGGCATGACTCTATCTTTGTAGTTGTAGATAGATTCTCTAAGATGGCCCATTTTATTCCCTGTTCTAAAGCAGCAGATGCCTTTCACATTGTTGATTTATTTTCCCAGGAAGTAGTACATTTGCACGGAGTTCCAACGTCTATTGTTTCTAATCGAGATGTTAAGTTTTTGGGGCATTTTTGGAGGACTTTGTGGCGTAAAATGGGGACAGATTTGAAGTATTCTAGAACATGTCATCCTCAACTGATAGCCAGACTGAAGTTGTTAATCGTAGTTTGGGAAACTTGCTAAGGTGTTTGGTTAGAAATCATGTGAAGGGTTGGGCTTTAATTATTCTGCAAGTTGAGTTCGCTTACAACAACTTAGTTAATCGAACTATTAAGAAGACACCATTTGAGGTTGCTTATGGCCTTAAACCTCAACATGTGCTTGATTTGGTGCCTTTGCCCCAAGAAGCTAGGGTGAGTGATGACGGGGAAGCTTTTGCTGAACATATTCGTAGCATTCATAAGAAAGTTCAAGATGTGTTGAAAGCTAGCAATGTAGCATATGCTAATGCAGCTAATCAACATAGACGTTTTAAAGAATTCAAAGAAAGAGATTTGGTGTTGGTCTATTTGAGAAAAGAAAGATTTCCTAAAGGTGCCTATCATAAGTTGAAGTCTTAGAAATTTGCGCCATGTAAAGTGCTTAAAAAGTTAGGTTTGAATGCATATTTATTGGAGTTGCTTACTGACTTACAGATCAGTCCTATTTTTAATGTCTCAGATTTGTACGAATTTGAGGGATTTAATGAGGAAGAACCAATTACAGTTGCTGAACAAGTTGGCCAGCTTCCTACCAAGAAAGATAACATATCTAGGAAGTTCTCGATGTCAAGGAAGTGACATCTAAGGGGGAAATATTTATCGAAGGTTTTTAATTAAATGGCTGGGAAAACCAGCTTGTGAAAGTACCTGGATTTCGAAGGAAGAATTGAGAAAAGTTGATCCAGAAATGTGCGAAGAAGTTGCTAAAGTCTTTTCTAAAGATATTACTAATCTTTGAACCAGGGGAGAATAATGCAGGAGCATTAAAAATTAGGAGTTCTATTTCATTTTAAATCCTGTTGAAATAAAGAAATCCATTTAGATCTATTTTTAGGATTCTAGTTTAATTAGATTATTGTTTAGAATTATAGTTTAAGTTTGGATAAATTTTATGATTAAGCTTAATTAGCATTCTACTAGGAATACTAAATCTAGTAGGAGTAAGAGTTCTAGCCTATATATATGGATCTAGGGAGTTGCTACAAAGTATTCTATTATTATTTTATTATTCTATCTAAAAGGTGTTTTTTTAGAATCTAAATATTTCTACAGCGTTATCATTTTTGACTATTTTCAATTCTTTTGTGTATTAGTCATTCCTATAATCTCCACCTTGCTTCAAGTACTCACCAAAGCGAAGCGGTAGGACTAGGAGCAAATTTGAGAGGATGTTTCTCTTGTTTTAACACTCAACAAGTACTCTAATTGAGGTGTAAACAAGTCACCCATAATTGCAAGTTATTTGAATCCAGTTTTTCATTTAAAAAAAAAAAAGACTTGGATTTAGTTTGATTATTGTTGAGCCTAATTTAAGTTTGAGTCAGTTAAGTTATTAAGTTAAATTTGAGTATTTTAATGTTCAATTCGAGTAGTGTGCAATTCTATTTGAGTTATTTTTTTCTTATTTTTAATATATATTTTTATTATATTAAAAAAATTCTAATTCAAACTTGAGCAATAATCAAAAGTTTGAAGTTCGAGTATAGTAATTGAATTCATTTTTTTGCTAGGTAAACAAAATAATTGAGCGAGTTTAATAATTCAATTGTTATCTCAAATCAAGTTTGAGCATTGAAAATAAAATCTGATTAAGCTAAAGTTGAGTTTTGAACAATGAATTTCCAAGAAAACGAAAGCAAAAAAATCATACCTCAAATGGGGATTGTTAAGATCTTGGTTTGATTCGATCTTTGCTTGTTCTTGCATACTAAGCCCGGTTGTTGCAAACCAAAGCCGTCTAATTATCTGGTCTCCAATGGTGATCCACACGAATGACTTTGGAAACCTTCAATTGTAGGGATCATGTTTTGCCAGGAGTTGTGCTAGTGGCTTAGGTTTCATAAACCTTTCCTTCGATTGATATCTTTGCCACGTTCAAGAATCAAGAAGAAAAACAATTTTTTCTTTCACTAAGTAATTAACTTGCGGCCAAAAGATATCAAAAGTAAAGAACAGATAATTCAAGGACGGCTAAGCATCACGCATAAATAATTAGACTAATTGAACTTTTCAATTTAGTCCTTAAGAGATCAATATCTCTACAATTTAATCCAATCCCATTTTAATTCCATGAAATCACCTTTAGGTGTGTGACCTGTTAGGCCCCAACATGTTGGCAATAAATATAAATGAATGCAATTAAGAATATTTATATTTACAGACCATGAGCGGCATCTAGCAATGCATTATGGCCACCCACATGCCAGTAGAGTCAATATGGTTTGACAAGCCTTTTAGTGTAAAATATGTCAATGTAATTCAATCTTTTCATCATTTATCTTGGAATTACCAATAACATGGTTCATTATCTACTCTTAGCCCATTCCATATTAGTGTGCAACCCCTATGTGTTAACTTTATAATTAGTATTGCCTTGGCCGAGGTCTTTGAGTTAACACGTGTTAGGTACATGTCAGATATGTTCCTTCAAATCACTTGGGGTGATGAATCCTCTTTGGACAACTCATTCAACTTTAGTACGCATCATACCCAAAACCACCTTATTTTGGTGTCCATCCATTGTGGACTCGTTCGTGATTATCTCTAAGTATGACATATGAAAACCACCTTATTTTGGTATCCATCCATTGTGGACTCTTTTGTATTCACATACAAGGTGACCTGGTGTTATAAGTTTAAGGATCATCTACATTACTGACATATGAAAGTATTTTCCACAGACACTTGAGTGAAATACCAAATAAAAGTCTCATAGTGGCTCATATTTAGTGTAACTTATTACCATAACAAGCACCCATATAATGTCCCTAAATATTTTTATACTTCAAATTATCAGGCCAGTTACATACATCATATGCATGAGGCTTATATACGCCAGTCTTTGTGCATTATCAATGCCTTATCTTGACAATAAGATGACCAGGAATGGTTTTAGAAATATAGCTTTGATGCATAAGGATCCCGTAATTGTAACTTTTGCAATTCCTTTGTAAGGCCAATGTGTTTTATATGCTTTACCTTCATAAGATATTAATAACAATTATATTATAACATATGGATAAAGAAATAACTTATTAACTTTAATAATATGTAATGTATTTTACATGAAATGTTTCAAAGCCAGTGTGTTATAAGCAAATCTAATTGGCTTGCAGGGTTTACACTGACAATCTTTCACTAGCACTAAAGCCAATTACCCATATCTTTAAGTCCCATACTCTCTTTATGGCAATCATGTTTCTGTTGGGTTAGCACTTTAGTGAAAGGACCATATTATTATTATCATTATAATATAAAATGTACTCTTTTTAACATAAATTATAGGGAGTAAAATTTTTTTAAGAAAAATATTTTCTTTTTTAGGAACTTATATAGTATTCCTAATATAAATAAATGAAAAATAAATAAGATTAATAAAAATAAGAAGCGTTACTAAAGAATAATGTGGTTTAGTGAGATAATATCTATTTAGAGCACCATATATCTATACCTATGTTTGAATATATGTCGAGCATAAAATAAGATACCGATGCTTTAAAAAATAAAAAAATTCGGTAACATAAATTACCACGAACAAAACTTTCGGAGCATGAAGAGAAATGGGAGGAAAGGTTTTGGGCTCTCAACATCACTATTTTCAATTACTTTCCTCCCATCTAAGAAAGATAAGTATGAACCTCCGTCCTCTAAGAAGTGGCCTAAGCAACGAATGTCCTAATTTGTCTCTAATAGGAGACCAGCTTCCTAGTTAGTGTTGGTGACAGGGCGGGGCAAGGCGGTTTTCCCCTTGCACCTACCTCGACCTGACTATCATACATATTTATCCAAATATATCCCAAACCTGATTTTAATGAAGAATTTAGCCTTCAACCCCAACCTCGAAATGAGAAGGAAACCCCCAACCAGACCCGCCCCACCTTGAATTTTTACATTATACTTTTAATTATTAATTTTTACATGATTAAACTAAATAAATTTGATAAAGCCTTGTACAATTTAAAGAACCTTGGCAAAAACACATAAAAATAGTTATAAAATTAGTGAAAGGGCATTTTAGTAAATAATCAAGGGGCGATAAAAACTGCTGCAACCACAACCCAAAATTTTTATTATAAAAACCGACTCGCCCTGCCCCTAACCTGATTTTCAAAAGAAAAAAAAAAACAACCCACCCCTATAACATCGGGTTAGAACCCCATGGGGACAAGTTATTGTGCCGTATCCCTATTCCTAGTTCCTACCTTTAAAACAGTTTTTTTAAAAAAAATTTGTGAAAAATCTTTTTATTAAAAAAAGTAAAAATATGATTATATTTTTATTAGTATACATCAACATATGCAATATAAATTAAAAAGTAAAAATCATCTAAATGTATATTGTGTCCAGTAACATGCAAGCAAAATATAGATTATAATTTGAAGAAAAATATTATTTTTTATAGGAAGATTAAATAATTTTGAGGAAAAAAAATCAAGTATGCACAGGGAATGAAAGAAAATCATTGCTCTAATTTTTTTTCCTATAGTTTTTAACAAATCAAGTCTGCTAGTAGTAAAGCAAAATTGAGCTATGTTATTGGATTTGTAGATGAATAACGTAATTTGCATGAAACATATTAAATTTAATTAAGAAGATATATTTTCATTATGGTAAAATCCGGAATTATCACCTCTAATTTTCAGATGAAACTGTGACATATGGAATAATAGTGGCAAATATTGACCAAAAGCTCTTAAAATTGTTTTAGTAATTGACGAACGTATACCATCGATTTTTTTTATTGTGCGCTAGAAACTATATATGGAGAACCTGCACATCTTGGTTGGAATTATAGTTTGAGGGAAAAGAAACTTGGAAACTTAGTTAAGGCCAAAAGGAAACACTTCTCAATTTTTTTTTTTTTTTTTTGGATAATTAACACTTTTCGACTCTTACTGACATATATGTTTAGTTTTGAAGTAGGTGGCTATCTTCCCATGTATGGTTCCAACCTTCATTCCTGCAATCAATTTGAAACTACTTGTGATGGGAAAGCCAAGTCATTTTCTTTGAATATATTTTACGATTTGCGTGTATTAAGATCAGATCAATTTATATTGAAATAAAATTAATTAGATATTTTGTTCAAACTATTAAAAGTTATTAGTTTTATGGGCATTAAATTACCCAGGGGTTTGATAAGACCCCAGCAGTTCTTTGTTTTTATTTGTTTTTTGCGGACCCAATGAAATCCGTTAACAATTACAAAACTTTTATTAGAGGTACATCACTTGAACTTCATGTTGAACCCTTTCATTTTTTTTGCCCTTCCCTTTAGATGTCTCTTCCTACATATTCCAATTTTTTAAAACTAGAAAATATCAGCACTTCAGATTTTTCAAGAATATCGGTATACCTTTCATTCTTCTCAAATTTCTCTCTAACCGTTTTCGCTCAAATTTGCCCTTCAGATTTCCTCTTCATTCCCTCCTCTCTCCATTTGTGGAAGATACAACATTTAGCTACTATTTTCTCAACTACCTAACACAAGTACACTATTCTCCATTTCCTCTTAGATTTTACTCGAACGTGATTTCTAATGTCATTGGCTAAGTCTCATCATGATTTCTTTTCCCACGTTCTATTTTCTCGTTTTCTATTTGGTTTATTAGAGTTTAAGGAATTTAGGAATTCGATTTGAATTTAAAGATTTTAGGAATTTGATTTGAATTTTAGGGATATTAGGAATTGATAGGAACTTGATTTCTAAAGTCTGCTTTTTTTCTGCTCCGGTGTAAGGTAATGTTCCTTTATAATCATTCGATGCAATTCAAAATTAGGGATTTCAGGAATTTTGGTGTAAGGCAATATTGCATCTTTGTATATAAATTGGGATTTGAGTGAACACAATACAAATTAGAGATGTAAGGCCACTTGTTTGATAATCATACGACTTTGTTCCATCTTCTGCTTTTGATTTGCTAGCCTTCAGAGTTGAAATCTTTGCTATGCTCCCTTCTCCATACAGCAAGTCAGTGACTTGTTACGAAGAAGAATTTATTTATTGACTGATTGATTTCGTAAGTGTAGCTACCTCTAACTTAGAAGAGTTGCTCATAATTTTGTATCTTTATTAATAAAATTAGTGATTTATTCTTCCAAATTGATGAATTGTTTGCAATTGCAGGATATAGATACTAAAGTGGCAAAATACTTAAAATGCTGGTAAGGAACGATCCTACTACAAAGGTGGTAATATTTTCTTGAACATCTGGTACGATCTGTATAAACATTTTGCTTCTTTCTAGTTTTTACAAGTTTCGGACATGTATTAGTTTTTGGATTATTGGATTTAATTTTCAGCTTTAGTTGCTAAGCTTGATTAGTTTGATCACCTTTTCCATTTCATAATCATTTGAATTTATCTTCATGATCAAGAAGAATCCTTTTTTTTTTTGCAAAGTTATAACTTATAAACAGCTTAATTTACATATAGTGATCAACTTCTTGTTTATTAACGGCTCAAAGATCTGCCATCTCTATCTGCTTTGCTCAAGCAAAGGTCTGGAAAGGAAATAGTACCAATCATTCGACAATGGTTGCAAAGCTTCTGCAATCCTTTACTCGTACTTTAATTTTAGGTCCAACACTAAAGAATGTAAAGATGAGTAGGTAGTAATCTAATTAAAGTTTTTTTCATTTTTTTTTCTTGCATCTTTTGGTTTGCTATTCTCTTAGAACTTTCCTTGCATACTTAGTGGAGTGGATAACAGATTGCCCTACTTGTTATTTCTTGTTTGCTTGAGGGATACCTTCATACCAGAAGGCAGAAAACTTAGAGATCCAAGAAGAAGCTGTGCTCCTGGATGAATAATATCATGTTGTGGAGAGAAAATTTTGCAGGTACTAACATTTTCAGACTCTTGGTTCTTCTTGATGTTTACATCCCCTAATTCATTTTGTGCATGGTTAGATGGATTTATTGCTCTCAAAAAAAGAAAACAAAATAAAATTCCCATTACTGGTTTTACTTTGGTCATTTCACTAAATTATTTACTTATTTTGTCCCTGTTATATAATGCTTCTTCCAGGCCTACAAAATCTTGCAGCATGTGGAATTTACCAGAAGGTGTTTTGAAATTTAGAGTGTGAATGCTGTCCAATGACTTATTAAATTTTTAAAATCAAGAAGATGGGAAGGAGGTGGGTTGAATTTTGGTTGAATTATCGGTTTAAAGTGCAGATATGGTATTAGAGTATTAGAGTTAGATTATTTGTTTAAAGTAGGATGTAAAAATGAAAAGTGGAAGCAACCAGCAAGGACAAGGAGGGAAACTTGGAAGCCTGGCCTAGTCTAGTATGTATCCTGTGGCTGTGGTGCTAGCTGCTAATTGATTTGATGAGAAAATTATACATGTTGTAATAAGATTTAATGCAGCAAAGTGACTTTCATTTCGTATTCATATATAGTAAACAAATTAAAGCCTTTTGCTGCCATTAATGTTGATTTGAAATAGATGGATGATGGAGAAAACTATAACCTATAAACAAAAGTCATTTTAAACTAACTATGTATCCATTCTGAAGTCGAATAAACTAGCTGCTTGAATATTTACTGTTCAACAAGATATTTAAGCAGAAGTGTGGTGTGTGTATATATATATATATATATATATATGTGAACAATTGATCACTAGGTATTCTGTTTTTATTAGTGATTATGCTTGAATTCTATGCATTGTCAATATTTACATGGGTTCGTTACATTTTAGGCAGTTTTCGGATGAAGCACATAGATATTTACTCCAGTTGATGCATTTAAGTCTTTGACACAGGTCTGCATCTATTTTGCCTTTATGTTTTTCCTTGCATTTTGTTTCGTGTTTTCCTTTGTCCTTCTTTATTGATAGTCATTGAAGTTTATTGACATATGAAAATGTAAAAGTTCACTACACTTCTGTATTGCAGGTTTGAAATGTATCAAGTTCATTGGAAGTGCAAAAATAACGAGGTTTCAAATATATATGAGAGTTAAATTGATTTTTTTTTTGTTCATTTTGAAGACACTTAATTTCGTCCAAGCTCTTTTCTGACAAGTCTTAAATATTCGGAATTAATGACGGTCGCCCTAGTCGGGGTCGACCTCCTCCAGGCACAATGGGCATTTTAAGACTTTTAAAGTCATGCAAAGAGCCGCACGTACATGTGACAGAAAAAGTGCCATTTTAAAGATCAAACAGAATAAATTTTAGATAAAAAAGACGAATATTTAAGAAAAAATTAGTTTTTAAATATTTTTTATCAAATTTTGAGATTCATCATTGTGAATGATATGATGGTTAGATTTTCTATTTTTAAGAAATTTTTTTTATATTTTTTCATGAAATTTTGACAACTGATCGTTATATATTTTTACTTATACTTGTTAGTATTTATATTGATACGCACTTTGAAAAATAAAGAATATTCAAAAAAATTTTGTATTAGCGTCTTATACTATATGATGTCAAATTGTTAATTTTATTCGTTAATTTTGAAT
Source organism: Adansonia rubrostipa (assembly GCA_038381775.1). Taxonomy (NCBI): domain Eukaryota; kingdom Viridiplantae; phylum Streptophyta; class Magnoliopsida; order Malvales; family Malvaceae; genus Adansonia; species Adansonia rubrostipa. The sequence continues at coordinate 2,241,497 of JBBYHM010000009.1, read as the reverse complement.
TTTTCATAGTGTTGCAAGTGTCACACTCGTAAAAATTTTTCAGTAAAAGTTTTAAATTTCAAGTTTTTATCCTTATTATTTTTATAAATTAATATTGTGAGTAATATATTGAATTCAATTCATTTTTATAATTTTGAATGTACTTTTCAATTTTCTCGATTTTAAAATATGAACTTTTTTATATTTGCGAATTTTTTTGTAAAATTTTTTAGAATTTAGAATTTTAAATATTTTCACATATTTTAAATATACATTTATGAAATTCCAATTCATTAAATATCAATTTTCTTTTGTAAAGTTTTTCTGGTAAAATTTTACAAGTTTAAGATTGTAAATTATCTTTTCTCATATAAAATTTATCAAAAATTCCTTTTGAAATTTATATATGAAAATTTTATTATTTTTATTTTTATTTTTTAATTGCTCAAAATATATTTTTTCATTGGGTTTAAAAATACATTAATTTTCTTAATGAGCGCAAAAGCTCATTTTATTTTCTATAAGCCCAAGTTTCCTAAGCACATTTCATTTTCCCAATGAGCTCAACAATTTTGCCGAAGCTTGTTAGGGATTTCCAACAAGCCCAATAAGCTCAATTTGGTTTATTCCAACAAGCCAATTAACTTTGTGTAAAAGTCCAACTAGGTTCATTTTTATTTTATAACAAAACACAATAATTTTTCTCTTTTCAAAATTTTTTTATTAATTCTTTTGATCTGAAATTTTTATATGGATATTTAATTGGGCCTTTTGTGCGATTAAATTCATAATTGAATTTATCAATTTTCAAATTTTTTTTATTAAATATTATCAAAAAAGAAAAAAATTAGAAAAGGTAAAATTAATTAATAAAAAAAATCAAGAAAACTCTAGATGCCACTCGGTCAAGGTGATATTTTCACCACCTTGGTCGAAATCTTCCCCTTTTAAATAGGGGGAGGACAGTTTAAGAGGGGGCTTAATTGCTTTCCAAAAACAAAAATACTAAAGAAAATTAAGTTTTTTCATTTTTTTTTATATTTTTAAGGTAAAAATACTTAGAAAATTCTTAGTTTTTATTACTTTCATTATTTTTCTTCCTTTTAGTGAGCCAAAATATGTTTGAACTCATGAATTTTAATCAATGTTGAAAGGCCAAGCATGTTGGATATGAAATTTTTTTTTTGATTTTGTTATTTTATTTAACTTTTTTTGTAATAATGTTGATTTCCATCAAGTCTATTTTTGCTTATTGATGGAAATAATGTTATCTTCATGTAAATATTTTTGTATTATTTTCCTTAATGTTTTTATGTTGACTTATGTTGATATATTCATTATTTATCATGTTTTTATACATATTTATGTTTGCTAAAAATTATATCATATATTTATATTAATATTTATGAAAAATATATGATGAAAATTTTTTTTTCTAGTGGAAACACATGTTGGCCAAAAATCATTATGATTATTAAATAATTTTTTATGCTTGTTTTTGTGATATTTTGCATTATTTTGTTATATTTTAAATTTATAAAGGCTTAAAACTAATATCCTCAAAATTTTAAAGACCTTGGAAGGGTATTTCCATGGTTGGCCAAACTAAAAATGGATGATTTTGTGATATTTTGAATTTTCAGGATATTTTGTAATTATAGAAAAATAAGGACTAAATTTCAAAAGATTGAAAAATTTTTTCTATAGCCATCGAAGCTTGGCTGAATCATGTTGACACTTGTAGGGGTGTTTTTCATGTATGTTTAATATCTTTGAATGCATTTCATGCATTTCTAACCTTTTTGACACCTTTTTATAATTTAAAAAAGTTTAAGGGCTTATTTGTAAAAATAAAAAATTGTTCCAAAGCCAAGGTTGTCTAGCCGAATACTTTTAATGATATTTGGCATGTTTGCCATGTTAATTTTGATATGATTTATATTATTTTATGGTGTTTATTTTGCATAGGGATTATTTTGTAAAGTTAGAAAAGTTTAGAAACCATTTAGGAAAACGTTGCATTTTAAGGTTAAAATGGTTTTTTTTCACAGCTTAAATAACCCATTTAGGGTATTTTGGACATTTTAGGAATTTTCTTAGCATTTTTAGCCATTTTGGGGCTATGTACAATTTTAAAAAATTTTGTAACCTTTTAGCAATTTTTGCATTTGAAGTCAATTTTGATGTTTAAGTTACCTATGCAGGGTGGAATTGTTATTTCTCATCGTTATTGAGTCCTTTAAGGTATCTAGATACTTATATATTGAAAGTATAATCTAGAGATATTTTAGTAATTTACCTTGAAATAGAGTCCTTTATGATTACTAGGATACTTTTATGTTGAAGGTGTATAATAGGGCTAGGTTCACCTTTTTATGAAGCTATCAAGTCCTTTAGGGTTATCAAGATACTTATACGTCAAAAGTAGACCTTTAGAATATTTTAGTAATTTATATTAGAACCAAGTCCTATGTGATCACTAGGATATTACTATGTCGAAGGTGCATAATAGGAATAGGTTCGTTAAGGTATCACGATACTTATATGTCGAAGGTATACCTTAAGGGCATTTTGATAATTTTTTACTAAATCAAGTCCTTCAAGATACTTTTATGTCGAACATATACTTTAGGGGACATATTGGTCAAATTGCCCTAATTTAGATCCTTGGAGTCGAGTTTAGTACATTTTGTCTAAATCTAGTCTTAAGGTATTTTTTTTATTATTACTTAAATAAAATTAAAATTTTTAAATTAAGGCAATGTCTCCAAATAAAATAAGTAAGTGAAATTTCTCCCAGTATATGAGAGGGGTTTTATGGATTATTTTAATAACGATATATATTTTTTAAGATGAAAATTATGATCTTTTAAAATTTTGTGAAAATAAAATGTTTCGTATTCCTTCAGTCCTTTGGTGGGGTACGTAAGAGATTTTGATGATAAAAACAAAATCTTTCATATTCTTTCGGGCCTTCGGTAGGGTATAGAAGTTATTTTGACCTTTCATATTTCTTTAGCTTTGTTATGGGGTATGAAAGATATTTTATTTTTCAAAAATATTAAAATCTAATTTTTTTCAAACGAAATAATATATTTAAGAATTTGGGAAATTTTGAAATATGGAAATCATAATTAAATATTGGATATAAAAAATCAAATAAAAATCTAAATTTAAGTAAACTCGTACTTAATAAGGCAACGATTATCGGATGTCATGAAAGGGGTCGATCCTTACTCATGATTGTAATCGATTCTCGGACTCTTTCAAGTGATCTCTAGTATTTTCTTAGATCTTAAAGTTTGTTTTTATGGGTTTTGTAACCCTAGAAATATAAACTCCAATAGGTGACCATTCTTACTTAACCAAATAGATTGATGGTGACTCTAAGATAAATAGTCATTTCATAGTAACTATTTAGGGTTAAGTCGAATGAGTGATTCATCTTGATAACTTGATCCCTAGATACTAAAAAAATATATAATAATTATATGGCCCTTAAAAATAAAAGAAAATAATATATACAAAAATACACGAACGAGGGGTATACCTACTTGTTAAGTTGGGTTAGTTAGGATTCATGTCTAGGCCATATTGCAATAGCTTGGGAATTCCACTAAAGACAAATTAGAGAGTCAAGCCTAAAATTAATAATGTTTTACCTAAATTTTGATTGATTCAGTTTCAACTGGTATTTGACTATAATTTTTGGTATTTTCAGAACAAAATTTTTATTATATTTTTTATTGATATGGAAATTTTGGTCTATATATTCTTCATTAACCTTTTTTTCCCCCTGCAGTGTTATTTTTAGGGTAATTTAGGATATGGGTTTTCATTATTTTTGTAAGAGTTAAGTTTTAAAAGGTAAGTTTGTTCTCTTGCACACACTATACATATACGCATGCATTAGACTATCCCCTAAGTATATGGAAGGGGCATAGGTTACCTTATATTTTAGGAGGGGTTGAACTAGCTCTGTCTTTTTAGGTGTTACCTCTGTCTGGGCCAGTGAAAAACTTATCAAGTGTAAATTCCTACACCTGCCAAAGGTGTTAGCCTCGTTACGGGCATGAAAGATACTCCTGCTTGAATTGAACCCTTTCCAATATAAACTTGCGATAGGTAAGGATTAGGGTACCTCATCAGTTCTCTCTAGACTCTAGGAATAATTCGAGAACTTGGGTGTCTAACCTGAACTTCAGGTAATGAACTATAGGGGTCTCACCCAGATAGAGCCATACTTGGTTCTAGAAGTTACCAAATTAGGTACATGTGGGGGACGTTTCTAACTTTTTACTCTTATAATTTGATATCAATAATTCTATATTTGTGTTGCTATGATATTTTTTTATTTTTATTTATTTCTTGCATTAATTTGCTATATTATGATGAATTTTTGTTTCTGCAATCTTTAAGCTAATGCATCCATAATTTGTATAATGTACTAATCCGATTCCACTCATTGTATTTTAAGGACCAAGACATAGATGATAATCTAAAGGCAAGAATCAGCACATTAAAGTCCATTAAAGGAATGTACATACATGAAATCTGGGAAATGAAAAATTAGCTTGATAGACTGATGATAAAGGTCAAGACCTTAGAGGGACTAGTGGAGAAATGGTGAAGTTGTTCAAATTGAGTGTATCGCTAGGCATATCTGAAGCAAAGATGCCTGATTTTGCATCCATGCATATTAGCTTGCCCTCCGATCTTTTTGGTTTTCCTGACATTCCACCATCATCTTCTAGTGTCCATACTAAGGAAACACCACAAAAAAGCAAACTCAATTTGTTCCTATGGACCTAAAATGAGCTATATTTTCTTTTGCTTAAGGATCAACTCATTGTTCCTGTACCTCCCTATGAACCCCTTTTATCCTAAATGTTATGATGTCAATGCATATTGCAAATATCATGTGGGATTACAGGGACATTCTATAGAAAAATGTGATGAGTTCAAAACAAAAGTTCAAGATCTATTTGATGCCGGCATAATCTAGGTCAAGCCAAAGTTAAATGTTACTGCTAAACCCCAGTCGCATTATTAGAAGTATTAGAATGTCGAGGGGCAATGAAGTGTTCGTAAAGACAATCTTTTGACTGCTTACTGGGTTTTACAAATATAGGGTTAAAAAAAAAGAGAAAAAGAAAGAGAATAATTAGGATTTACATTAACACAGCTAGGAAAAAGAGGTGTTTGCAACAGAAAGTTTTTATTACTTTTGAATCTTATAGATATGGTTATGTATGTCAACAATCAATGGATAAATTAGAGAGTTTTGGCCGATGAAGCAAAATCATGACTCGAATTCTTTAGATTCTTGTCTTTATAATAATCTCTATATTTGATACTTAGCTAACTGCTCGGTACCTAATGCGTTCCATCAAATGTTCCCTTATTCACTCATTCATTCATACAGTCATTCATTCATTAATTCATAGGTCAATTTTTCCTTCATTGATAATTATACAAGGGTGATAATAAAGATTAATGTTAATAAAACATATGTATATTTATGCAAACTAATTTAAATTCTTTTTCTATATTTTTAAGGTGCAATAACATAAATCACTAGATGGAAGATGCTATACGACAAGAAGAAATATAGTCACAAATTGCAAAGTTGATAGAACCAATCATGGCAACGAAGCTAGTCTTCCACTATCTAATCAATACTACCAACACTTTTTCCAAGGAATCTAGGGAACTAGAAGTAGAAAGGCAACTAGTTCTTGTGCAAGATATACAAACGTCCAATGCCTAAAATGTGCAACAAACAAATACTCAAAACATCTCTATAAATAATCTGGCATCGATCGTCTTAACTTTGATGCACTTCCAAAAAGGGCTACCATGTAAGAGGATTTGATAGTCTTTCACATTGACAAGGAAAAAAGATTTGTACAAGAGCAGAGCCTTAATCTGAGAAATATGCAAGTAGTTCCATATTGTGAGGCGAGCTTTATGAGATTCATTGGAATTTTTAAGCCAAAACTTTTATATAAGGACTTATCAAAAATGGCACAGAGATAAAAAATGCAACGAGGGCTTAACCAATTAGAAAAGGGATTTAAGCTGCTGAAAGTAAAGAAAGAGTTTAAGACATAAGAGAGCTTCAGCCAATGCCAAATTTAGTTCTCCTACCAAAATTTACAATTCCAAAGTATAAAAAGTATGGTGGATTCACACGTCCTAAGGCACATTTGATAAAATATTGCTACGAAATGGCTAGGCATACTGGAAATGAAAAAGTGCTCATCTAGATTTTTCCCAAAAGTCTAACTAGAGTAGCTTTGGAATGGTATTCCTAATTAGAAAGAGGCCAAGTGAGCACATGAAAAAGCCTGGCTCAAGTATTCTTATGACAATATGAGCATAGGATGGAAATTGCTTCTGATCAAGGAACCTTCCAAAAAATGAGAAAGAATTCTAATGAAGGTTATAGAGAATTTGCCTATAGATGGAAAGACATAGCCTCATACGTTTAACCCCATATCATTGATAAAGAAGTGCATGCCTATTTTATGGATATTCTGGCACCTCTATACTATGACAAGTTGATCGAAAATGTTTTCTTCGAGTTTATAGGTCTTTTATTTTCTCTAGAAAGAATTAGAAATGCCATAAAAGCTAGGAGAATCATGGACACTAGTCAGGTGGCATACTCAGGACAAAAAAATGATCTTATTAATGAATGCCAATGAATCACAACTTATGGAACCCACGACCATAGAAGGTTGAAAAAGTTAATAAATCCATTCAGACTGTGTATTCACCCTAAACCCCATTACTCAATAGCCTCAGTAATGTTTGATGACCTATGAAGCCTCTCTACCTAGAGTGGTACAAGCTAAGTGCCAAGATGCAACATTTCTTATCGAAGGATCTCATCAACTAATGCATGCTGTTCAATATAAGGATAATTTTGAATATCCAACATAGTTAGCTAGGTAAACACAGATTGTTGCAAATTTTGAATTGAATTTTTTGGATGATTCTTTGCTATACAACTAGTTTTTGGATTCGTCTTCCTTGATAAAGAATTCAGTAAATAATCAAGTGTCATGCAGTGGCTATGCTCATGACACGATTGAGACAATAGGAAATAATGATGCATCTCCTAGAATTTTTTAGCTTAAGAACTTAGAGTTTGATGTACCTCCTAATGTTCTACTAGCTGATTTATAATTCGAATTTTAAAAAAGTGTTTTTCTTAGTTAGACTAGTTATGAAGAATCAAAACTCTGTAAAAGTTCCCTAATAACAAAATTCAAGTTTTAAGCTCATTTATTTCACATTGAAATTGTTTTGTTCTAAGGGGCATAGATAGTTTGTTCTTTATTGATTTCTTTTCTAAGGTTGTTTGATTCTTTTGAATATTATTGTTCATCCTATTGCCACCAAACTGTTTACATCAATTATGACATGAAAGTGAAAACTACCTAGTTGCTGAATATTTCAAGGCCATGTTATCAAGAAATATTAGTCTGTTGCTTCCATTGAGCCCACATACGATCTTTTACAATAATATTTGGTCTAATCTATCACTTAGGTTCATGTTAGAGTACGTCCTTGATAACAGGGAAAAGCAAATCCTTTTAGAATATTCTCTAGAAGGAAAAGCACAAGCCTTTAAGATGCCGACCTAGCAAAATTCCAGAAATTAGTGGATGCTTATCATGGACGATTAGCCTAAGAGTCATTGACCTTGTGGTAGTATGCCACTTAGGGGCAGTTTCTATCATGAAGCACTGTACCTTTCTTTTTTGAAATAATGAATTCTAGTTTTAAGTAAATATTTTATGAGCATTGTGCATTTTGTCATAAGACATAAACCTTGTTATTAATAATTTCTAGTATCTAGGGTAATAAGAACACGCCAAACCAATTCTTGCAAAATAACCCTTCACCTTTATTTATATGACTGCTCTGGGTTTTCTACTATAGACCTTTTACATCCAAACTTTGTTTTTTTGATTCTTTGAGGGTTGAACAAACAAGTTACGTTCCTGAACAATTTAAATGCTGATAGTTTGACATGTATTAAACTAATGATGCAATGCCGACATTCCTAAATTCATTTGGAAAACCTTCCTACACAACTTCCATGACACTTCTCCAAATCCTTGATTTTGAAAGAATGGGAACAAATATAAGTCCACAATAGCTTTTTACTTTGGATCAATAAATTTTTAATCCAATACCTAATAAATAAGATGTTAAATTCAAGATTTTCTTTTACCAATTCAATTTCTTTCTTAAAGGCTCAAAAAGAACCAAGATTCGTTAGGGTTTATAGAGGTGATAATTTCGAAGGGCATACATTAAGCCAAAATGTTGAAGAAGAAAGAAAATTGGGTGCAACATCGTGTTGTTGAGGTATTCAAAATAATTTCAGAGAAAGAAATTATTCTTTCTCCTTGGAAAAGCTCGTCAATTCAAATGGCTTTCTTTGAAATGAAAAATGGCCATCTTTCTTTATCTTTTCACAAAAATAAAAAAAATTATTCCCTTTGCAGTCCCCTCTGAGCCTAATAATTTATTCTTTCTTTAAACCCTAATCAACAATCACTTCCCATATTAGGGGGCAAATTAAACAAAGTTTCAAGATCAGAAGAAGCAAAAACCATTCTAATGTTACAAGAAAAAAGTTAATTATCATAAGGTAAATTTTGAAAATTGATTCATGTTTAAATTGTAAGTTCTTCAAAGTGAAGAATAAAGAAAGCTCAAATTTCAAGTTCCTTCAAAGTGAAAAATGAAAAAAAGGTCAAATTTCAAGTTTTTTTTTAAAAAAAGAATGAACAAAGGTCAAATTTCACGTTCCTTCAAAATGAAAAATGAAGAAAGCTTAAAAATTTCAAGTTCTTTTAAAGTGAAAATTGAAGAAAGGTCAAGTTTTTTCCAAAAAAAAAAAGAATTAACAAAGTTCAAATTTCATGTTCTATTAAAGTAAAGAATGAAGAAAAAGATCAAAGTTCAAGTTCTTTCAAAAGTGAAGACATGCCAGATAAGAATCCTTTTGAAAAGAAATGATCCTTGATTCAATCACCCTTAAGTACGTGATTTAGGCCATTATTCCTTTTCTTTCTAAACCATGAACCACGGCTTACATTACGTACCAACAAAAGTTTATTTTGATGAAACATAGCCATTGAGCCATTCTTGGGAGACCCTTTAAAACAAATCATTTTTTAGATGATTTTTGAGTCCTTGAGATTATAATAGGGCAATCAATTGAAAAAAATTATTGGGTGAAAACCCACAAAGGGCAGTCTAGAACAAATTTAAAGACTTTGGAATTGCTCCTAAATCATTAAAGGTAGCCACCAATAGAAAAAAAACTCTTGCATGCTAATCCAAAAATGATTCCAATCCTCTAGAAATTTCTCAATATCAATAAAAACTCGAGTCAAATGCCCAAATATTTATTCTTTTCAAGATAACCTTTCAAAATTTTTGTATCCAACTTTGCAAATTGGTGTTCATTAGCACTAGTTTAGCACATGTCAAGCTATTGTACTTGAAGGTTGAAAAGATGTTATAACTTGATTTTTTGCCTTTCCAGGAATTCCTATAAAAAGAATATTCACTTAGTTTTGGACTTTATGTACTTTTACTTTCTTGTACCAATCTTTTCAAGTCAAATTTTAGCGTCGCCACCCCATTTATGCCCTTAAATTCATTTCCTTATTTTATTTAAAGTTGTCCCAAGTGGTGATCATCTATCACGATAAAGGCTTAACATTACATGATGGAGATAGTATGTCCATTATCTTTGATATTGGAAAATTCATGGTTGAAATCATTCTGAGATTTCTATAGCTTTTAATCAGATAGTTTTTTTCCTAGGTTAGAATAAAAAGACAATTTTGTTCTTTAAATCTTGTAATTTTGATGAATTATGATCCTTTTTATTATTACAATAAAAGCATATAATTTTTTTCGATTCATTTATAGTTGTATCTTTGAATTAATAAATACTAATTTGATATCTGGTAATTTTTTAGGAAATTCGATAATTGGAGGAAGAATTTCATGGAGTAACTATGAAATCACCCTTCCATGATAAGAATAACTTAAATTCCAAGTATATAATGAAGTCATGTAAATTCATCATATGCATTCTGTATACATTTGCACTCAATAATTTCCAAGAAAATTAAGAATGATGCTAGATGAAAGTAACAATCATGCTTATTCCCTCAAAATCAAAGGTAAGTCCTTCATCCTCTTTATTGATTAAGTATCAAATTTTATCTCACCCTTTAGACTTGTTGACTTGTATGGTTTTGTCTTAGTCAATCTTTTGGCTTGTTGACTTGTATGGTTTTGTCCAGGTCAACCTTTTAGACTTGATGACTCACATGGTTTTATCCCGGTAAACCCTTTAGACTTGTTGACCCATATGCTTTCATTTCAGTCAACCCTTTAGACTTGTTTACTAATATGGTTTCAGCTTGACCAACCCTTTTAGACTTGTTGACTCCTATGGTTTTCCCTTGGTCAACCTTTCAAACTTGTTTGCTCGTATGGTTTCATCTCGATCAACCTTTTAGACTTATTGATTCATATGGCTTTATCCGAATCAACCATTGAGACTTATTGACTCGTATGGCTTCATCTCGATCAACCTTTTAGACTTATTGATTCATATGGCTTTATCCGAATCAACCATTGAGACTTATTGACTCGTATGGCTTCATCTCAATTAACTCTTTAGACTTGTTGACTCATATGGTTTCATCCTAGTCAACCTTTTAGACTTATTGACTCATATGTTTTTGTCTCAGTCAATCCTTTAGACTTGTTGACTTATATGGATTTACCTCAGTCAACCCTATAGACTTGTTAACTCGTATGGTTTCATCTCGATCAACCTTTTAAGCTTATTTACTCGTATGATTTCATCTCAGTCAACTCTTTAGACTTGCTGACTCGTATGGTTTCACCCCGCCTAACCCTTAGACTTGTTGACTCGTATGGTTTCATCTTGGTCAATCTTTTAGACTTGTTGACTCATATGATTTCATCTTGATCAACCCTTTAGACTTATTAACTAGTATGGTTTCCATCCAGGTTAACCCTTTAGACTTAGGTTTTGCCCTGGTTATCCCTGATTGACTATCATGGTTTCATCCAAGTCAGTCCTCTAAACTTAAGTTTTGCCTTGATCAGCTCCTTTAACCTAGGTTTCACCCTAAACGTAAGGTTTTTTTTTTAGTTATTATGTTATAATTAAACTTGTCCATGGGCCAGATAGCCTGCCCGGTGCCATAGGCTTGACTCTGGCTTGCATTTTCATGTTTTGAGCTAGCTCGAATTTTTATATGAAAATAATATATTTTTATTTAAATTAATTATAAAATACAGATATATTAATAAAAATAATTTTTTAATTACATAAACAATGAAACGGGCCTAAATGGGTATGCCAAGTTAGGCAAAAAATGGGCCTATGCAAGAATTTCAAAATTTTTGGGCCATAGCATGGCATGGCTCGCCTGTGGACACCTCCAGTTATAATATACATACTTTTATTCTAATTTTCAAGACTTTACAGCTCGGGCAAAATTGTGTCTATTTTGGTCTTTGCCTTGATCCTGCTTCTTAGCAACAACAAAAGATGATAACTGTAGACATATGATTTTGTCTGAACCCTTTTTCGACAAGTCTTAAATATCTGTGATTGAGAATATAGTGGTCATCATGCTGGGGCCGACCTCCTTCAAGCAAAATGGGCATTTTCAAGATCTTTTCAATCATTTTAAATGGTTATAGATGCGTGTGACAGAAAAACTATAGTTTTAAGGTAAAAAAGAATAAATTTTAAATAAAAGGACGAACACTCAAGAGAAAAATTAGTTTTCAAATATTTTCTAGTCAAATTCTAAAATTTATCTCTACTAATGATATCATGGTCAAATTTTACATTTTTAAGAATTTTTGAGATTTTTTGTGAAATTTTGAGAATCGATTGTTGTATATTTTTATCAATGCTTTATAGTATTTATGCCGATACGCACTCTGAAAAATAAAAAAATATTCAAGAAAAATTCTATTTTGGCATTTTATACCATGAGATGACAATTGTTAATTTTATTCATTAATTTTAAATTTTTCACAGTACCGTGAGTATTACACTTACGAAAATGTCTCAATAAAAGTTGTTCCAAATTACAAGTTGTCATCTTTATTATTTTTATGAATTAATATTTTGAATAATATGTTGAATTCAATTCATTTTTATAAGTTTGGATGGATGTATTTTTGAATTTTCTCGATTCCAAAATATGAACATTTTCATACCTATAAAATTTTTTAGAATTTAGAATTTTAAATATTTTCACATATTTTAATAAAATATGTTGAATATAGATTTCTAAAATTTCAATTCATTAGATATCAATTTTCTTTTGTAAAATCTTTTTTCTCGTAAAATTTTACGAGTCTAAGATTGCAAATTACCATTTTCTTACAAATAAAATTTTTCAAAAGCTCCTTTTAGAATTTTTATGTGGAAACTTTATTCATTTTATTTTCTTTATTTTTTTAATGGCCAAAATATATTTTTCTATTTTATTGGTTTTAAGATCCATTAATTATCTTAATGGGCCCAAAAAACCATTTTATTATCAACAAGCTCAACAAGCTTCTCAAGCTCATTTCATTTTCCCAACAAGCCAACAATTTTGCCAAAGCCTGTTAGGGATTTCCAGCAAGCCCAATTTGGTTCATTCCAACAATCCTATTAACTCTCTATAAAGGCTAAATTAAGCCCATTTTGATTTTACAACAAAGCCCAATAATTGTTTCTCTCTCCAAAATATTTTATTAATTCTTTTGGATCTAAAATTTTTATATAGATATTTAATTGGGCCCTTTGTGTGATTAAATTTATCAATTTTTAGCTTTTAATTTCTTATATTTTAGTCCTCCCACTTCAATTTTTTCAATCTTTCATAAAATTTGCAATTATAATTTTATTTATTCATACATTTTCAAGAATTTGTGAAAATTTATTCTTATTTTAGAATTTGATAATTCAATTATACAAGAATTAATTTAATCATTATTAAATTTTATTATCGAGATTGATATTATCTAAACCATTATGAAAGCCATGTTGTAAATGATGATGTCATACATGACATCTTCATTAAAAATCACAAATTTTATTAATTAAATATTATTAAAAAAGAAAAAAATTATAAAAAAAGGTAAAATTAATTAATAAAAAATCAAAAAAATAAAAATTATTGGAAATCTCTAGAGGCCATTTGACCAAGGTGATTTTTTTGCCACCTTCGCCGAATCCTCCCCCTTTAAATGGAGAGATAGTTTAATAGAGGTCTTAATGGCTTTTTAGCAAAAAAATAGCAAAAATAATACAGAAAATTAAGTTTGCACATTTTTTTACATTTTTAAGGTAAAAAATACTGAGAAAATTCATAGGTTTTCTTACTTTCATTCATTGTTCTTCCTTTTAGTGAGCCACATCATGCTTAAGCTTATGAATTTTAATCTATGTTGAAAGGCCAAGCATGTTGGCTATTAACAATGTTTCTTGATTTTGTTATTTTATTTAATTTCTATTTGTAATTTGTTGATTTTCATCAAGTTTATTTGTGTTTGCTGATGGAGATAATGTTATCTTCATGCATATATTTTTTTATTATTTTTTAATGTTCTAGTGTTGATTTAGGTCGATATATTTATTATTTATCATGATTTTATGCATATTTATGCTTGGTAAAAATTATGTCATGTATTTATATTGATATTCATGAAAGTATGTGATGAAAAAAAAATGTTTCTAGTGGAAATACATGCTGGCAAAAAATCATTATAATTATTAAATAATTTTTTGTGCTTGATTTTTTGGTATTTTGCATTATTTTTTTATATTTAAAATTTATAAAGGCTTAATTTTTTTTTTAATTTTTTGAAGGCCTTGGAAGGGTTTTTCAATGCTTCGCTGAACCTAACATGGATGATTTTGTGATGTTTTGATTTTTAGGCTATTTTGTAATTATAAAAAATATAGGGATTAAATTGCAAAAAATTACAAAATTTTTTCTATGGCCATCTAAGCTTGGCCGAATCATGTTGACACCTTTATGGGTGTTTTTCATGTATGTTTAAAATGTTTGAATGTGTTTTGTGCATAGAAACCTTTTTTAAACCTTTTTGTTATTTTAGAAAATTTAGAGGCATATTTGCAAAGATCAAAAAAATGTTCCAAGGCCAAGGGTGTTTGACTGAATACATTTGATGATATTTGGCATTGTTTCCATGTTAATTTTGATATGATTTATTTTGTTTTGTGGTGTTTGTTTCATGTAGGTACTAATTTGTAAAGTTAGAAAAGTTTAAGAATAATTTAGGAAAACCTTGCATTTTAGGGTTAAAATGGTCTTTTCAAACCTTAAATTACCTACTTGGGGTATTTTGGGTTTTCTTAGCATTTTAGCCATTCTAGGGCTAAAATGTAATTTTGATAAACTTAAGGACCTATTAGTAATTTTTGCATTTTGGGTTAATTGACAAGTATAAGTTACCTATGTAGGGTGTAATTGTTAGTTTTGCATCATTATTGAGTTTTTTAGGGTATCGAGATACTTACATGTCGAAGGTACAACCTAGAGGTATTTTGGTAATTTATCTTAGAACCCAATCCTTTAGGATTACTAGTATACTTCTATGTTGATGATGCATAATAGGTTAGGTTCCCCTTTTTATGAAAATATCGAGTCCTTTAGGATCACCAGGATACTTGTACGTCAGAGATAGACCTTAGGGATATTTTAGTATTTTATGTTAGAACCAAGTCCTATGTGATCACTAGGATATTTCTATGTCAAGGGTGCACAATAGGAATAGGTTAGTTCGTATATAAAGCTTCCTTTATGGTACTAAGATACTTATATATAGAAGGTATACCTTAGGATATTTTGGTAATTTACCACTAAACCGAACACTTTAGGGTCACTAAGAGACTTTTATATTGAAGGTGTACTTTAGGGGGCATGTTGGTCAAACCAACCTAATGCAAATCCTTAGAGTCGAGTTTAGTACATTTCGTCTAAACAGAGTCTTAAGGTATTTTTTATTATTACTTAAATAGAATTGAAAATTTTAAATTAAGGCAATGTCTCCAAATTTAAATAGTACATGAAATTTTTTCTAGTATATGAGAGGGGTTTTATGGATTATTTTAATAACGAGATAACTTTTTTAAAATGAAAATTAAGATTTTTCTTTTAAATTTTGTGAAAATAAAACTTTTCGTATTCCTCGAATCCTTCGGTGAGGTAGGTAAGAGATTTTTATGATAAAATAATATCTTTCATATTCCTCTAGTCCTTTGATAGGGTATAGAAAATATTTTGACCTTTCATATTCCTTCGATTATCTAGTGGAATACGAAAGATATTTATATTTTTTAAAAATATTAAAAAACTCGATTTGTTCTAAAAGAATAATAAATTTAAGAATTTGAAAAATTTTGAAATATGAATCATAATTAAATCTCGGATATGAGAATTGAATAAAATCCAAATTTAAGCTAACTCGTAATTAATAAGGTACCCATTGCAGAGCATCATGAGAGGGATAATCCTTACTCATAATTGTAATCGACTCACAGGCTCGTTCATGTGATCTCTGGTATTTTTGTGGATCTAAGAGTTTGTTTTTATGGGTTTCGTAACCCTAGAAATATGAACTCCAATAAGTGACCAATCTTAATTAACCAAATAGATTGATGGCGACTCCAAGATAAGTAGTTGTTTCGTAATGATTATTTAGGGTTAAGTTAAGTGAGCAACTCATCTCGACAACCTAATTCTAAACACAAAAAGAAAAGAAAAAAATAATGATATGGACCCTAAAAATAAAAAATAACAAAAAATATAGGAACGAAAGGTACACTGGCCTTTTAACTTGGGCCGATTAGGATTCATATCCGGGCCATATTGGGACACATTTGTTATGGATTGTTAATTTATAGATTTTGTCTTGTGGTGCACGAATATTTTAACCACAGTATAAACTTTAACTAAGGTTTTGTACTTAATGTAATGTTGATAGAACATCAAGTGATATATAAATTTCTTCAAGTTCTTCATTTTTTTTGCCATTTATTTACAATGATAAAAATAGTAAAAATTTTACCTTCTAAAATTTATATATTGACAGGATAGTATTTCTAGTAAAAAAACTTAACTTTTAATCATATTTTAAAATACCTATAAAGAATTTAAACATTTACAAGTATATTATAAGAGCCAGCAAAATGTCAAAATGTATATACACAAGTCATGACTTTTAGGGGCACTTTACCTTTTAGGGGTGTTTAAAAGTGCAAGTAAAATTCATGTCGGAAAAATAATTAATTTGCCCGCGTTGGTGTTCCAATTGTTGGAATGTTTTCATTGCCACTCGCCTAGCCATGGGCCAACCGACGGTCAAAAGACTGATGGCAATACTATTAAGGGCAATTTTATGGTCTTTTACCGACACTTATAAATGTAGGTTAAAGCCAATTTTCTTGTAGTTTCATTGAGTATTAGTTTAGATGATATGCATATTGTTGATAGATTTTTAAAGGTTGCAGGTTAAAAAATTTTTTAAATGTGTAATATTTTTCGTAGATGAGTTAATTAATTTAAGGGTTGGTTGATTGAGGGTAGATTTAAGAATTTCAAAAAAATTGATTAGTGTTATGCAGAAGTTCATATACGATCAATATTTTAATAAACTGACTGTTAGATTTAGAAATATAATCGCACTTGTCGTACATGTAAAATTTTGAATCAATATGATATTTATATCATGCCAATTGAGGATATTGTCTTTTTATTATATATTTAACGGTTAAAATTTTTACATCAAACAAATAGTTAAAATGTTTTTAATTTATTGAAATTTTTATGTGTATAATTTGCATGAATAGAGTTTAAAATATAAATTATAAATTCCGCTTACAATTTATATTAATTTTACATTAACATAAATTATTAATTCATATAAAACTAAATTCCTTTTAAAATTTATATTAATTTTACATTAACATAAGTAGTCAATCTTCAGTTTATATACAGCATCTTGCACTATTTCTCGAGGGAGAGTGAAGGCCCGCAGTATAAAGATGAGTTTTCCACCAAATTATCATGTTCTTTTTGTAATTATTAAGAATTAGTTTATGCTAGCTTTTCTTCCATTTGATTCTGATGCAGTGGCCAGTGAAGGTGGAGTCATTCTGAGGTTTCCTCTTTGCAAATTAAAGCGGGGAGGGAGGCTTTGAATGAAACCTTGTCTTTTCCTTCTTCCATGCATCCATCTGATCTGATTTCCAATACTCCAATCAATCATAGTACAATATGCAAACAAAACTATCTTCCCATGCATTTTACACATCATTGTCTTCTTTTATTTCCTTAGTGCAACTTTAAAGTGCTCATGAGTTAATTTATGGCGGCCTTGTTTAATCAATCAATTAATTTCCCTTCAGCTAGTAATTTTATTTTTGCTAGAGTTTGTAACATCAATTATGTGGATGGAAAAAAATTTTAAAATTATTAATAAAAAATTGATGATTTTGTAAGTGGGTAAAATCTGGCAAAGTGGATTTTTTTTAAAAAATAAAATGGGTGGTTTCTTAAAAATAAATATGTTATATATATATATATATGAGATTGAAAAGACAAAAATCATTGTATTATTTTTGATTTTATGATAGTATTTGATTTATTTTGTATTTTCACTTTTTGAATTGGTGCATCTTACTTGGGACATGAAACTCTTATTTATAGATTATCTTGTTCAGGCATTATTTGCGCTTTCCCTCTCGTTCTTGTTGTATATGGACTATGGTACTCCATGTATTAATCTTTTTATATGAAAAATGAATTGGATGGTCTCTAGTCCCTACCCTATTCTCTTTAAAAAAAGATGGCAGCTAGAAAGCGAGAGAGAGAGAGTGGGGTGTGCTTTAGCTCTTCTCTCCCCAAAGCTAAAAGGAGAATCTTTGATCTTTGATCTTCATATATGGCGTTGGATTTGCACGACTACATTGTCATTTTGGTTTTAATTGAGCTAATTAAAACTTGTAAATTTGGGTCTCATTTATTTTTCCATGTTTCTCTTCTCAACAGGAATTCTCGCTATTACTAACTACCTCCACCTAAAAGCAAACAAGCTACAAAATAGAATACATAATCTTGCCAACTCATCCCAATTAATATTATACAAAAACTTCATGCAACTTAATTTGATAAAACCGTATCATGAACAATCACTTTGATTAGCATCCAAAATTATTGCACTTGTTTTATGTAGGTGTTTGTATCTGCAGCTTTTCTCGTTCAATTATAATAGAATATAATGTACTAAAGTACTGGCCAGTTACTTTTCTTTTAACAAAATGATAAATGTTAATTAATACAATATATGATTTATGTATATATGGTTGCCACATCAATCAACAAGCTGACAGCTGCTTGATTGTAAAGTACGTATATTTGCCTCGTCCAACAACATTAATTCAATAATCTTTTCGAAACATGAGCAGGGCGAGTCCAAAAGAGAGTAGTAAAAAGGATCATTCAAGGCAAGAGTGGGTTAATGACATGGTCAATACTCTAAACAAAACAAGAATCCATAAAATATATATATATATATATATATATATATATATATCTATATCCATCATCCAATTCCACTAGGTGACATATATACATGCGTTTAGTCTTCAATATACTAAATATTTGTGTATGTTCGGAAGGGTGCGTCAATAGAGCAACCATTTGTCGTCTTCGACAATGAATTGTTTCCGTCAAATCTTGCATCCCTAGCTTTTATCACCACCATAGATAAGCTGTCCACCCTAGCTACCTATACCTCCACATGTTACAAGCGAACCATGTATATTGCACTAGACAGGTGACAATCCTTTGACGGATGTGATGAAATGAAAGGATAATTATTTGGTATATTAATAGTAAAATTTTTAAATTTTTATGAGTAAAATTAAAATATTATTATATATTTTGTTTATTTAAATTTTATTTTTTAAATATAAATTTAGGATATATAATAATATTTTATTTTCGTTTACTATCAGTATAATAAATAAAAATTTAAAATAAAATCATGTATTAAATGTTTTTATAAGTTTTTTTTATCGTTAGGATATGAAAATGATTACAAATTTTTAAATTTAAAAACTATTAAAAGTCTAAGATGATTTAATAAATTAAAAAGAAAAATTATATTTGATGTACGTCTATCTATAACTTTTACACATTTTGAATGACTAAATCCTGACATCTCATTAGCGAAGTCCTTAAAATATAAAACAGATTGTTTTCGTAAAATAATATGTACACTACATGCCTAGATCCCAAGGACAAAAAATAAAAATAAAAAGATAAAAAAATAAAAAAATAAAAAAGAAATTATATTCTGATCTAGTATTAGGTGTCTTTGATATTAATATAATAGTTTTATGTCAATTACAAAAACTAAAATGTAAAAATTATTTATTTATAAATTATAAGTGCAAATGCATTTAAAAGTCTTAATTTTTTAAAAAATATAAATAAAATACGATAATTTTATATTAGGTATCCTTAATATTAATATAATAATTTTAAGTTAATTTTAAAATTAAATATGTAAGAATTATTTATTTTCATTAATTTGATATAATTTCTACTATATTGATTAAAAATTATAGAAATAAAATATACACATAATAATTAGAAAGCAAATAAACAAATACAATAATTGCATTTTTATTTTCTATTTCTTTTTTTTTTTTTTTTTAGAAAAGCAAATAGCAAAAAAAATTGAAGGCCTAACTCTATGATTTTTTCATATTAATATAATAATTTTATTTTAATTATAAATTTTAAATATGTAGAATTATTTATTTTCAATTATTGTTTACCAAATTGATTAAATAATTATAAAATTAAATTATATATGTAAAAAATATAATAAATAAAATAAATTCTTGTTATTTTCTTTGGTTTTTAAGTAAACAAAATAAAAAAAAATGAAGGCCAATTGGATGATAAAGGATTTCAATTAGGCCTCCATTGATGCTCAAGTAGTGAGCTTATTTTAATATATTGAATATAGATATAGATAAGCATAAATTTTATGCTTATCTAATAACCAAAGAAAATTTTCTTTAGAAAACACTGATGCAATAAGAAAATTTTCTTTAACATTCTCGCTCCTATCTAGTAACCAAAGAAAAAAAACACTGATACAATAAATTTTGATATCTCAAAAATCTTCCATTCTAAACTGGCAGTGGACCTCTTCAAGAATCTATTTATTATTAAAATATAAATAATAATTTATTATTAATTTTAAAAATCAATAATATTTTATTATTAAAATATAAATGCATATTTAATAATATTTAAAATAAAAATATGAAAAATTACAATATCAAAATAATTTTATATTAATATTTTAAATATTTTTAAAATTAAAAAAATTTATTAATTCAATAATATTATTTTCGAATCAAGTTAAGTCTCGATATAAAAAATTACGTCAATTTGAGTTGAAATAATTTTATGAATTTAGTAAGTAGCCTAATTGATAGAGAGTTCTTTTCTAGAAAGGATAAGCCAATTTTCCAAAAAAAAAAAAAAAGCAAAACTTTATTTTTCATTGACCAATAATTTATTTTTTTTGTTGATCAAACTATTTTTTGTAAAAAAAACTAAAAAATATTTTATAAAAATAATTTTCACCGAAGGAAATGAATCCTTAGAACATTTTTTTAGTAATTGTTACCAAAAAAAAAAAAAAAAACGAACATTTTTGCAGTAGTTGTTACAATAGAAAAAGCAGTACTTTTTTATTATCAAAGAATTTGCAGAAAAGGTCTTAAATCTTCACGTGCAAGGAAATAAGGCTAATGATCACCATTGATAACGAAGATGTGATTGGCAAGTGTTACTGCAACCCCACTTATAACTGATCAGAAACTAATTAATAAGTAAATTGAGATAATATAAACAATTTGATGACTCTATTGAACAATGAATCTTACGTTGATCTTAATACTTAATATTACTTAGATTGGGGTGAGTATTACGTATGGATATATATTTGATAAGAGTATATTTAATTTTTTATATATTCAAAAATCATATTTTCATATCTATAAATGAATGTCAAACATAATTATTGGATACGAATATTAAAAGAATCCTATAACATTGTTTAATACGACACAAGAATTGAGCCATATGTTAATTAACTATATGGAACCCAATTAAGCATAAGCAACAAACAAAATGCACAAAACGAAGTTCACGAGGATTTGATCGGATTATGAGTAGATAAAACATAAATGATTTATAATTGGAGTTAAGTTCAACTCGAGCGCTTGAAAGCCTTCTCTCTTTAATTTGCGGCAAGCCATAAATAACTCTCAAAAAGAATAAGAATATAAATGATGTTTGGATTAATTAAAAGAGGAAACAACTAGGTTTAGGGAGAGAAGGTTGCAAAACAAGATCAATTATTATTTCAATAATAACAATTTTAGATTTGAAAACATTTTCTTATTTTTTGCCATGCCTACGAGAGAAATATCTTTTAACGATAAAAACATTATCGATCAAAGATTTTCATCAAAAAATGAGTCATCATTTTCAAGGAAAAAAATAACATTTTCTAATTGAATATGATTGAATATGGTAAAATGTATTAGCAATGTGTAGTTTTCAATATGAGCCAAAGAAAACTAATAAGCAATAAAGTTTTAACAACAAAAAATTTTTATCGCTAAATCCCATTGCAAAAACATTGGCCGAAAGTTTTGACCTTTCTGTTAACTTCTTTAGATGGAATATTCATGCATTTACTGATTTTTTTATCACTAAAACCATAATAATATAAATGCTAAAAAATTGACAAACAAATTTTTTTGTAAATAATACAAAATTTAATATTGAATTCCCGATGAAATATTTGTTGAAAATTTGTGAGAAGTATTTTCGATGATATTTTTAGTCAAAAAGTTGAAAATCTGCATAAGGAATAATTTTCAATGAACTTGTTAAAGGAAATATGTATTTGATAGATTTCTATCAAAATAATATATTTTCAACAAAACCCCATCATAAATTAAACTTTTTTATAGAATAATTTGTTAGAATTACCATATTCTGATGGACTATTCCATTGAAAAAACTTTAAAAATATCAATTTTTTACAACAGAGTTTCTATTGCAGAAAATTTTAGCCCTTTATTTCTTCTCTTTTTCTCTTTATTTGTCTCATCTTCTCTATCTTTTTTCTCTTTTTTTTCTCCTTGCTTTTCTCTTTTTTCTTTTGGTTGCACATCTCATGAATAGTACCCATCCCACTCCCATTTGTCCTCAAACACACTTGGCTTCATATAACCATCTCACTCCTTTTCCTAGTGTTGACAATGCAATTTTGCATTTTTCTCTTTTTTTTCCCTTCTTCTCTTTCTTTCTTTATTTTTCTTCCACCTCCGTGTACCACTTCACCCCTATCATGTTTGTCCAACCACCTAACTTCTTTCAACTTGTTGTCCTTGCTTATCCAATGTTGATGAGTTTTTTTTTTTTTTCAATTTTTATTTTTAATACATAGTAGTTCCTTAAAAAAATTTGAGTTAGAATTTTTAAAGCAATTTTAGTTTCACGTTTATACTTGTAATAGAAAATTTTATATTTTTAAATAAATTTTATGAAACTGATATTTGAATTACTTTTAATTTCATTTTGATTTTGTGGTTATTTTAATTTTGAAGATATTAAAGGTGAGAAACTATTATTAGTTGTACTTAATTATATTTGTGTTTGTAATTTAACAGAAATTTTTATATTTGTTTATCTTATTGATAATATATTATTAGTTTATGTTAGTGAGAATATTATTGTGTTATTGATAATATTTTGTTAGTTTATGTTATTGAGAATATTTTATTCATTTGTGTCATTGATGATAGTTTTTAGTTTATATTATTGAGAAAATTTTTGTTCATTTTTTTATTATGTTATTGGTAATATTTTTTAGTTTCTCTTATTATGTTATTCAAATATATTCAATTGTGTTATTGTGATTAATTTATTGCTTTTTTTTTATTAACTTTGTATCGAGACAATGGGCATAGATAAATCTTAGATGTATTATCAATTAGAAAGTAAAGAGTTTTTTGAATGAAGTTGAAAAACCTTCAATTTTTACATATGGTCAAAGTGAGTATATAAGAGATAATAGAATTAAACGTCCTTGCAGTAGATGTTAGAATAATCAATTTATAGAAATTGATGTAATGCATAAACACCTATATTAGATACAAAGTTTTTAGTGTTAGTTATTTGATTTAGGATGCACACAAGAAAGTTTAGGATAAAAAATTAAATTTAAGTTTTATTCAATTAGTGAGTAATTAATGATGATGTTTATTTAATAAGTGATGTTCAAAAAAGAATCAATATATAGTGTCAATGAGACCATCGTTTAGGATAAAAAATTGAATTTGAGTTCAACAATCTTTACTCTTTGTTGAAGAAAATAGATGAACCATTATAGTAAAGTTATACAACAAAACACAACTTTATTTGCTATGTCACAATTATAAAATGTGAAGTCAAAATTTAAAAATAGTCAATTGTTTTTTAATTGTTTGATGGTCAGAAGAGATATGTTGCCAGAAAATGATAATTTGCCTAAAACTTTTTACTAAATAAAAAAGATAGCCAAATTCGGATTGATTTATATTAGGATACGTATATACAACAACAGCTACATATTGTTTTATAACAAGTCAATTAAGTTAATGTAATTTTTAGTTTGCAGCCATCCTCGATATAAACCAAGCAAATTAAATGCTTGAAAGGCAAAAAACATTTTATAAAATTCCTTCTTATTTTCTATTCATACTGAGATTACAAAGGATTTATATGTCAATAATAAATGTTGAATATATTACCTAACAAACATATAATTAAAGGAATGATGGTGTTGATTTACATTGTTAATGATGAGGCTTGGCAAGACTTCAATTGTATTCACTCGTCTTTTGTAGCTAAAGCTCAAAATATGAGATTAAATTTATGTGCAAAGGGTTTTTTCCTTTTACTCTCATAATGATACTATATTCTTGTTGATCGGTAATGCTTATTGTATGCAGTTGGCCACTATGAATGTATATAAAGAAACCATATTTGTTTCTTACTATGGTAATTCCAAGTTCAAATATTTTTGTCTTATAAAATTGATGTTTTCTTCAATCTTTTAATAAATGATTTGAAATTATTGAGGAATCATGACTACTCAACTTATGAAGGTGTGATGAAAAAATTTTAAATATTTTGTGTTACAATATTATAAATAATTAATCATTTTTTTACTTACAGCATGTTATCAGGATGGTGGCACATGAAAGATAAACTTATCTTTATTATTTAGATCCTATGAAGTAATTTAAATCATATTATGGTAAGAAACCTTTTTTTTTTAATTTCCATCACCAATTCTTGCCCTTAAATCTTTGATTTAAAAGGAAAATAGATAAATTTTGTTGAAGAGCTATGCAAAAATTCTCTAATTAAACAATTATCCAATGAGACAATCTTAAACAAAAAAAAGATTGCATTCTGAATATCACATTCTGACTAGATCTAATGAAAATAAGTTGATTAGATTTGGGTAAAGTCATAATTAGATAAAGAAAAATATATTTTAGGTGTTGCCTTATTAGCATATCAATCTTATTCATCTTAATTTGGATGTTATACATATTGAGAAAAATGTATTCGTTAATATCTTCAACACCATGATAAATGCGAAAGGCCAAACGAAAGACAATATAAAAGTTAGATTGAATTTACCATTATTTTGCTAACATCTTAAATTAGAATTGGTAGAAAATAATAGAAAAAATATACAATTGTAATCCACTTACAAGTTAACTAAGGAAGATCAAAATATAGCTTGTGCATAGATGATAGATTTATGAGTTCTTATAGATTGACCTCAAATATTGATTGTTATGCAAATGTAGTTGATAGGAAATTTTATGGGATAACAATTCATGGTTGTCATATTTTTATGCAGCTATTGTTTGCTACAATACATGATTTGGTATACAATTATGGAGTTCTCATTTATTCAAATATTTTATACTCCAATGAAATTAATATCAAATAGCTAGAGTTGTTGAAAATAAATATTGTTGAAACTATTTGCAAGTTGTAAAGATCTTTCTTTTTCTTTTATAGTTTTTGATTCAATGTAATATTTATCTAATTCACCTACTTTATAAGTCAAAAGTTGGTGAATTTGTCCATTGTCAATGAATTATCTCTATTTGAAAGGTAATAAAAACTGTATGATAATTTAACATATATGAAATTTGTATTATAGTCTAATATGAGAATTTTTTTTTTTTGCTTATAATTTTCAAGTTCTTACATCATCTACAATAAAAATTTAAAAAATCTCTCATATATAGAAGAGTTTACAGTTGAAGTATATATTATAAAAGAAATTCATTATTCTACATTGTTTATTTTGAATCAAATGTAAATATATATATATATATATATATTACTCAGATGCTATGAAATAATGACATGGGAGATATTAATTTAATGGGATGACTATCAATTTTCACACATATGAGGAAATCATTTGGCCTATAAAAAAAGCTTGTTATCTAGACCACAATATGCATAATGCATCTAAATTATATGGTAAATATTCTGACATAAAATAATCTGTTTTAGGATATTTTATGAGATAATGAAAAATGATGCACTGAACAATACAGATGAAGAGTTCAAAAAAGTTCATGTAACAAGATTTAGAAAATTGTTTAACAAATATATAAATTAAAAAGTAATAGTTCCAAATATCATATTATTTTTCAAACATGGTATCTTTTAATAATTTTTATTTTTGTTCAAAAGTTCAGCAAAGTTATATTGAAGCTAACTCTTTTATAATCAAGCTATCTCATAGTCCAAGATGTATAACTTGGTGGTATTCAAAATATTTCAGTAATGATTTCAAGTTCCATACATAGGATTGTAGACAAAATCAAAAAACCATGAATAGCGGTGTATGTATGAAAGACAATGACTGTAATGATTGTGAGCAAGTTTCATGGAATGTTGTTACATATTATTAAGTCGGAATACATTGTTAAGAAAAATCGAGTTATACTTTTTAAATGTTGATGGTTTGGTATGATAAAGGAATGTAGATAGATCCCTATAGTGGTCTAATTGAAGTAATATATGAGTTAATACTTGTAAGTAAAAATCTTTTTTTTTTAGCCATTCAATGTCAAAAAGTCTGCTATAGTATTTATCTTTCGAATAGAAAAAAAAAACATTAGGATTGGTGGTTATCTTCGAAACAAAGGCTATGAGTAGGTTAAACATTTAACGTTGTTTAGGAGAAATAATTGATCTGGACAAAAGAGTTTGTCAAGGAATAAATCTATTCCCACATTGTAACATATTTAGAGAATCTTGACAATCCATGACTTCTTGTTCATGGTGCATTTAAAGAAGAAGAAAAAGATTATGATGACAATGACGATAATGATGATCATTAGAAAGTAAATGTTAAAAATTTGTTTTTGAGTTGGTATTATGTTATATTTTTGTTATATAATAGCATATTATTATATGTCTATCAATTTTATATATTAATAAATTTATATTTTGATTATCTAATTTTTAATCAATTAAAATTTTTTGTTTATTTTTAATAAATTTTATAATGTTCATGCTATAAATAAAATGTGACGGGTGGAAAAAAATGATAAGAAACAACAACGAGGTGGAATATGGTTTGCTTTCAGAGTAGTTAAGATATAAAGGCCAAGCTAATTGGGTTCGGGCCGGGTCTAAGTATAGTAGTAACATTTTTCATACTTGCCCAACCTGACCTAACCTAAAATATAGGCTTTGAATTTGGCCAAGCTCACTTATATTTATAAATAAGTAGTCCAAGTCTATTTAGGTTCACACATATTATATTTATTGGTTTATTTTTAATTTTTAAAAACTTATTCTTTAGTAACTTAATAATTTTCTTTTATTAAGTTTTAAAATATAATTAACTTAACATATTTTTTAATGATTTTATTACATTTTTTTATTTGTTATTTATATGATAAAAATTACATAATGTATATAAATATAAAACTAATATATTATATAATTGAAAACGGGTTAGGTCGAGCTTGGGTCTTGAATGTTAGACAAAGGCCCAATGCATTTTTTAAACGGGTCTCATTTTTAAGTTTAATCCTTTTTCGATCATAATATTTTTGTTCAAACCCTCTCAAATGTTGAGTAAACTTTCGAGCTTGGGCCGGTAGTCTGACCATAAACACCTCTACTAGTGAACTTTTACAACCTGTAATACGTGACATATTTTTCCTTTAACCTTAAAACAAATGGTAAAAGGTCAATGAATATTATAAGGCTAATGTAATTAAATGATAATTTTTTCCTAAAAAAGAATGATTGAATTCATTAAGTTGATTTTAACTTTTTAAAAATTTTCAATACCTTTTCATTTAAAGTCCTTCAGTTAATTAATGAATTATCAAATACAGTAAAAAAAATTATTAAAATCCTAAATTTTTAATAATTTATAAGGACACAACATGAAAATTCAAATCCCTGAACTTTTTTATGACAACCATACTTATTTCTTTATTCATGGTACAAATTAAATCCATCATTTTCGAGATAATTTTATTGATGATTAGGAATTTATGATGATACATTGGTCTATTAAAAGTTTTGATGGAGAGAATATTTCAAGGTATAACATAAGCCTCAGTGAGAACTTGCATCGAATTTATAAATATATAAATACCAATCCGGGGGGATCGTTGGTAATAGAAATCGAACCTAACCCTTAGAAGTGAAGAATTCAATCTTTACAAACTCAACTAGCTCTCGTTGGCAGGAATTTATGATGATTTTAACTTGTAATTTATTTGTCATAGTGTTAATTTTGAGGGTGAGTAATTGTAATGCTAGTATAGTTCTGGTGTTTCGTATCCAATTTAGTTTTTTCGTGCTTAATTGCAGCTTTGCACTCAAATTCTTACATTTTTTTATTTTGAAAAATAAAAAATCACCGATCATTGAATCAAAATGTTTAAACGTATTTACTTTTGCGTGAAAATTTATGAGAAATAAAATTAATAAAGTGCACAAGTGGGTGAATATATATTTTGTGAAGGAGCCTCATGGTCATTGGTGAAAATTGGTTTACTGATTTAAAATTTTATATTCATATAGTTTTGAGAATGTGGTAGGATAAGGCCCTATCGTTTGTACTCATCATAATATCAAAAGGATATTCATGTTATTGCCTTTTATTGCGGTTATAAAGGGTTAGATTAAATGTAAGGGAGACCATCTAGGTTGTGCCACATGTAACGCAAAATAATACAAAAGCAAATAAGAAAAAATTGGATTTGCAAAGAAAAAGGTGTATATTCTCCAACTTTTTATAAGCCAAAGCATGTGGGTGGATTCTTAGATCCAATCTGCCCTCCCTTAGGAATGTATCATGTATTTATTTTTTTAAAAGGGAAATAAATAATTAATTTAATTAGCCCTAAAAATTTCAACATTTACTTGCCCAAGATTAGCCTAGAAACTTCAATCAACAACTTAATAATAAAAAAATTGATCTAACTTTTCAAAGCTCATTACTCGTTCACAAGATCCGTAATTACCTATTTACAAAAACAGGGCGTAATCTTAACCATTTTTGTAGGGAAATCATAATCATTTTTTTGTGTATATAAAGATGAGAAAAAAAAAAAAAACTAAACTGGGTTTATCTAAATTTCCAAGAGGATCTAAGTTTATATTAATTCAATCACATAGTATGATATTTTGCAGTCACAAAATAAAGAAACTAATACTTAACCTTACATTCTTACCTAGTGCTTTAGGCTAGTTATGCGTTCGATAGTTTCCTCTATCTTGCCTATGTTGCACGTAATTGGACAAGATAGCAAGAAATTTTTATTTTTTTTTAAATGTTAGGCTAAACGACAGTTTTTTCTTTCTTTGATGATTAAGTACAGGACAGATATTACATGATGCTGCACGGTTATTTGTTTCTATGCATGAAACGTTATATCTAATTGTTGAGTAAAGTTTAAACCTACTAGATTGACTTATATAAATGTTGAAGTATTTGTTTGATTTGATAAATCTAATATGAAGTAATCAGGTTTTGAATATATTTTCTTTATAAAAATATTAGTCAATCTGGCTCGATTCGAATTACTGTTTGATAAATAAAAAATATTTTTAAATTCAACAATAAAAGTATATAAGTATTAATATTAAAATAAATAATTTTAAGTATTTGGGATCCATTAGACAGAATCGAGCCTTGAATAAAAAGATTTCTTTCATTAATTGAGTTTGAACCAATCCCAATCAATTCATCAACGGATCTAATGCCATTATAATGAAATAAATTAAGGAACAATGTAACTTTGATTAGGAGATGAGATATATATCCATACCATATGACTTGAATTTGGAGATCAATTTATATGCTTTAGGATAATTGTTTGAATTGCAGAAACAATTATAAAACCAAACAACTAGTCGTGGCCTAGCTACCTATAGACGTATCCTTCATTTCCAAATAAATAAAAAAGACAAATAGAGAAACAAACATGGTCTCGCTGACAACATTTTGCATTTACTCAAACTATTCCATCCGTTTCAAAAACTGTGTATGGTTTCTAACTTATATGTGGCTATTAGTTTTTGTCAATTTTGTCATTTTTTTACTCCAAATTGAGAGATCTGAAAGAAAGAAAATTGAATATAGTAAAATCTGAAAGCACTCAAACCTCAAAAGTTGAAACCTTTTAAGAGTGTCGGGTGGGCAGGGAATATTCTGGTGCCGCCACAATTCAACAGCAAAACTCCAAAGTTATATATTAAAGAAAGACGGAAAGCAAAAACATCATTAGATTATGATTAATCGCTTGACAGGAAAAGTCAGCCAGCAACAAAGTACAAGTAGTCGACTGTCCTGCTCACATTTCCAAAAATTCACTGCCTTTGTCAGCTCACTGTCTCCTATTATTACCATTATTTAATCAGGCCATTCCAAAAAACCCATCCATTTAGCCTTTTCTTTTCTAATAATTAATTACGTTTACTCTTACCATTTTGCTGACCAAATAACGCAAATAAATGCACAATATATAGGACAGGAAACAACAAAGCTAGCTCTGAATTTTTATATATGGTACGCAAGATATGCTTTCTTCATGCTAAGTGCATGCGAATCACAATACATTCTCACGATCCAAAGATCTTATACCACCCAATTAATGGAAGTTTCTTGAAGACATGATTTGAAGCTGAAATCTGTACTAAAATTAAAACCCATTAGATGAAAAACAAAGATATAAAGGACCCACCGACAGAAAAGTGAAAATAAAAATTTTGATCATCATCTATCATCCAAGAAAAAATGAAAAAAACCAAGCAATCCAACTTTCCGAACAATTTCCATTTCATCTATAAAGAAAATTCTGTTTGCCCAATATTACTGATCAATAATTGGGATAACTGTGAAACTAAGTGGGTAAATAAATGATCAGTTATCGGACGATTATTCACTTTTTTTCTTTTTTTTTTCGTCGTTTCTCTTGGATTTTACCTTGTTAACAGCTGGGCACGTGCATGTTATGGCGGCCAAAAATATTGCTTTCTCTCATGTTTAGAATTGGTGCAAGAACAGCTTATATATAGCAACCATACAAGAACAGTGCATGGATGCACCAGATTATGTGAGAGAATCAATTGATTGTATAGCAACCATCTGACTTAGAAATGAATGCTTTGAGTCAAGGAAACTACTCCATTCATCTCATAATAAACTTCTTGTTTGCGCAGTTTTAGTTATCCCGAAAATAATCTGGTTTGTAAAATCAAAGAAACATCGTTTTAATTATTCCTTATTGCCGGTTAACAGTAACCATCCAATTTTTTCCCTTTTATGACAATAAGGGCAATTCAATAGAAAAACTCTATAATCAATTAAAAGTAGAACTCAACTTAAACTTCATGCAAACGGAAACTAAGAGTTAAGACACTATATATGGGAAGAAAGGAGTATATGATATTATTATGTGAGATGACTTATAAGTGTAAAATTTCCGGATATGAATTTTGCATCAATCTTCTTTGGAAAATGCTTCTGGATATCACTTTGTATCGATGTCGAAGACCCACAAGATTTTCATCGTCGTGGAAAATGAGGGACAAGATAAGTGTCGGTGACTAGTTTGATTTCTCTCTATGCAAATCGCAGTCATTAATTTAGATACTATTCTTTCGTTACACGAGATATATATGTACTAAGGAGTAATTATAAACGTAAAGAGTGACCCCAAAAAAATTATAAACGTAAAAGCTTGTAGGCATGAATTTTCGATTACAATATAGCTGTACCAAGGACTCATTTTTTTTCTTTCCCTTAATAATGGATGAGATAATAAAAGCATTCAAGCAGAACCTTGGCATGCATTATTTGCACATGATATTTTATTGGTCGATGAGACCTACGAAAAAATGGTTAATATCAAATTAAATTTGTTTAGAAAATGCTTAAAATTTTGGGTTTAGATTGAGTAGTCAAAGATTGAGTATATATAGTGTATATTTAGTAAAATAAGAAACAATAATCAAGTCATGATCACTCTTGTTGGTCAAGTGATACAAATAGCAAAGAGATTTAAGCAAGGGATGATAATTTAGAAAGATAAAAACATTGATGGAGATGTCTTTTTAATATTTATTTAAAGATTGAATTTTTTATATTAATAAACTATAGCCGTCTTTAATTTATTTGAAATTTTTATTAAAGTTAAAGTTCAATAAATTGAAGAGAGAAAGCAGCCCAAACTAGCCTACGCCTTCTTCCATGTGATCAGATTTGATAGTAATTGTGATGATGACTGATATATCAGTTATCTTTCCTTTAAATCTGGACACTAAGACAAAATGGGGGAAAGGAAAAGAATCCTTGTTGTTTTCCACCAGTAATTTTGGTTAGCATCAGAAGTACCAAACCAACAGTAATTTTACCTTCAACAGCCTGCGATAACTGGTCTTCTGAATGTTTAAATTAAATGTGATTCACGACTACTTATAAACAAAGGATAATTCCCTTCCTTAAACATTTCTTCAGCTTATATATATATATATATATATATATATATATATATATATTTGAAACTGCAAATGTACATATATAGTACGTTTCATTTAATATGGAAGTAGAATTAAAAATTGCAAATGGGAGGGCAGCAACAGAGATTAGAATAATGTTAAAACTAAAAGCATAGAAATTATGAGATAATGATTCCAAATGGAACAAGCATGGAGATTGGCTTTCTTCCGGCCCCATCTTTCCTCCTCTGTCTCTTCAACCTCCTTCCTTACCTCTTAACTATAGCTTTTCACTTCTGCTCATAAAAAAAATACTTTTATTATATTCCATCTTTAAACAACTTCACATTTTAGAGATAGAGAAGGGGTTGCATGTATCAGCTTATCTTGTTGGGTTGAGAAACTATAAGAACAAGACCCATCTTGATCAATTGGTTTCTGTTGGTCACAAGATCAATATATAGTTCCATTTTTGGTCAGTTCATCATAATTTTTCTGGGTTTGTTTCATAGATATCGGAATCAACAGAGAAGACAGAAAGCTTTGTAATTGGAAGATGAGAGAAGCATCAATTTCAGATGGTTTTGTCCCAAATCCTATAACTGGATCCAATCCACCAGTCGCAAAGAAGAAGAGAAACCTACCAGGAACACCAGGCAAGTGCCTTCTTTTTCCTCAAAACTATATTCTTCAACAGATAATTACATATTCCTCCTAATATAACTAATTTGTCTGAGGATTCATTTATAATGATCTCCTTCACGGTATATGTGTGTGTGTGTGTATATAAATTAAAAGTTGTTCATCTTAATAGCTAAATGGTGTTTTCTACGTATGACAACATGGGTGTACTTGACCAGATCCTGAAGCTGAAGTTATAGCCTTGTCCCCGAAGACTCTGATGGCAACCAACAGATTCTTGTGTGAAATATGCGGTAAGGGTTTTCAAAGAGATCAAAACCTTCAACTTCATCGGCGAGGTCATAACCTTCCGTGGAAGCTGAAGCAAAGGACTACAAAAGAAGTTAGAAAACGCGTTTATGTGTGCCCTGAAAAGACCTGCGTGCATCACCATCCTTCAAGGGCTCTCGGGGACCTCACTGGGATAAAGAAACACTTTTGTCGGAAGCATGGAGAGAAGAAGTGGAAGTGTGACAAGTGCTTAAAGCGATACGCTGTGCAGTCTGATTGGAAAGCACACACCAAAACCTGCGGCACCAGGGAATACAAATGCGACTGTGGTACTCTGTTTTCAAGGTAAAATTTATTGCTAAAGATTTTAGTGCAGCAAATTTCAACAAGGCTGTATATTACTACTTTATTTGGAGGAAAAACAAAAATAGGTTGAATACTAAATAGAGCATGAAAATGATTTTTTTTATTCTTGTATTTTTGTACGTAATAAAGCATCGCTCTCTTCTTAATCAAAATTCCTTAAAGACTAAAATCAATATAGATAAAAAGAAATGAAGCCTGACTGACAGTGTTTTGATTTTTTGGTTGTTATATCTTTGTCTGTCTGACAGACTATAGAAACACCGCCCTCGAAACCTTAGTTAGCTAAGTAGAGCAGGATTTAAATAACAGTCGTCATGCAATGAATATTAGAGGTTGCTATTTTACGATTTTGTATTATCAGCGATATTTATTTTAGTTGACCAGTGTTAGCATTTGTTTCATCGGTGATAAACTCAACTATGGTTAGGAGAGAAAAAACAACACAATCCAAATTTAAATCCCTGTCTGCTAGAAAAAAGAAAAAGCGGAACTAAAGACGAAGAGTTGGAGCACCATGGTTAAGAAAACATGATATCGATTTCTATTCACTGCAATATATTTCATAAAATTAAAAATGTTTTTTTTTTCCTTATTATTTTGAATTTGGCTTGTTAACTCAATGAATTAATTTTAGTTTTACCAGTAATCATAACAAACTCTCCGAAAGAGTTAGAGGGTAAAATACATCTTGCTTATAGCCCTTTCATACTTTTCTTTGATATTCAGTGTTTGTGAACTTTCG
Organism: Adansonia rubrostipa; assembly: GCA_038381775.1. NCBI lineage: Eukaryota > Viridiplantae > Streptophyta > Magnoliopsida > Malvales > Malvaceae > Adansonia > Adansonia rubrostipa. Next base: position 2,207,228 of record JBBYHM010000009.1, on the reverse strand, counting down.
TTGAGCAGAAGAGATAGCTTCATCAGTCATAGGGCCTTCTGTGATGCCTTGGCTGAGGAAACCGCTAGACTAAATGCAGCTTCCGGCATGCGCAGTTTGGCCACCAGTAATATCAATTACCAATATCTTATGGGGAATCAACTTGCGCCGGACATGCCACAACATTTTCCCTTTATTTTCAAATCAATGTCAAGCAATGATGAAACGATAGACCAAACCAGACGTGGACTTTCCTTATGGAAAGGCGAAGCATCTCAAGGCCATGATTCGATTGCCAAAAGTCTCCAAGAGTTTCATCAATTTGGTTCCGGGAATTCGGGATCAATATACAGTGATCCTCTTGTTTCAACGTCGAACCCTCCCGCATCTGGTTACCAATTAAATTGGGTGTTCGGAAATAAGGTCTCATCGAGTAATACTGAAGAGCTAACAAGCATTTCGCTTCCTTTGAACAATGTCAAGGAAAATGGACCTGGGTTAGTAAGTGTTCCTTCATTGTTTAGTACCCAACTCCACTCTCATCAAACACCATCCGCAAATATGTCTGCCACAGCTTTATTGCAGAAAGCCGCCCAAATTGGTTCAACTTCAACTGACACATCATTCCTAGGAAGCTTTGCAACGAAGTGTAGCAACAGTCAAGATGGGAACAAGCACAGCGGCCTGTACGGTTCAAACACGCCACCTACAACTCTTAGAAGTGATAATGAAAACTCAGCAAATGATATCTCAACTTTGAATCAATTGCAAATGTACCCTGCAAAACGCCAACACACGCAGAATGAAGATAGTGCCGGCGGACAAACAAGGGACTTTTTGGGCGTTGGAGTACCGGCCATCTGTGACCCCTCTTCACTCAATGGATGGATATGATATGGCATGGGAAATTTCAGGAGTTTGCATATTTTCTCAATGAAAAGCTTGGCTGATAATAAGAGTGGAGCTGGATGTGGATTCAAAGAGATGGAAAGGGAGAGACAGAATTTAGTATTTGGAGACTTTGCTGGGGAGAAAAGTGGCATTGAGTGCTCCATGAGAGGCTAAAAGTTTGCCGAAAGAACCATTAGCATTGAAGGGATGAAGGGTGAGATTATGCATATTCTCTTGAATCTTTGAAAGCCGATTCCTTTAAAAATTGTGGCTTTTAACTTTGATAAAAGGGGACGGAGAAGTGGAGGTAAAGCAAAAACACCTTTCGAGCTCCATTATTGCATTGTTTTTTGTTTCATCTCTACTTTGGCTGTTGGCCTGTCATGCTAGTTATTAAAGAGCATTTCCAGATGCATGAAAGCTTTGATTATTCTAGCACAAACGGGTTCTGAACTGTTTCTTAAAGTAATCGAATGCTGTTTTCCTCCAGCGACACATGCAAATATACCTGTACAAAAACAAGATTAGCGATATAATACGCAAAAACTGGAGAGAAGCGCATTAAAGCTCCAAAATTCTTCCCAGTAAGGGTGCAAACATTATCTATTTGTATTCTCAATTATATCCACTTCCTCCATTTTCATGATAATTGTATGTATAGTTCTACTTCCTTGAAAAGTAACATCGCTATACAACCTGTCAACTAGCCTTTTCTTAGCCAATATTTTTCTGTTTCCCAAATCAAACCGAAGAGTTAATTATATTTTCTATCTATAGAATGGAAGCCCTTCATTAAGAAAGTTCCGTTGATTGAGATGGAATAGTATTTTCATTCGACTTAATGTTATTTACGCCTTTGGAAATCATTCAATGGCCATTTCCTCAATACGTTTCTTGAAATCTACTGGCATATCAGGTAAACCAACATCTGAAAGGAAAATTTTGAATGAATTAAGAAAAGAACATGCAAAGTCAATTGGTGGAAAATTTTTTTTATTATAGAATAATGTTAATTTCCCTTTTGCTGAATCGAGGGAATGTTGAGATTACATAAACAATTTACAAGACTTTATATGGAACACGCCAGAAATTCAAGAAGAATTGAGTTTGTTATACCTAGCTATAAAGGGCCAAGGGCTAACCATCCAGACATGAGCACACGGTCAACCATGTTGGTTTGTAATGATGGTGATTCAAAATTTAATATGTCTATTGACTAATAAAATGTTACGTCTGTTGTGATATATGAAAAAAATATGGTTTTTATTGAATAAGCACTTTGGTTTTGTTTCACTCACTATAAATACACATCCCATATAGTCTAAATCTTCACTTTTTTATTCTCCATTCTTCTCTAAATATTTTTCTTTCTTCTCTAAATATTCTCCATTATTTTCTTCCTAAATTTCTTAAAGAATAACCGAGAGATTTAAAAGTTCTTAGAATTTTCTATTTGAGCGTGCATTAGAAGATCTTTGAGTGGTTCATTGTATCTTGAAAGTAATACGTCATCAATTGCTATTTGCACCAACATAGCAACGGAAATCTATCTGAAAAAAATTCCTGCCATAGCATGCCTCGAACCTAGTTTTTCATATCAAACCTTCTCTTTCTTTTATTGTTAATTATTGTTTGTGTTTTTCTATTTTTGTGCATTCGTCTTCGTATTTCATATTTAGTCTTGCCAATAGTTTCAAAGTGAAATAATTTTTGCATTTATGAAAATAAAATATGGCTTCCATAAAAGAACAATTTTTTACAAAGCTAGAAAAATTTTCTAGAAAAAATTTCTGCAGATGGCAAAATCAAATGCGTTATTGGTTGAGAACCTTAGGACTTTTTTTTGTTATCTCTAATCCTAGTGTGTCACCAATGAAAATTCCAATTGTCTTGATCCTCTAAATGAAAATTCTAACTTCAATATGAACATAGATAACCAAACACAAGCAGACAAGGATTATCTTTCTCAAGGTTGTATTTTGTTTGCTTTGTCTAGTAATTTTTACAATATTTTCTGCACTACAAAAGTTACACCTGAATTATGAGATGCATTAGAAAAGAAATATTGTAAAGAAGATGAAGGTCTTGATAAATATATTATAGGAAAATATATGAATTTTATAATAAATCTGTAATGGAACAAGCACAATATTTTCAAGTTCTAATTCAGAAGTTGAAAGAAAAAACATTGACGTGGGTAATTTCTTATGGGTGCTTTACTTGAAAAACTACCTCCACAATAGAAATCCTTTTCTTTGTCCCTAAACCACAAGCATGAAACTCTTATTATGGATAATTTAATTGTTTCTTCTCAAATTGAAGAAAAACAAAGAGAAAAGGATAAATCGTCAAAAAAGTTTGAAAATAAACTAAATAGTATTGAAGGAAAAAGAAATTCAAACTCATAAAAAGAAAGTTTTCAAAAGATATTTCTATTAAACAGCAAAATGATGTTAACAAGAAAATGAAGAGATGGTGCCTTGTTTATGGAAAACTGGGCCATATGCCAAGGGTTTGCCAACATAAAAAGGGTAGAAAACATTTGAGACACCAGCCTCACAAGTCTATCTTATGACTAGTGAGATTGACATAAGGTTTATATCAATCATTCCTATGGTCAATTTAGTGTGTACATCTATTATTTGATGGATTAACACCAGTGCAAATATCTATGTTTGTGCTGACCAGTCCTTATTTTCAAAATATTAGGTCATTTATAGAAAATCTATAAACATGGGTAATGTTGCTGTTGCATAAGTGAAAGAAGAAGGAATGATAGATTTATTAGTAACTTCTGGGAAGACTATATCTCTTCATAAAGTGCAACATGTGCTTGACATTAAAAAAATTTAATTGGTGGCTCTCTTCTTATTAGAAATGGTTATAAATTATTGTTTAAGTTTAATAAAGTTGTAATTAGTGGGAATGCGTCCTTTGTAGGAAAAGGATATATTTTTGAAGGACTTTCAAGTTATATGTGTTGAATTTTATTTGTGGTAATAACAGTAAGAGTAGTAATTTTTCTCTTTATAATATTGTTCATTCCCTTAATGTTTGACATGGTCGTTTAAGACATATTAATAATATTTTTATTAAATGAATGATGAATTTAGATCTTATTCCTAAATCTAATATAAACTTGTATGAAAAATATGAAACTTGTGTGAAATCTAAATTACCTAGAAAGCTTTTTAAATCTATAACTAGAGAATCTACAATCCTAGAATTAATACATATTGATGTTGTGATATTCAAGTTTACTCTAGAAATGGTAAGAGATATTTTATTACTTTCATAGATGACATTGTTAGTCTTCCCAATTTGAATAGAAGATGAGGTTTTGGACATGTTTGCTTCAGTTGAAAATTAGAAGGAAAAAAGAATTAAAATCCTTCAATATAGATAAGGCATGAGAGTATGTTTCTATAGAGTTTTCAAACTTATGTAATGAAAATGGAATTATCCATCAAGTGTCTCCTCCTTACTCACCTTAATCAAATGGTGTGGCAGAAAGAAAAAATAGATATTAGATATAGTAAATTCTATTTATCAAGCTTTGAGCTCCCAAACAATTTATGGAGTGAAGCATTATTATATGCATGTCACATTCTAAATAGAGTTCCTCATAAAAAAAAGCAAAACTCCATATGAATTATGGAAAGGGAAGAAACCTAATTTAAATTATTTAAGAATGTAGGGGTGTTTGGCAAAAATGAAAATTTCAGAAATTAAAAGAAAGAAACTTGGAGCTAAGACTATTAATTGACTTCTTGTGGGTTATTCCCAAGATAATGCCACCCACATGATTTTCGTACTAAAATCTAAAATTACTGACATAAATGCTAGCACCATCATAGAATCGAGATATGTATTTTTTTGAAGATATTTACACTTGAAAAATGTAGTGATTAAATCAATACCCTTTAATAGCATTCAATTTCGTTAAAGCATGACGAGGAAGACAAAATCGATAAGGAAAGTCCTGTAAGAAGCAAGAGAGTAATAATAGAAAAAAATTTTGGAAATGACTTTAATACATATTTAATGGAGGATGATCTTCGAACATACAAAGAGGCCATATTATCTGTAGATTCAAATTTTTTGAAAGATGCCATAAATGCTAAAATAGAGTCATTTATAAATAATAAGACTTGGGTTTTTACTGAATTACCTAAAAGATGTAAACTATTGGCTGTAGGTGGATTTTTGAAAAAAAACTTAGGCCAGATAGGTCGGTAGAAAAATTTAAGGCAAGGTTCGTAGCAAAAGGTTATTCCTAAAAAGAAGATTTGACTATTTTAACTCATATTCTCCTCTAGCAAAAATAATAATAATTCAATTTCTTTTGGCTTTAGCATCCATATATAAGTTAAAGGTCCATCAAATGGATGTTAAAATCACCTTTCTAAATGGCAAGTTAGAAATATATGGAACAACTAGAGGGAATTGTCATTCTAGGTCAGGAGAATAAGGTTTCTGAACTTATAAAATCCTTATATGGATTAAAGTAAGCCCCAAAATAATGGCATGAGAAATTTGATCAAATTATTTTATCAAGTGGTTTTTTGATTAATGACTTGAAGAAATGTATGTATAGTAAAACTACTAGCCTTGGTTGTGTAATGTTATGTTTGTATATTGATGATATTCTCATCTTTGGTAGCAATCTAAATATTATTAAGGAGACTAAAAATTTCTTGCCAAGTAATTTTGACATGAAAGCTTTAGGATTGGCTAATGTTACAAGCTTTGCTAATGTTATTTCGGGAATTAGGATGTTACAAGATCTTACAAGTATTACAATTACACAATCACATTATATTGAGAAAATATTAAAAAAATTCAATAAGTATGATGGTAAACCTGTAAATGCACCTTATAATCCAATTTGAGATTAAGGAAAAATGATGGAGAGCTTGTTTCTTAGTTTGTACTCTCAAATCATCGGTACACTTATGTATCTCACAAATGCTACAACACTTGATATAGCACAAGTCATGGGAAGGTTAAGTAGGTATACAAGTAATCTTAATGTAAGTCACTGGACAGCATTGGAAACAATATTAAGATATCTAAAGGGTCTGATATCACTTGGTATACATTATTCTAGTTACCAGTTGTGCTCGAAGGCTATAGTTATGCAAATTGGATCTCTAATTCAAATAAGACTAGAGCTACCACAGAATATGCCTTCACATTAGGTGGTGCTGCTATTGCATGGGAATCTTCCAACCAAACATATATCTCTCGATCTTTTTTTAAATTTGAGTTAATAGCCTTAGATGTAACGATGTAACAAGTGGAATGGCTTGAGAGTTAATTACTAGACATTCCAATTGTTGAAAAGCCAGTTCTTGCAATTTGCCTTATTATGATAATCAAGAGGTAATTGTAGAGTGCAAACAAAAGAACTCAAATGAGCAAAAAAGATATCCACGTTTAAGGCAAAAAACTCAAATGAGTTTAATTAAAAATGGAATAATAGCATTAGATTATATGCCTTCTTTAAAAAATGTTGCAAATTCATTACCAAAAGGACTGGCAAGAAAGCAAGTCATTGAATTTTCAAAAAAGATAGGACTGAAGCCCATAAATTAGAAATTACTGATAGTGGCAACCCACTACTTCTAATTGGAGATCTCAAGACAAGGGTTCGATGTGGTAAAACCAAACTATCTAGTAATTGAAGAAGTGCATTTTTTTCTTATTTCTACTCCCACCGTGATCTTGTGATACTTAATGTAATGGTTAGGAAAATCACATGCTTTGAATTAATTCATGGCAAATTATGTAGGATATGCTTTCGTTACACATCCATGAAGAATTCACCTATTCAAGTATGGTTATGAGATCGTAACCTATGAGATTGGGATTTTCTATAGAGCAATCAAGAATCAAGATACGAGTGCAAGGCTATTAAGGCACGACCCCATTTGTGAACTCAATACAAATCTCATTTAAGGTGTATGATAAATTGAAGATCGGGCTAAAAGATCCTAGTTCAAGGTGCAAGTTCACTACTATTCCTCTGATTGGATTTTATCATACCAAGTGAGGTTCAAGTCCATAAGACACCTTCATTGAATGCATTGTAAAAGATTGTTTTTGTTTTCCTTAAATTTTGAATCATATGAGGGATTTTGGTCTTTTAATGGTGGTGATTTAAAATTTAATGTCCACTGACTAATAAAATGTTTTGTCTCTTACATATATGAAAAAATGTTGTGTTTTTTATTAGAAAGGCATTTTGGTGTTGTTTCACTCACTATAAATATACATCCCTTATAGTCTAAGTCTTCACTTTTTCATTCTCCATTTTTCTCCAAATATTCTCCATTATTTCCTTTTTAAATTTCTTTAAGAGCAGCTTATAGATTTAAGAGTTATTAGGATTTTCTTTTTGAGTGCACATTAGAAGATCCTTGAGTGGATCTTTGTATCTAAAGAGTAGGACATCATCAATCGCTATTTGCACCAAAGTAGAGATAAAAATCTACTATAAAGAAAATGCCTACAATAGCATACTTCAAACTAGGTTTTTCATATTTAAACTTTTTTTTCTTTTATTGTTAATTATTGTTTGTGTGTTTGTCTTGTTATATGTTCTTTTTTGTATTTCATATTTAGTCTTTCGAACAAACCAGGTCCAAAGAAGTAAGGTAATAAGCACTAATTGCCATGGTCGACTAGGGTGATTAGAAGCTTATTCACCCAAGCTCGCATATGGCCTACCTTAAACAATGACGCCTATCTGATGCTATTCAATAAGGATTACTGAGCAATCTATCTTAAACAGTGACACTTATTCAGGGTCACCTACAAAGACCATAGTATATCCTCTTGACAAGTGCCATGCTGACTTGCATGGTCACTACACTGAAAGGACAAGCACACTAGCAGCTATGCCAGGTAGACAAATAAACAAAAAGGTAGGTCACACGAGCCCCCAACGTCCAACTAAGTATGAGAAAGGCTAGGTAAGCCTAAAGTAACTGTTTTTACCACTCCACTCCTTGTCTTTTTACTTTTGATTCTTATCCTAAAGTATGCATTGACTTAAGCATCAGGTGTACCCCAGAGTCATAACTTTAACGCCCTTTTAACCTTTTCTCTATGCTGTTGGCCTAACCTATTGATCATTATCTCCAACCATTCTTGAAAACATCAATAATTGGCTTGGTAAGTGGGAACCACCAAAAAAAACCTAATGGTTTACCAACTTGCTGATACAGACCCACAAGCAAAAGATTTTGCATTCAGCTTTCCTTGCCAAATAGTATGAACATAACTTCAACCATTTCTATTGCTATAGCCTTTAGGAAAATGCTGACACTTCCATTTCTAAAAACCTTTACCTGTGTTCATAGGTACGTGCCCCTATACTTTCAAATGCTGATGCCTATAGCTAATTGGTAGCTCCAACTACATTTAGGGCACTTCTAAAACATAATAATTTTTTTCCATATAGTCATAAACTTAAGCACCCAAAACCACCCAGCCTTAGAGGTGTTAACTAGCTAAAAACCTAGCTAAAGTAACTTATCAGGGCATGCAATACTACCTTAATAACCTTTGTGACAGCCAACAACAACACCACTATCCTATTACCCTTGTAACAACAAACTCACTTCACCCATCATATGCACAATTAATAATCCTACTATACCCCAAACAATCGCCTTCCTTACCACCACTATTGGCATAATTTGACTACCATTCACAGTACTTGAACTAATTCTAAATATTAAGAATCAGTTGGTAGCCTAACACTTATTATCCAATAAGCATAACGCTGAATATACTAGTTAGTGTAATCCAAGGTCGATCGACACTAGTACAACCTACAGGAGCTTTTGTTTCACTTTATTATAACTTAGAAGGTCTGACAATGCAGACAGACCTGCATATCCTCTCTAAAATCTAGACTTAGCAGAATAGGTTATAATACTAAGGAAAGAAATAAAAAACCTAAAACACCCAAATAGAGACGATTGGGAATGGCTCGATAATGAACATAACCCTCTCTCTCGTCATTTGAAAAGTGCCAGTTTCTAAGAAGATAAAATTATCCTTTGACACAAATGATGGCACAACTGACCTAGCATACTAACTCAACCATTTTAGAGCATTCCATATTCTTTGAGATGTAATAGATGCTATACACTGTCAAGTTTTCTTAATGATCCTAAATGGCCTAGCAAGAACGTCATGGTAGAAAGTTTTTGGCTTACTTCGACAAACAAGGTAGAAACTCTTTGGCTTATGCCAGAAGTTGTCGAACGATCGTTAAAACATCAGCTAAGCTGATGAGAGTCAAATATAACTATGAGAAAACTCTCAAGGAATACATAAAATGATTCAACATAGCAACATTAGAGATTTATGAGCTAAATGATGAATGGTTTATCTAAGCATTTATCTTAGAAGTGCACTATAAGCACTTAAAGTATGTACTCACTGATGCCTAGTCAATGAAGTTGTACTAACTTTATGAAAAGGCCTAGAAGTATGCTGAGGTTATGAAAATAGAGATCATTGCACATAAAGTTGAATAAATTGAGAAGGGTGATTGTCTCGATTGACATGGCAAGGAAATTGATCGACCTAGTTCAGTGTAAAAACAAGAAGCTAAATCTAACCAAAACCCAAATACACAAACTAAAGTAGAAAGAGGGAATAAACCCTTTCTTTCATAAAGTACAACACCTACACACCCCTCAATTCTAGTGGAACTCAGATTCTTAACACAACAATGAGAGGAGGCTTGGTCAAAAGACCCTCACCCATAAAGGATGAAAAAAGTAAGCAAATCCTAAAAAATCATTATGACTACCATAATGATATCGATCATGTGATCTAGGATTATGTTAGCCTCAAGAACGTAATAGAATCACTGGATAGAAAAAGAGAAATCAAACAATTTATGAAAAAAGAGTCCATTAGACCAGAATCCTCATGACCCTCAATGGACTAAAGATAAGGCATCGGATAAACACCAAGTCATTGGTAGAATCAATGTCATTATAGAAGCCATTGAGGATTAGGCAACAAACAAGTCCAAATGCAAGTCACACCTATACAGTGTGATAACGGTCAATATAGCCCCAAAGAGAGTAAAACATGGTGAGTGATAGATAACCTTTAGTGAAGATGACAATCAGTAATTGGACAATGGTAATGATCCCATAGTAGTGCCAGCCATTATAGGAAACTACCATGTTAACTGGATTCTGATTGACAATGCCAATGGCATGAAAATCTTATAGTGGCCTTTCAAAAATAGGATTTAAAGCTATGACCTTGCTTCATTGCCCTAAATATATGGTGTCCTAATGTATCCCTCAACTGTAGAAGGCGCATATGACTTAAAAATATCTTCAATTAGATTTTCTTATATTTTGCGAGGGAGATCATCAAATCAATTGCTCATCCAACTAGTTTTGAATGGCCACCATGAAGTGGTTAAAGATTTGAAATCACCACCGACCATTTAGAATAGGTATAATCAAAAACCTATTAAAACTGGTACCTCTAGTTACAAAACTTGAATAACTAATTTTACTGTCTATGTGTACCAGAGTTTGATAAATGGGTAAAGAAGTCAGTTACACGTGGGGAAGGGTTAGCCCCTCAATGATGCCCTAAATTGGTAGCATCTAGCCATATAATACCTAATCTTGATTTTCTCTGTTTTTATTTATCGTTTTATGTGTATAATCTCTTTTTTATAATGCATGAGATTTTAAAAAATATATATATATATATGAAATTTAGTTTTTAGCAAAAAGTTTGAATTATAATTTATAACTTGGAGTTGTGGCGAAACGTAAGATTACAGCTAGTTTCATATTTAATTTAAAGAGGGTATTTTGTATCAAGCGCTGGAAGGATACTGATACAAAACATTACCTTGGTGATTTGTTTAAAGGATTTGGTCTAAAATATTAATGCAAAATCCATCAGCAAGAAAGGAATCGTATTAGTAAGTCATAAACAAATACAATAAATATTGTGAAGAAATAAGACACATAAAACAAGGAAGGACATCAATCAAGATGTATATTGTAATTGTCATCGATTATCTAGAAATAACCAAATTAATAATTTTAAGAAGTTTTTGGATTCATTGGTCATTTAAGGCACGAAATCAAGGCTTTGGGTAAAAATCTGAGGTGAATTAGGAAAGAGAATATTGGATTTTTGATGAAGTTTTACGGAAGGGGGCTAAACGACCTTTGAGGATGAAAAATTTGGTAATTTTTGAAAAAAAAGGGATATTTTTGGATACTTTTGAAATGTGGATTTTAAGATAAAACTGATAATTTAAATAAAAGAACTAAATTGATTTTTTTAAGAGTGTTTAGGCCTTGATCCAAGCTTAATGGGACCTGCACATGACTAAAAAATTCATTAGGGTGAAAGCCATACTTATCTCAAGGTATTCGAATGTCTCGAGAAGTTGATTCAATAAAATTGCTTGATTTTGTGTAATGCTAAAACAGTGGATAATTTCATGCTATCCATCTTCTTGTATTTATTTTAGGCTTATCTAAATTTTTAGGTGACAAATTAGATAAGTTGGAAAGGTAACTCGATGAGAATTAATACAAAATATTCAAAAAATCTTAGAAAATCACTTTCCCAAGGAAAATAATTTTTAAAATTAGACTCAGTTCAGCACTAACAACATGTGCAAGTAAAGGATGATGTAAGATTTGGAAAATTATCCCGAACTTGTTGAGGCTCAAAAACTTATAAAAAGAAGCTTTTAGGAAAGGGAATTTCAATTAGTTTTTAGGAAAAGTACTTGGAATATCCATAAAAATCATCTTATAGGACAAAAAAACCCAAACAATTTGCTGATTGCTGATTCCAGGGGTTTCAGATAGTGAACATTTGAAAAATCATAACCCCCTTATCTGAACACGTCTAGGGGCAAACAAGATACCATCGAAAAGTTAATTCTATGACCTTTATGGTGCATTTGGTTTGGAGAATATTTCATTATTAAGGGTTATATAATATTCTATCACGACATTACTAGGTTTCATTCAAAAACTTTGCCTAGGCTTGGTAATGTATTATTACATATAGTACCAAAATTCGATAATTAGGGAGTAATGTCATAACAATTTTTTTCTAAGGTTATGTAACATTTTACCTCGTATGTAAAATTTATGGCATTTTTACCCTTCATATTTTATGTTATTGACTATGTTAACCTTAAAACAAACCTTTTTGTTAAACATAAGCCTTCAATAGCCTTTCAAAATGACAATTTTTTTCCTTCAGCTCGAAATAGTCTTTGCTCCCAACTATTGGACAACACTTTAATTATTTAGGTATTAAAATCTAATTCATCTATTGCTTAGGTTTTGTTTTAGGATATTGAAATTGAGATTTGTAGTTGGAATTTAGGGTTGTAAATGTTTTATTTTGGGTTTTTAAAATTTAAAATTAGGATTAGGGTTTCAATTTAAGGTTGAGCGTAGAGTTTTCTTTTCAATTGGGTTGATTTTTATTTTTCCTAAACTCATAAAAACCTTGCTTTCTTTTTCTCTTTCTCTTACTCTGCAATGGCGATGAAATTCTAAAATTTGTTGCCTTCAAGCAAAACTCAAGGTTAGCATGACTTTCTTACAACCCATTTTATTAATTTTCAAGATTAATTTTGTTTGCTCTTTAATTGTTTTAAATGAAGTTGATTATTTTCCTTCTTGATACATATTAACATTTGAAATTGATGTTTATAATTTCTTAAAAAATTAAATATGTTGTTATTTAAATATGCATGATCTTATTGCTTTTGGTTTTTATGTCTTTGTTGGTTTTTTTTTTTTTTTGTTATTATCAGTTCGATCTTTTCTTACCATGGGGAAGGTTTGCCTTGTACTGGTTTGTCTTAGACATTTGGATGTTTGTTTTGCTTTCAATAATATTCCTTGGCTTATCGAAAAAAATGATCTTATTGCTTCTTCCAATTAAATTACATATTTAGTAATTTAAATGTACATGGAAATTGAGGTTGCAAATTTTTAATGCTTTTTCTGGTTACCATTTTGTCATGTTAAAGAAAAAATGGGTAAAGATAATCTATAATCAAGTGTAAATAGAAAAAAAATTTAATTTAGGTATTCTTGATATTCTTCCATTTTATAATGCATATTTGTATTTATTGTTGTTTTAACATATATATATATATATATAAGTAAGAAAAGAAAGAACATTTATTTTAACAAACAAGGAGACAAAGGATTGAGGGAGTTTTATATTGTGGTAATTATGGGGGCTTTATTAGGACAAAAAATGGAAACCAATTAACGAAAGGCTGAAATAGGATTACTAGTCATGTGCTGAATATGATATTACTCGTGATAATTGAAATGGGATTCTATTTAACATCAATTCAGTATATAAGTTTAATTTTTTTATCCTTGATTCAAAAAATGAAGCTTTAAAAATTTGTTGGTAGACATGTGTTTAATTTCTACTCTTGTAAGTTTGTATCATATTCTAATAATTTTGGTTAGCAAATATAGGTTGCTTTTGTCTTCCTGTCCTTGCCGACATCACATGAAATATAGTTGTGAATTTAGAGCAATTTGAAAAGCAAATTGTGTTGCTCAATCAATAATATATTATGGTGATAATTACTTTAAGTTTACCAATTATGTTAATAATTACTTTATGTTTCTAGTTTTTCTTTAAATGGTTGAAAGGTATTTTGTTTTCAACGAGCATAAACCAGGTAATTATAATACTTGGGATAAAGCTAAAGCACAAGTCTTGGGTTATCGAAGTACCCATCACAAGATGTATAAGAATTGAAGTGATGCAAAAACTACATTTCTAGAGTATTAGAACTTAAAAGTGGCAAAACAACAAGAAAAAACATGTTAAAAAAGTTTAAATGATATGACTATGTGTAATCATGCATCTTATTCTTCTTATTCTAATAAAGGATTGATTACAAGATTTTTTTATTGGAGTTTACACAACTTTGCTTACTTTGTAGATTGGCAAATGATTTTTAATTTTCTTGTAAATTTAAACAACTTATGTATACTTGATATTTAATTAAAGAGTTATTTTGAGACTTAAATACTAGTTTTCTTTTTGTTAGTTCTTAAAAAATTTCTTCTTTAATACATTGTAGTTTTCTTTTAGTCCGTAATTAAATTCTCTATAAGAAATATTATAATGGTTTATTAAGTTAATAAATATCTATAACTTGCAAAAATTTATCAGTTTTGTTTATAAATGTAATTTAGTAAAGATGTAAACTAGGAATCGTATATCCTATCAACCAAACGTAAGAATCTTATACTAAGGCTTGCTAAACCAAGCACATATATGACATATTATTGGAAATGTGTCCTTGTCATCTTGCAGGGAATAATCCTATTACCAAGGTAATAAAACATTCTCCGAACCGACACCTCGTTAAAGGAAAAATACCAAAAACATTTAAAACAATTTTTAGGGTTTGAAAATCATTTTTCAAGTTAGAGTTTGTTGCAATGTGGTCGAGATACAAATCTCAACCAACCCGACTTAAAAGGTGGATGTACCTTTCGTCCCTATATATACCTATGTATCATTATACATATACCTATATCATTATTCTTTTATCTTTTAAAAGCCATTTCATTATTATTTTTATTTTATTTTTTATTTATTTTGTTATTTTTAGGGATCAAGTCATTGAGATAAATAGCTCACTCAACTTAACTCTAAATAGGTATTGTAAAAATGATTATTTACTTTTTTTGGTAGTCCCCACTAATCTATATTTAGCTCGGTGAGAGTGGTCACCTACTGGTGTTCATATTTCGAGGGTTATGAAAACCTTAAAAGCAAATTCCAAAGTCTATGATAATACCAAGATCATTTTAGAGGATTTGAGAGTAAGTTACAATCACGAGTAAAGATTGATCCCTCTCATGCCGCCCAATAATTGACACCTTATTAATCACATTTTAATTTAAATTTTGGTCTTTCTTTGATTTCAACATTTGGTATTTAATTATAATTCCCATATTTGAAAAATTTTTAATTCCAAATTTATCATTTCATTTAAGAAAATTAGGTTTTTAATATTTTTTAAAAATTAAAATATCTTTTTATCCAACCGGAAGATCAGAAGAACACAAAAGGCTTTATTATTATCTTTTGCACCCCACTAGACAACCAAAGAAATACGAAAGTTTATAAAATCAAAATATCTTTCACACCTTGCAAGAGAATCGGAGGAATGCAAAAGGTTTTATTTTTACAAAACTTGGAAAATCTCAATTTTTATTTTGAAAAGGATATCTTGTTATTAAAATAATCACATAACCTCTCTCATATACTGGGAGACATTCCAGGAACTACCTTATCTCGGAGACATTGCCATGGTTTTCAAAATTTTTGATTTTATTAAAAATAATAATGTCTGTCCTAAGACTTGGTTTTGACTTCACATACGAAACTAGACTTTAAGAAGCTGAACATGGTTGATAAGACCAAAGTGTCCTTTAAACTAACTTCAGCATGAAAGCATCCTAGTAACTCTAAAGGACTTGATTTAAATACAAAATTATTAAAATGCCTTTGGATATACCTTCGAAATGAAAGTATGCCGGTAAACATAAAAGACTCAAAAGTAATCATAAAAGCTAAACCTATCCCTAATATACACCTTTGTCATAAAAGAATCCTGGTGACTACATAGGACTCGGTTCTAAGATAAATTACTAAAATGCCCTTAGGGACTACCTTCATCATGAAAGCATCCTTGTAACCCTTAACGATTTAAAAATGATAATAACAACTTTACCCTTAATGGGTAATTAGAATATTAAGGTTGACCTAAAATGCAGAAAAAATTAAGCCCCTAAACTTTTCAAAATTAGACATTAAGTCCAAAATGACAAAAAATGCAATAAATATTCCTAAAATAACCAAAATACCTTAAATGGGTAATTTGGTGTGGGAAAAGACCATTTGACCATCAAACACAAGGTTTTCTTCAAGGAGTCTAAACTTTGCAAACTTTCCTACATAAAGTAAACTTACAATTAAAATGAAACAGAACACAAAAAAATCATAAAAATCATGCTAAAAGTCACAAGAAGCATTCGGCCAACCACCTATGGTCTTGAAGCAACTTTTTTCAAATTTTACAAATTAGTTCCTAAATTTTTTGAAATTATAAAAAGACCCTAGAAGTTTAAAAATGTATTTCAACCTGATAAAAGGGCATAAAACATATCCCTAGATGTATATAAAGGTTTCTACTAAGCATGGAAGGCCTAAAGATTATTTTCATCTTTATAATTTAGTCCATATATTTCCAATAATTAAAAAAATAACACCAAAATAATAAAAAATTCACTAAATCACACTTATACACATACATTCAAGCTTGGAACTTCCTATCCAAAGCTTTAAAAAAATTTAGAAAATTAATTTTTAGTCCCTACAACTTCTAAAAATCACAAAATAACATAAACCATTATAAAAATAACAAATAAAATAAAATCAAGGCAACCAAGAATTTTTGCCAACATCAAAAATATGTATCCATCAAAATTTTCCAACATAAGAACTATAAATCCTAATTCTACCAAGCTAAAATCAACATCATCATGTAAAAAAATAAAAAAAAAAAACATAAAGACATCTTTTATCAAAATATTAACATAAATGTAGCAAGGAAAATAGAATCAATATGATCATATATATGTGACAAAATCAACACCATTTCAACAAGAATATATTTCATGAAAAAAAAAAGGAAACAAGCTATTATTAAAAAATAAACATATCAATTAAATCCAAGAAAATTGGTCATTGTCATCTTACTTTGCTTGTGAACTTTGATCACATCCATGATCTCAAGTATGATTTTGGCTTACTGAAAGGAGAAAAGTTGAATGAAATGAACAAAAACTAAGAACTTTCCAAGTGTTTATACCTTAAAAACCTTAAAACTTGGAGAATTTTGGTAGTTTTTAGTGTTTTGTTTCTTCATGAGCACATTAGCCTTAAAATAGACAAACCTTCCACTATTTATAGGGGAAGGAATTCGGCTAAGGGCTGAAGCAAATGCATTTGACTTAATGTTCTAGCCCTTTTTATTATATTTTTTTATTTTTTATTTAATATAGCTTTTTAGATTTTTTTGGATGATGATAAGATTTATTTAATTAATTTTTTCTTTTTATATACTTAGTCAAAGCCTAAATGGTGATTTATGTTGGCTAAGGTTAGGGCTTTATGATTATTGTGATGATATTAACTTTTAATGATGAAGTTCAATCCTGATTAAATTAATTCTTGTATAATTAAATGCATAAATTTTTATATCAAAAAAAAATATGCATAAAATTTTGAAAATGTAGAAAAAAATAAAAATTTTAATTGCAAATTTTATAAAAAAAATGGAGTGGAAGGACTAGATTGCAAGAAATTAAAACTTACAAACTCATAAAATGAAATTCCACATTATAAATTCAATTTATGAATTTAATCACAAGAGAGGGTCAATTGAACATTCATATGAAAATTTTTGGCCAAAAAGAACTAAAATATTTTTTAGAGAGAGAGAGACAAAAGACCAATTAAAAATTATAAACTCATAAAAATTTAAGAGCAACCACTTTTTCAGATGAAAATTATGCTTAATAAAAATGAATCAAAATTTCAAAAGTCTATATTTTCTTGAAATATGTGAAAAATTTTACAAATAAAAAAATTTGTATTTTGGGGACAAGAAAATTCCTAAAATAAATTCAAAGATTTGTGAATATATGTTGAATTCAACATATTATTTAAAATATTAATTTATAATAAAGATGAAAATCTGAAATCTATAATAGATTTTATTAAAAAATTGTTACGAGCAAAATACTCGTAGTCTACTCGAATTGACCTTGAAAATGCCTAGCTTGCTTGGAAGAAGCTGACCTTTATCAAGACAGCTGCTAAATTCCCAAATGTCAGATATTTAAGACAATTAAAAGAGTGCTAAGACAAAATTAGGTGTCTATAGGTTCATAGTGCCGGTGCTAAAATATAGTCATTCATGTATTTGTCTATCCAAGTCATGTAATGAGGTCTCAAACATGTGAATATTTATCCTTTAACGTCCCTAGCAGTGGGGTAACTAATCTATTCAAAATCTTGAAAAGCAAGGCCAGTGAACGATCTGTTGTCTATGCCATTTGATTTAAGTTCAAATTAAGGCTTTGCACATTTATAAACAAGAAAATTGTATTAAGACTAAAAGCAATTTTAGTTTTCTTAGTTAGGCCTTAAATCCAAGCACAAATGCTTGATTTTTCCCCAAGATTAATGACCTAGTTTACCAAAAATCATTAGGTTAACACTAATCTCATTTGTTAAGACCAATGTTAGCCTAACTTGGGAAGTTTTTTGCAAAAAAGATTTTGACACAAACCAAACACATAGAAGAGATATTTTAACAAATATATAGTGAGATAAAATCATAGCATAGGCATCAAACATGAATAAAACATAAAAAACATCATCAAGACAACTTTTTTTATTAAAGGGAACATGCTAAAATTTTTTTTATCAAGGGGATTTGTGGCATCATGAAACTTGGTATGAACATGTAAAAAGCACTTCCAAGTCATGATATATGTGCTAGAAAAATTTTTACAGCAATAAGACATGATTTTACCATCAAAGCATCATAAAAGCATTATCAAAACAAAAAGAACTACAAATACCATCAATCAAGCTCAAGGATGCACTCTGTCCTAAGAGGTTCATGGTCTATGAAACTTGGTTGGCTAGAAGATATGCTTAGATGGAAATAAATAAAGAGAAAAGGGGTAAAAAATATACCAACAAAGTTTGCAAAACTCCTATTTTGCTTTGTCAACTTAAAGTTGTGATATTTATCTTTCTATGGTCTTTATTTTTCATATTTTTCGCTCACTCTTATTTTTTTTTTATTGTTATAGGTGTAATGATGAGCTCTAAGATAGTATTATGGATGAAGGGGAATTTGATAAGGAAAAAGAGTGAAAAATCAAGGTTTTTGAGAGGTTCTTGAGGGCTGTCAAGGGGAGCTAGGAAAATAATTAAAAATTAGTGAAAATATGGTCTGTGTGTGAATGTTATATGTGTATCTATTGAGCCAAAATTGGCTTTTTTATAAATAAGTGAATTGCTATTCTTTGGAGCATTAAATGAGGTATTTTAGAACTTTCCTCTTTTACCATGGAGCAACTCTAGGTACCATGCTCAGCATTCTTTATCCTTATTGGCTATAGCAGCCAAGGTGGTGGAGCAGACTGCTTTATGTAATCTGTAAGTGAGGAAAAACCTATTTCAACTTTGAATAAACTAGATTTTGCCATGAAAAATGTCCTATTTTCTAACTATTTGAGTCTTAAAAAATCAATTAAACTAATTCTAAACCCAACGGTAAGGCTTAGTATGAATTTTAGTGGTTTATGGAGCCAAAAATGAGACTAAACTTGTGTTTTGAATCAATATAGCAGCTGCAAAAAAAGCCATGATTTAGGCAAAAATGCTCAGATGTATTGATACAATAGCTATTGTATCCATATTGCAGCTATAAAAATATGCCATAATTTAGGTTTTTTTGCCGAAATGTATGATACATATAGACATTGTATGGATACAATCAACAGAAAGCCTAAACATATTAAAACATTTGGAACTTGTATCAATACATTTAGCAAATGTATCGACACATTACCAATGTATCCATACATTTGGTTATGGATTGATACATTTTGGCCTAAAAATAAGATTTAAGCTACTACCGAGAATTGTATCAACACACAAGTAAAATGTATCGATACAATTGATGAAAAATGTGTAGTTTGCTTACCTTTGGCCTGCCAAACACCTTACTAAGGCTCAAAATGATAGGAGATGGATACGTGCGTGCTCATCTAGCTTTGATGATGCCTTGTGATGATTTTATGAAGACCCGAACAAAATTTGGTGTCTACATATGGATTCACCAACTAGCCGATACCAGTAAAAGGAATGATCAAGCTATTAGTCACTATAAGAGATGACAACCATACGACAACGATAATGGTAGATGTTTTTATGGTAGACTAGCTTTTAACCTATAATGTTATCCTAGGAAAACCAATAATGAGGAAAACCAAGATGGTAACAATAATGTATTGTTTTACTACCAAGTTTCCCATACTAATTGGATTTGAGTACATGAGATCCAACCGGAGAGCCATTCTTAAATGCCACTTACTATCAATTGAGCTTACAAGGAAAAGTTAAAGCAATGGCTGTAATGGCTGTGAACATGATTATAACCAACCTACCATAGTCTTTGACATTTCATAGCCTTGATCCAAGGATAGCATTGACCACTACAAACCATGTTCTGTAAAGGGAAAAAAAAAGATAGTCCTATATAAAACAAACTTAAACCTCTTTTGATGATCTTAACCCAACTACAATGGCTATGAACATGATTATATCCACCCTACCATAGTCTTTGACACTTGACAACCTTGATCCAAGGATGGCATTAAACACTACAAACCATATCCTGTAAAAGGAAAAAAAGATAGCCCTATATGAAACAAACTTAAACTTCTCCACTAGTATTAAAGCCTTGCTTAATTAGAAAAAAAAACTAGTTAACACATTTCTTGCAAAAAAAGGCAAAACATTTTTGCTTGGTTAATAGTTGACGTGCCAGGAATTGATGCGAGGGTCAGTATACACTCACCCAATGTAAACCCTAGTGTAAAACCAGTAAAACAAAAAAATATAAAGGTTCACCCTTGAGCATTTTAAGGCTATCCATGAAGAGGTAAACAAATTTTTAGCTATAGAGTATGACAGGGAAGTCAAATAACCAAAATGGTTAGCTAAAAGGTTATGGTGAGAAAGGCAAATGGAAATTGGAAGATGTGTGTTAACTTCATAGATCTAAATAAAGCCTACCTTAAGAACAGTTACTTACTATCAGCAATAGATAGACTGGTAGATGACTCTACTAGGCAGAAGTTTCTAATTTATGGATGCCTTCTCAAGCTATAGCTAAATTAAAATGGGCACAGTTGATTTAGAAAAAAACATCCTTTATCATTAAGGATTGAACATTTTGCTGCAAAGTGATGCCTTTTGAGCTTAAAATTATCAGCACAATCTACTAGCGTTTGGTAAACAAAATCTTCAAAAACTAGATAAGCAAATTAATAGACATCTATAAAAGCAAACCCAAAAAAAATGCAAGCAATTTTAGATATTATGCTCACCACTCTACAAAGGAAATGTAGTGTCTCATAAGTAGAGTAGCAACACTCAGTCGCTTCATTTAAAAGTTAACAAATAAGTATCTATCCTTTTTTAAAGTCTTTAGAAATGCCATAAGGTACAAATAGAATCAGGAATGCTAGCAAGCTTTCAACCAACTAATGATGTATCTATGCTTGCCACCACTCTTCACGAGATCAGACCAAGGAGAACACTTGTATTTGTACTTAGCCCCATCTGATAAAACATTACTATTGTATAAGTAAAGGACTCTAAAAATACACAATTGCCTATTTACTATGTTAGTAGAGCCATCCAGCTTGGGAACTAAGGTACACTAAGCTTGAAAATGTAGTGTATGCCTTGGTAATGGCTATAAGAAATTTAAGGCAACACTTCAAGGCTTACCCCATAATAGTGCTTGCTGACTAAACCCTTAAAGATGTGCTTTTTCAAATAGACCCAATAAGTAAAATGCTTCACTAAAGCATCGAACTCGTGAACTTAGCTTGCAATTTAACCTTAGAATGGCAATCAAAGCCCAAGCCTTAGAGACTTAGTAGATTTTATAGCTACATGTTTTATTGTAACACCCACAATTATATGTAAACAATCAAACCTGAACAAGGCCACTTAACTTCAACACTCAACAAAGATACAGAAAAATGCCCACCAAACCCTCAAAAAAATCCTATCATGTAGGCACATTATATGAATGGGTTACCAAGAAAGCAAGGGTCAAGGGCAAATATTTTTTTCATTGACCTAAAGGGTAATGAATGGAAATATGGTCCCTCCTTTAACTTTGCACCCTTTAATAATGCAGTAGAGTATAAGGCATTAAGTGCTTGGTTGTTGACCTAAATGTTACAAGCTTACGTGTTTACATTGATTTACAATCGATGGCAAACCACATAAATTGGGAGTTAGGAAGTAAAAGACCCAATTCTTGCTAAATACCATTAAATATTAAGTCACCTATTTAGTAAGATAAAACAACTAACTCTTCAAAAAAAACCCTAGGGAACACAATAGTCGAGTAGATTCCCTATATAAAATGATAAGTACTCTAAAAATTACCATATGAGGAAAATATTTCTTAAGTGAGTACAAGTACCTAACCATGAAAAACATCTCTAAATCTTGGCACTAAATGTGGCTGAAAAGTGACACCTACAAACCCATTTGCCAAAAAATAGATTGAGAAAAGGGCTATAAGGTACACCAATTAATGGCATTTTGTGTAAAAGGTCATTCACCCTCCCCTACTTAGATATGTCAACCATGAAGAAGCTGATTACATTTAAAAAAAAAAACCTAAAAAGAAAAAAAAAGAAACCACTCGGGAGGTAGAGCATTAGTCAAAAAAACCTTGAAGCAAGGTTTTTTGTAGCTATAATAGAGAAACAAACCATAAAATTGGTGGAAAAGTGCGAGAAATGCCAACGTTTCACGAAGACACCCAGGCAATATGCTAAAGCCCTAAAAAAATGGCTTACCCCTAGCTTTAGAGAATAAAGGATTAAGCATTCTTCCTATTTTCCTAACCACCACGAGATAAAGAAGATTTCTAACAGTGGCATGCAATTACTTCATTAAGTGAGTGGAAATAGAACCTATAGTAACCATAATGGCAAAATCAATTACAAGCTTTGTGTGAAGATTCATACTCTACCATGCCTAAATCCTTTAGGTAGTCATTGCATATAATGGACCCCAGTTACAGGCAAGAAAATTAGGAACCTCACCAAACTTATTCAAAACTCAAATGATGACATGAAAACCAATGGTCAAACTAAGTCCATGAATAAACCTATGCTCCAACCCTTAAAAAAGAAATGTTACAAGGTAAAGAAAGCACTCACTAAAGAAACCCTAAGCATTTTAGAGATAATTAAGTCTTAACAAAAATTAAGGTTTATAGTTAAAAAACTAAGGATGCTGACTCCATATTGAATGAGCTTAACCTCAAAACTACATTCAATTTATGGAAAGATACGAAAGACCATACCTCGACCATATTATTGTCAAGGCACAATAAGTAATAAATTATTACAGCAAAATGGTCCTACAAAGGAAAGCTAGTTCAGTGATCTCACAAAGATGAGTGACCAGTCATAAAGCAAAAAAAAAAAAAACCTCTTGTAGGATTAGGAGGGTCACTAGCAAGTTTCTTATTTCATGGACTCGGAGCACATAGATTAAAAACATGAATGCTCAATTATCTCTAATATAAGGAATGCTATACACCAAAAAAATGTATAGCCCATTTATCATTAATCAATGAAAACTATTGTGGTCTTCAAAAAATTTTGAACAAACAAATTTAACTTGCATATTACCATGCATACATGCTCATCTGACTAAGAGGTCCACTTGCCTAACTTGGCGAAGACTAGATGATGTCCAATTGCGATAATTACTAGTAAAACATGGGGTCCACTTGCCCAATGTGACACAAATAGATAGCTTTTAGTTATCATAGGACCATGACTCAATAACAAAGTCTACTAGGCCAATGCAACGAAAATAAAGCTATTAACTATAACAACCATGCCATCATTGAACCATAAGGTCCACTCGTTTAGCATGGCAAAACGAAGCTCTTAACTATAATATTTAAATCATTACTCCACCATAGGGTCCAATCACCTAGTATGGTAAAAATGAAGAGCTTTTAGCCATCACAACCAAATTACCATTCATTTGCAAGACATGTTCTCCTAATATAAAGAAAAAAATAGATAACACTAGTTCTCACAAATATTTATTTGTTCAACCTTGAGATTTATTTGAGGTCTAACCCCAGTTTAGTGAGTAGCATATAGTTTACCCTGATAATTCATTGAGCTAACTAAACCAAAAAGCACATCAAACGTTTAACGAGAGAAAACTATTTTATTCATAATATACACAAAGCCATCATAATCATGTATCATAAATGCCACTAGCCAACACAAAGCATCAAGGGTTAACAACAATGATGGCAGATACCATTGCAAGAAATGGTAAATAAGTACATGACCCCTAATTACAATGATAAGATAACTATGGGTTCTAAGTAAATTAATTACAAAAACGTATGCACTACAAGCATATGAATCGATGCTTGCATAAAAACATAAAAATAAACACACTTGCGTACATCCTATTATGCCCTATAAAGCATAATAAAGCTAAACTACTTGTTAAAAGTTTTTTTCACAATAGTAAGAAATGCTTCAGGAACACCAACATGGTCAGACAAAAAAAGATTACTGAAGGAAGCTAGTTTCATATCAACCTTAGTCATAGGTAAACCTATCTCACTGATGGAGGACCTAAAAATAATAGTCGTACATTCAGTTCTCATCCTCTCTGACTCTTATAGACATGGCATTAAGATATAAAAATCTTTCGAAGGCAAATGCTAAAAAAAGGCAGCAGTAACCTCAAATTGAAAGGACTATATAAAAGTTAAACCTAGAACAAAGCTCTCATTCTATATTCAAAGCCCATGGCAACCAGTAGCTTTAATAAACCCTCATTTTGATCATCCAAAGCACGCTAAATATGAGCATCACCTTCTATAATCTTGGCTTTAGATTGTGCAACTCAGACATCTAATTGCTCTAATAAAAGATGTAGTTTTAAAGATGCTCTCTTCATCTCCTTCAATTTCTCAAACATGGTAACACCTTGTAACCCTCTACACATCAGCCACTCTTACTCTCTCTAAAGCACTAAGTAATTTAACTTTTAGCTTTCCTACCTCCTCATTAGCTAGACTAACCATCTTAGCTGATACTTTATCTTTTGGCATAAAGTTATTCAACATGATTTCAAATCACTCATTTGTTTATTACTCTCCATAACCATCCTTTTATATTAGTTCACTAACACTGCCAACTTAGTAACACTCTAATAATAAGTAATCTATAAAAAATAAACGCATTAATATGCGACAAAAAAAGGGCACAATATGGCAAAATATGTGCATCTCCACCATGTAAGCTACATCAAATTGAACGTTACTTAGGGCCACAAAATAGCCAAGATACCTTAAATCAAATTTAGAAAAGTGTTCCATAGCTTATTAATAGGAATGACTTATGACAAAGTATAGTCTCTTTCATGTTCCCTGACCTCTAAGTTTAATGATTATCAACCTCTTAATCTTTTGAGAAACCAAAGGTAGCAAGAGAAGCACTAAAGAATGGAATGAACATCGTCGATGCTTTAACCTTACCTTTCTAAGTTGACTCAACCCTAGCTGCCTAAAAAAACACCATCAACCCTAAAGCTAGGAAATTTTAAAGTAATGGGATCATCAATCAAAATCCTTGGAAGCACACTATATCTTGCCTTCATAAGTGAAAGAGGCATGATGGAGCCCTTATTAGCTTCTTACCTAAGGACTTTTCTAAGTAGGACGTTTACTTTTCAACCTCAATCAGTAGCAATAGATCTATTTTTATAGAACACACTGAATAAGATTACTTTAACAACAATGACAAAGTATATGTAATGACATGTATACCAATCTAACTATTTACATAGATGATGAGGAAGTTCATGTAAATAAACCCCAAAGGGCTCAGTGGATAATGATACTGGACAAAAAACTAGTCGCATTATATGCATCTTGGTTGAGTGTGTGGACACCTAATTTTGTTCAAGCCTTTTCCTAAGCAATCTTAAAATATCTGAGACTAAAATTAGGTTACCATCGCAGTAGGCATTGACCTCATCCATGTGGATTAGGTGTTTTTAAGATTTATTCGACATACCTAAATGACTATTCATGCAATTGATAAAAAAATTACCATTTTGAGTGTCATAGTGAACAAATCTTGGATTAAAAAAGATTGAATATCAAGGTAATAAATTATCTTTTATCTCTATACTTGTAAAATTTTAAAATTTGTTTCTACACATGAGGTAGTGATCAAATTTTCCTATTTTTAGAACTTTTTAAGAATTTTTTTATGAAATCTTGAGAGACAATAGTCATATATTTTTGTCAATACCCTTGTAGTATTTGTGTCGATCTCACCATAAAAGTCAAAAAATATTCAAGAAAAATCTGTATTGGCATTTTATACCATGAGGTGTCAAGTTATCAAATTTATTTATTAAAAATTAAAATATTTATGGTACGTGAGTATTCTGCTTATGAAATTTTTTGGGTGAAATTTGCTCTAGATTTTAGATTTTCATCTTTATTATTTTTTAAATTAATATTTTGAATATTAAGTTAAATTTAACTCATTTTTATAAATATTTGAACATATTTTTGAAATTTTCTCGATTCCAAAATACAAACTTTTATATCTATAAAATTTTTTTGTAAATTTTTTTAGAATTTAAAGTCTTAAGAATTTTTAGAATTTAAATGTTTGAAATTTTGATTTATTTTTATTAAATATAATTTTCATCTGAAAGGGTTTTTGCTCGTAAATTTTTATGAGCCTGAAATTTTTAATTAACTTTTTCTTTCTCCAAAAAAGTATTTTAACTCTTTTGGTGTTGAAAATTTTCATATGAACGTTTAATTGGGCCTTTCACGTGATTAAATTCATAATTAAATTTATCATGTGAAATTTTATTTCTTTAGTTTATAACTTGATATTTCTTATAATTTAGTCCTCTCACTTCATTTTCTTCATAAAATTTGCAATAAAAATTTTATTTATTCCTTCATTTTTTAAGATTCATAGATATTTTTTTCTCAATTTTATACTTTGGTAATTTAATTATACAAGTATTAATTTAACCAAGATTGAATTTTATCATTAAAAATAATATTATCGAAATCATCATTAATCCTAACCTTAGCCCACATGAATCACCTGTTTAGACTTTTGATTCAAGTTATAAAATGACTATTAATTAATTCAAATCTTATCAAAACTGAAAAATCTAAAATGTAAAAAATTAACAAAAAAAGAAA
Source organism: Adansonia rubrostipa (assembly GCA_038381775.1). NCBI lineage: Eukaryota > Viridiplantae > Streptophyta > Magnoliopsida > Malvales > Malvaceae > Adansonia > Adansonia rubrostipa. The sequence goes on along the minus strand of JBBYHM010000009.1, from coordinate 2,180,143 downwards.
AAAAAAGAAAAAAAGAAACTCTAGATGGCCATTCGACCAAGGTGATTTTTCCAGAACCTTGGTCGAATCCTTCCCCTATAAAGAGTGAAAGGATGATTCAAAGTGAGGCCTTATGTCTTTTTAATCAAAAACACTAAAAAGACCCCTAAAATTCCTTAAGTTTTCAAGCTTTCTAAGGTAGTTTTCCTTGTAAAATCTCTAATTTTTGTTCATTTCATGATTGATTCTTCCTTTTAGTGAGCCTATTGAATACTTGTGCTTATGAATTTTGATCCATAAGTTTGATCCATGTTGAAAGGCTAAGTATGAAGAAGATGATCAAAGTTTGTTGATATTTTTGTTAAATTTGCTTTTTGTAAATAATAATGTGATTCTTAGCATGAAAATACATATTTGTAATAGAAATAATTATGATACTATGTATATAATTTTATGCTATTTTCATGTTGATTTTTGATGAAATATGTTAATATATGCTTTATTTTTCATGATTTTCTTTTTTTTTTTTTTGCATATCTAAGCATGTTGATGCATATTTATGTTGATATTCATGATGTTGTGTTAAGGAAAAATTGTTTGTTGTTTTTGTGTTTGGTCGCAAATCATTATGGCCATTGGATAATTTTTTATTTTATGTTATTTTAGACTATTTTGTTATATTTAAAACTTGCAAGGGCTTAAAAATAATTTTACCAAAAATTTCAAAGCCTTGGAAGGGTATTTTTCGAGTTAACTGAACCATGTATGAACTTATCTGTGAAGTTGTTGACATTTTTAGGCTATTTTGTAAATATGAAAATTTTAGAGACTAACTTGTAAAAATGAAAAAAAAATTTCAAGGCTTGTCATACTTGGCCTAATGCATCATTTCCTTTAGGGGTGTCTTTCATGTATTTTTAACATGTTTGAATGCATTTCATGCATTTTTAATCCATTAGGGGCCATTTTGTAATTTTTAAAAATTTAGAGACTTGTTTGCAAAAAGGTGGAAAAGATTGCTCCAAGGCTAAGGGTGTTTGGCAAAATGCTTTTGGTGATATTTAGAATGTTTTCCATGTTGATTTATGTGTATTTGATGTTTGCTTTTGTTTTTTATTTCGTGTGGAGACTATTTTATAAAGTTAGAAAAGTTTAGGGACTATTTAGTAAGGCCTTACATTTTAGGGTCAAAATGGTCATTTTATACTTAACTACCTAGGTATTTTGGTCATTTAGGAATATTTTTAGCATTTTTAGCCATTTTAAGGTTAAAATACAATGTCAATAAGTATAAGGACTTATTAACAGTTTTTGAATTTGAGGTCATATTTGATATCCAAGTTACCAATTTAGAGTAAAATTATCATTCCATATCATTATCAAGTTTTTTAGGGTTACCAAGATACTTCTATATCGAAGGTAGACCTTAGGAGCATTTTAATAATTTATATTAGAACTAAGTTTTTTATGATCACTGGTATACTTCTATGTCAAAGATGTATAATAGGGATAAGTTCATCATTTTATGAAGTTATTGAGTCCTTTAAGGTTATCATGATACTGTTGTCAAAGGTAGACCTTAGGAGCATTTTAGTAATTTAAATTAGAACCAAGCCCAGTGTGATCATTGGGATGCTTTGATGTTAAAGGTACACAATAGGAATAGGTTCATTCTTTTATGATGTCATCGAGTCCTTTAGGTTAGTAGGATACTTTCATGTCGAAGGTAAACTTTAGGGACATTTTAGTAATTTATATTGAACTTGAGTCCTATGTGATTACCGAGATGCTTCAATGTTGAAAGTGCACAGTAGGAATAGGTTTGTTCATTTATAATGTCATTGAGTCTTTTACGATTTTTGGTATACTTTCATGTTGAAGGTATACCTTAGGAACGTTTAGGTAAATTACCTTAGAATGGAGTTCTTTAGAGTTACCAAGATATTTCTAGGTCAAAGGTGCACTTTGGGGGTACTTAGGATAAGCTTTATTATAAAATTAGAATTTTTAAAATTAAGGCAATGTCTCTGAATTAAAGTAAAACATGGAATTTCACCCAACGTATGGAAAGGTTTTATGGATTATTTTAATAACGAGATATCTTTTTCAAAATGAAAATCGAGATTTTTTTTTCAAATTTTATGAAAATAAAACCTTTCATATTCCTCCAGCTCTCTGGTCGGGTACAAAAGATATTTTCAATTTTAAAACCTTTTGTCTTCTTTGGCTCTCTGGTGGGGTACGAAAAAGATAATGATAAAACTTTTCATGTTCCTCCGGCTTTCCAGTGGAGTACAAAAGATATTTTGATTTTCAAAAATATTGAAAACTTGATTTTCTTAAATGAAATAATAAATTTGTTTCATAAAATTTTATTTTGATATACGAGAATTACAATTAAATATCGTATATTGAGACCTTTTCATGAGATCTCTGCTATGATTGTAGACCTCGAAGTTTACTTTTAAGGGTTTTGTAACCCTCAAAATATGAACTTTGATAGCTGACCAATCTCACCTAGCCAAAATAGATTAGTGGCAACTCCAAGAAAAATAAATAGTTGCTTCATAACGACTATTTATAGTTAATCGAGTGAATGATTCATCTTAACAACTAAGTCCTAGAAAATAATGATAATATGGCCCCTAGAAATAAAAAAATGGTATATAAATATATCAATTTGAAGGGTACACCTGCCTTTTAAGTTGGCTGGTCAGGATTCGTATTTGAGTCATATTACTACAACTTGGTAACTCCACTGGGGACAGGTTAGAGAGTTAGGCCTAAATTAATTATATGTTAACTGAATTTTAATTAATTTGATTTCAATAGATATTTAATTAGAATTCTCGGTATTTCCAAAACAAAAAATTTTTTTTTCTTAATTTATATGGAAATTGGGTATATATTGTTCATACTTTTCACTGACCTTTTTGTTTCTTTGTAGCATTATTTTTCTAGGGCATTTAGGATAGGTTTTTATTATTTTTTAAAGTGTCAAGTCATAAAGGTTTATTCATTCCCTTACACACACTGTGCACATGGATATGTATTTGACTCTTCTCCAGGTGTATGAAAAGGGCAAAGGTTGCTAAAAATTTTAAGAAAGGGAGAGGTGGCTTGACCATCTAAGGTGTTAGCTTTTGTTTAGGCTAGTGAAAAACCTACCAGGTGTAATTCCTATGCCTGCTCGAGGTGTTAGCCTTATTACAGGCATGGAAGATGCTCCCACTCGACCTAAACCCTTTTCGATAGAAACTTGTTATGGGTGAGAATTAGGTACCTCGTTAGTTCTTTTTAGGCTAAGGAAGCAATTCAAGCACCTTTTTAGATGTTAACCCGAACTTCATGCGATGAACTCTAAGGGCCTCACCTAATCAAAGCTATACCCAATTTTATAGGTTACTAAATTAAGTACATATAAGGGAACGCTTCTAACCATTTACTCTTGTAACTTGATTCTCTTGATATTAATAAGTGTACATTGTGTTGCTATGATAAATTTTAATTTTGCTTTGCAATATTGTAATGAATTTTCTTAGAGCAATTTTTGGTAGTTGCTATTTCATTTTTAATAAAATTTTGTGACCAAAAAATGGATTTTTCTTAAGCAAAAAAATAAAAAGGAAAAAAGAAAAAGAACATGAACCTCTATTTTCCCCCCAAAAAAAGAAAAAAAAAGAGAGATAAAATAACAAAAGTGGAAAAAAAGGAAAAAAAAGAAAAAAAGAAAAAGATCAAAATCAAAATCAGATTGATCAAATTTTTTTAAGCCTCCAAGTCTGCTAATGAAAAGAGAGAAGATAGTGTTAAGATTTTTCCTTTTCAATTTTTGTGCGATACCTATATTCCATGAAAACTTGTAAATTCATTTGCATCTATAAGGTTCACATATTCATTGTTTATATGTTCGTGCATTCATAATTTCCATGATGTGCTAAATTCATTCCAATTATTGCATTCTAAGGATTAAGACATGGACAATAATTTAGAGGCAAGAATTAGCAAGTTGGAATCTATTTAAGAAGTGTTCATTCATGAAATCCGTGAAATGAAAAATCATTTCAATAGGCTTATAAAATGGTTTGAGAGTTCATATGAGATAAGAAAAAAACTTTGCCTAGGAGCATCCCCATCCTCAATAAATCTAGAAAATCAAAATCTGGAAGTGCAGATGAATATCTTAGAGGGAATAGTCGAAGGAATGGGACATGAGATTCAAGAGATAAAAGATAATTGACAAAGATCGTTAGAGATCTTATAGGTGATCCCCAAGACTCACCAATGCTTTTAACCCAACCTTTGGCACTTAAAGACTCAAAGACTAGATTGAGCATACAACCAAACACAGATTCTAATCCTTGGTCTATTCACTTGAGTGAAGCAAAGATGCCAACTCTGCATCTATGAAGATTAGCTTGCCCTCCAATCCTATTGGTCTTCCTGATGCTAGCCCATCATTTTTTAATGTCCATACTGAGAAAAAACCATAAAGAAGCAAATTTGATTTACTCTTATTAACCTAAAAAGAATTGTAGTTTCTTTTATTCTAGGATTAGCTTATTGTTCTTATACATGTTTCTCCTTATGAACCCCCTTATCCTAAATGGTATGACATCAATGCACTTTGCAAATACCATATGGGTTTAATGGGCATTCCATAGAAAAATGCAATGCATTCAAAAGATAAGTTCAAAATCTACTCGATGCCAGCATAATCCAGGTTTAACCAAGGTCAAATGCTCCAGCTAAATTTTGTTGCACTATTGGAGGCATTAGAATATTTAGGACAATGAAGTGATCATGAAGATAACTTTTTGGCTACTTGCTGGATTTTGTAAATATAGGGTTCAAAAAGATAATCAGTGTTTGTAAAGGTTCCCTAGAAGCATTAACACAACTAGGAAATGAAGTGTTTGCAAAAGCAATCCTTTTTGTTACTTTTTCTTTTTAAATCTTGTAAATATGGTTTGTATGCCAACAATAAATAAGTCAAAAAGTTTGATTGATAAAAAAATGGTGTTGAGTCATAACTTGAATTTTTCAGATTCTTACCTTATAATAATCTACATATCTGATACTTAGCCAACTGCTTGGCATCCAATTTGTTCCATTAAATACTACCCAATTCATTCACTCATTCATTCATTTGTTCATTCATTCATTCAATCATTCATTCATTCATTCATCCATTTATTAAATTTTTGTTCATTGATGTCCATACAAGGATGATAATAAAAATTAATGTTGACAAGACACATGCATATTCATATAGACTAATTTAAATTATTTTTTCCATTTAAGGTGGAATAACATAAGAACACTAGATGGAAAAAGACGATAGGACAAGTCCGAACAAGTCCAGAATAATGAAGGAAAATGAGAGCCCCAAACACTCTAAACCACTTTAAAAAGTACAAAGATGAAAAGAGTTATAAAGGAATAGTCTATGCGAAAACAAAGCCATGACCATAGAAATTTACAAATAGTCCCATGTCATACAAATACTTCTATCGGTGAATCTAGGGAAGTACAAGCAGAAAGGCAACCACTTTAAGGTACTTAACATGTGGGAGCCGATCCCATAATACATATTTATGCTAACCCTAATGTTTACTAAAGGGCAAAAGCTAGCATACATGGAATGAGAAAATGATTCTATCAATAAATGCCAATAAAGCATAGCTGATGGAAGCCAAGACCATAAAAAGTAGATAAAATAAGAAATAGACTACTTCCTTACCCCAACCTTTTAATACTTAACAGTTGGGTAAAGTCAGAAGATCTCCTTTATCTTAGCATAGCCTAGGAAGCCATTCTGCTTGGAGAAGTACAATCGAGCACCAAGATGCAACACTTTTTATTAAAAATCTCATCAACTAATGCATGCTATTCAATATAAGGATAATTTGGAATATCCAGCATAGTTAGCCAAGGAATCACAAGCTACTACAAATTCTAAATTGAATTGCTTGGATAATTTTTTGCTATTCGATGAGCTTTTGGATTCATCTTCCCAGATAAAGAATTCAGTAAAGAATCAAGTATAATATAGTGGTTATGCTCATGGCACGATTGAGGTGATAGGAAATAATGGAATATTTTATGGAATGTTCAAGCTTGAGAACTTAGAGTTTGATATGTCTTTTGATGTTTCGCTAGCTGATCTATAATTTAGCTCTCAAGAAAACATTCTTTCATGGTTCATCCTACTATTGCTACACTATTCGTATGATCAGTTATGACATAGAAGTGAAAACAACCTCAGTTACTGAATATTTCAAGGCCATGTTATCAAAAAGGTTTATCTGTTGCTTCAATGAAACCAACATACAGTCTTTAGTAGTAACATTTGGCCCAATCTATTGCTTAAGATCATGTCAAAACACATCCCTAATTAAAGGAAAAAACAAATCTCTTTAGATGATTCCTTGGAAGGAAAAGCAAAGTATAGGTCCTCAGAGATGCCAATCCAGCAAAATTTGATAAGTTAGTCGATGCCTATCAAGGACAATTGGTTCTAAGGTCATCGACATTATGTTAGTATGTAGTTTCTATCTTAACTTTAAAATTATATATATTCTTTTTAGAAACTATGAATTTTGAAATAAATTTTGGTTTATAAATAGTGTGCACTCTATCATGGGCCATGAAGTTTTTTCAGTATCTAGGATAGTGGGAACATTTTGAAAATTTTTCTTTGATAGGTGATCAACATTATATTAAACTCTCTCAAAAAGGCCTTTCACTTCCATTTATATGATTGTCCTAGACATTCAACCACAGACCTTTCATAGCCTTATATCCAAATGTTTTTTTTTTTTTGGATTCTTTGAGGGTTGAACAAAGAGGTTATGCTTCTAAAAGATCCAAATGCTGATAGTTTGACATGTGTTAAAATAATGAGAGTATTCCAAGAACTCTTGAATCCATTAGGATAACCTTGTACCATTACCTTTATGACACTCTTCCAAGTCCTTGATTTTTGAAAAAAAAGACTAAACATGAGCTATAAACACTTTTTCCTCTAGGATAAAATCTTTTTAATCCAGTGCTTGATAAATAAGATGTGAAATTCAAGGTTTTTCCATGCTAATTTGTTTTTTTTTTTTAAGCCTAACCAAACTAAGATTCGTTGGTGGTAATGGAGTTAATAATTTCAAAGGGCATACATTAAGCTAATTATTGAAAAAAAAGAAAAAAATTTGAAAAAAAATTTACAACATCATGTTATTAGGGTAATCAAAATGATTTTAAAAGGAAAACTATCCTTTTTTCCTTGGGAAAAGCTCATTAATTCAAATTGCTTCATTTGAAATGACAGATGGGCATCTTTCTCTACCTTTTTGCATAGAGAAATTTATTTCCTTTGCACTTGATGACTTATTCCTTTTAAAAGCCCTAATCAAGGATCATCCTCCACAATGGGGGCCAAGTGAAGCAAATTTCAAGATCAAAAAGAGAAAATTCCAGTTTGAAGTTACAAGAAGAATAAATCTGGTGTCATGCACAAAGTTGAAAACCAATTCAAATTTCAAATCCTTAGTTCCTTCAAAGTGAAAAAATGAAGAAAAATAGACAAAAAAAAAATAAAACCAAAAAAAAAAGAAAAAATATAAAAAAAGAAAACAAAGATGTATGTTTGTCTTAAAAGACATGTCAGATCAAATTCCTTTTAAAGAGAAATGATCCTTGATTTAATTACCTTTAAACACTTGATTTGGGCATATCTATACTTTCTCTCTAAACCATGAACAATGGCTTACATTATGCATGTACAAAGTTCATTTTGATCAAACATGACTCTTTAAGTTATTAGACCATTCCTAAGAAGCTTTTCACAAATTTATCTTTCTAGATGATTTTTTAGTCCTTAAGAATATAATGGGGCAATCAATTAAACAAAGATTAAAAAATGAGAGAAAAAAAAGAAAAAAAGGGAAAAAAAAAGGAAAATGAGTGAAGTTTTAGGTTGAAAACCTGAAAAGAGCAATCTAGAGCAAACTTGAAAGCTTGGAATTGCTTCTAAATCGACAAGGGTAGCCACTAAAGAAAAAAAATGCTAATCCAAAAACAATCCGAAACCCCTAGAAATTTCACTACATTAGCAAAAGGTTAAGTCAAATGCCCAAATATTGCTTTGATTCAAGCTAACATTTTAGAATTTTATTGTCTAGCCTTAGGAATTAATACGTTCCAAAGGCCTTCCCAAATTAACCTTTGGAGGCTGGGTGTTTTCTAACATTAGTTTAACACCTGTTAGGCTATTGTGTTTGAATTAAAAAGGATTTTATAACTTGACTATTTATCTTTCAAAGAACTACCATGAAAGAAATATTCACCTGAACTTGGTCTTAATAAACCTTGACCTTGTTGTACCAATTTCTTTTAATCAAATTTTGGTAATGTCAACCCATTTGTGCCTTTAAATTCATTTCTTTATTTCATTCAAAGATGTCCCAAATGGTAATCATCAATCACAAGAAAGCCTTCACATTAAAAGATAAAGATGACATGTCTATTATCCTTGATATTGGAAAATTCATAGTAAAAAATTATTCCGTAATTTCCAAATTTTTTTAATGAAGTAAATTCTTTCCCAGATTAGAACAAAAAGGTGATCTCCTTTTGGAAATCTTGGAATTTAATAAACTTTGATACTTTTCATGATTTTAATGGAAGTATATAAATATGCCTTAAGCAGCGAAATGCTGACTTTTATTCAACTACATAAAGTTATATCATTGAATTGATAAACACTAATTCAATATTTGGTGACTTTTCAGAATTATCAAACAATTCCCAAATTCCTAAAATCAAGATTAGAAGAAAGATTTTGTAGGGCAATATGACATCGCCATTTAAAAGAAAAGAAATTGGCAGCCATAAGGCTCAGATTAATGAGGCCTTGCCAACAGAAGAAGATTAGCCTTTATGATGTTTTAAATTTAGATGTCCTCTTCATTCAATCCTATGAAAGGTAGCTGAAGTAAGATTTAGGTTTGTCAGCTTCACTTATTTAGAAACTGATAGAGCAAGATGTCTTCTTTATTCGATTGTGAAAGGTAGGTGAAGTATGATTTAAGTTTATCAACTTTACGTAGTTAGAAACTAGTGGAGCAAGATGTCTTCTTCATTCATATGAAAGGTAAGTGAAGTAGGATATAAGTTTGTCAGCTTCACTTAGTTAGGAACCAGTAGAGTAAGATGGTCTTTTCATTTGATCCTGTGAAAGGTGGGTGAAAAAGGCTTTAAGTCAACTTTATTTGATTAAGTAAAAGGATTAATGGAGTTTTTATTTGTCATCTTCACTTGGTTAGGAACTGGTGGAGTAAGATGGCCTCTTTATTTGTCCTATGAAAGGTAGGTGAAAAATGTTTTAAGTCAACTTCATCCAATCTAGCAAAAAAATCAACAGAGTTTTATTTGCCAACTTCATTTGGTTAGGAATTGGTGGAGCAAGATGTCTTCTTCATTTGATCCTATGAAAGGTAGGTGAAGTATAATTTAAGTTTGTCAACTTCACTTGGTTAAAGACCAATGGAGTAAAATGGCCTTTTCATTTGATCTTATAAAAGGTAGGTGAAGAGGGCTTGAAGTTAACATTGTTTGATTAAATAGAAGGATCTAGGGAGTTGTTATTTATCAGCTTCATTTGGTTAGGAATCAATAGAGTAAAATGTCCTTTTCACTTGATCTTGTGAAAGATAGATGAAGAAAGCTTTAAGCAACTTCGTTTGATAAAATAGAAAAAGCAACGATGTTTTTTTAGGTTCTTTTCATTTAGTAAAAAACTCATGAAGTTGGCCTACATGGAAGCCCATTAGTAGCTAATGGTTTTATCCTTGTGAAATTAGAAATAAAATGAAAATGCCTAATAGTAGCTGATGGTTTCATCCCGGTGAAATTGGCACCAAAATATAAAAAGCCCAAGAATAGCTAATGTTTCCCCTCCTGTCAAAATTGGCACTAAAATGAAAGCCTAAAAGTAGATGATGACCATAGCCTAGTTAAAATTGGCACTGAAATGAAAAGCCCAAGAGTAGTTGATGGTTTCATCCTAGTGAAATTGGCACCAAAATTTAGAAGCCCAAGAGTAGCTGATGGCTACGACCCAAGCAAAATTGGCATTAAAATTTGAAATCCGAATGGAATTGGTTCGGCAAAAAATAACATTTTAGTAAGACTTATCACAGTCCAAACAAAATCGTGTCTATTTAATCTTTGCCCTATTCCTATTCCTCAGTAATAGCCAAAGAAGGGTAACTTTAGACACGTAATTTAGTTGAGCGCTTTCCTAACAATCTTAAAATATCCGAGACTAAAAATTAGGTTATCGTCTCAAGGGGTTTGTAAAGACCTAATTTTGTCCAAGCTTTTTTTTTTGATAGTCTTAAATATCAAAGATTAAAAATCTAATGACTACTCTAATAAAGGTCAACATCCTCAGGCAAAATGGGCATTTTCAAGGCCTTTTTAGTCATCTTAAATGATCATATATAAACTGATAAAAAAATTATAGTTTTGAGGGTTGTAAAAAATGAATCTTGGATAAAAAAGAAGAACATTCAAGGGAAAAAAATTAGTTTTTAAATTTTTTATCAAATTTTGAAATTCATTTTTGCAAATGATATCATGATCAAATTTCCTTATTTTTAGAACTTTTTTAGAATTTTTTCGTGAAATTTTAGAAATCAACTATCATATATTTTTACTAATACTCATGTAGTATTTATGTTAATACTCACTCTAAAAAATAAAAAATGTTTATGAAAAATATATATTGATATTTTATATCACAAGGTGCCAAATTGCTAAATTTATTCATTAATTTTAAATTTTTCACCGTACCATAAGCATCTTACTTGTGAAATTTTTTCTAGTAAAAATTATTTCAAATTTTAGGTTTTCATCTTTATTGTTTTTATAGCTTAATATTTTAAGTAATATTTGAATTCAATTTATTTTTATAAGTTTTAGCATATTTTTGGATTTTTCTTGATTCTAAAATATAAACTTTTTATCTACAAAATTTTTTAGAGTTTATAACTTTAAATATTTTCACATACTTTAATAAATAGCTTGATCTTAGCATTTTGAAATTCAATTCATTTTTTTAAATATGAATTTTCTTCTATAAGGATTTTTGCTTGTAAAATTTTATAAGTTTGGAATTTTTAATTGCCTTTTTCTTGCACATAAAATTTTTCAATTTCTTTTTTAGGAATTTTTATACAAAAACTTTATTAATTTTATTTTTTTATGGGATAAAATTTATTTTTTCCATTTCATGGGCTTTAGAACTTTATAATTTTTCTAATAGGCCTATTAACTTTCCAACAAGCCCGAAAAGCCCATTTTTGTTTTCTAACAAGCTTAACAAGCTTATTTTGGCTAAATTTTTAATTAAATTTATTGTGTGAAATATTATTTCTTGAATACATAATTCTTTAATTTGTTGCAATTTAATCCTTATAATTTATTTTTATCTAATTTAGATTTTTTTCTCCTATCTTATCTCATTATCATGAATTCTAGAATTGTCTTGATGAGTTATGAATGATGACTCATGCAAAATGACAAAAACAAATTAGTTATGTCTTATCAAATTAATAGAATAACTAAGAAAAGTAAAAAATAATCAAAAATAAAGGGAAAATAAGGAAAGCCATTCAGCCAAGAGGGATTTGGCTAACCCTTCGCCTTATAAATAAGGGAGAATATTTTCAAATGGAAAAGGATGGCTATCATAAGGAAGAAACACAAAAATCATTAAAATTTCTTAAGTTTTTCAAGTTTTCAAGGTAATTTACTCAAAAAAATTTTTATTTTTAGTTATTTTATGCATCTTTCTTTCTTTTAGTGAGCCTTTTGATTACTTGTACTCATGGATTTTAATCCGTGTTTAAAGACTGAGTATGAAGGCCCTGATCAAAGTTTTCGGATTTAATTATCATATTTTATTTTTGTTAGCAATAATTAGATTTTTATCATGGAACTACATGTTTCATTGTTGAAATGATGTAGTGATTATTTGTATACAATTTTGTGCTATTTTTATGGCATTTTCTTGTTTATTGTTGACAAAATTTATTGATATGCTTATTATTCTTCGTGATTTTTTTTTTCATATTTCAGCCTAATTGTATATATTTATGTTGATATTCATGAAGTCATGTGGAGAAAACAATTGTTTTTTGTAGTTCATGTGTTGGTTGAATATATTGGTAACATTTTGATGGGATTTTGTTTCTTGTTTTGTGATATTTTGGACTATTTTGTAAAATTTAAAAATTGTAAAAGCCTAAAAATATTTTTTTTTTCACAATTTTGTAAGGCCTATCCAAGCTTCGCATAACCTTGTATAATTATATTGGTGAAGTGTTTGATCATTTTGGGTTATTTTAGAATTATAGATAAAATTTATTAATATGCTTATTATTCTTCGTGATTTTTTTCATATTTCAGCTTAATGGTATATATTTATGTTGATATTCATGAAGTCATATGGAGAAAAACATTGTTTTTTGTAGTTCATGTGTTGGTTGAATATGTTGGTAACATTTTGATGGGATTTTATTTCTTGTTTTATGATATTTTAGACTATTTTGTAAAATTTAAAAATTGTAAAGGCCTAAAATTTTTTTTTTTCAAAATTTTGTAAGGCTTGGATAGGTATATCCAAGCTTCGCATAACCTTGTATAATTGCATTGGTGAAGTGTTTGATCATTTTGGGCTATTTTAGAATTATAGAAATTGCAGGGACTAAATTGCAAAAAATTGTAAAAATTTTTCTAAGGCCATCTATGCTTGGCTGAATCACTTGTGGACCTTTAGGCGTGTTTTTCATGCATTTTTAACATGATTGATGCACATCATGCATTTTAAGCCTTTTGGGGGTTTTTTTGTAATTTTAAAAAGTTTAAGTGCTTGTTTGCAAAAATTATAAAATTGTTCCAAGGCTAAAGGAACTTGGTAAATTACCATGCTAATTTTGGTGAGTTTGATATTTGATTTTGTATTTTATTTCATGTAGGGATCACTTTATAATGTTAGAAAAGTTTAGGGACTATTTAGTAAAGCCTAGCATTTTAAGGTCAAAATGGTTTTAGGAATATTTTTAGTATTTTTAGCAGTTTTGAGGCTAAGGTGTAACTTGAGAAATTTAAGGACCTAGCTATAATTTTTACAGTTTTAGGTCACCTTTAGTGCCCAAGTTACCCATTAAGGGCATAATTGTCATTTCATATCACTTTTGAGTTTTTTACTATACCAAGATACTTACATGTTGAAGGTACACCCTAAGGACATTTTAGTAATTTACCCTCAGATCAAGTCTTTTATAATCACCAAAATACTTTTATGTCAAAGGTGTATAATAGGGATAGGTTCATCCTTTTATAGTGATATCGAGTCTTTTAGGGTACGAGGATATTTCTATGTCAAAGGTAGACTTTAGGGACAATTTTAGTAATATACAAGTCCTATGTGGTTACCAAGATACTTCCATGTCGAGGGTGCACGTAGTATAGGTTCATTCTTTTCTAATGTCATCAAGTTCTTTGAGGTTATCGAGATACTTTCATGTTGAAGGTACACCTTAGGGACATTTTAGTAATTTACCTTAGAATTGAGTCTTTTAGGGCCATCGGGATATTTTCATGTCGAAAGTCAACTTTAGGATATTTTCTTCTCTTGGACCAAACCTAAGTCCTTAGAGTCTAGTTTTGTACTTTTTGTCGAAACTTTGTCTTAAGACAAATTTTTATTATTTCTTATAAAATTGGAAGGTTTAAAATTAAAGCAATGTCTTCGAATTAAAATAGTACGCTTAATTTCTCCTAATATATGAAGGGGTTTTATGGATTATTTTAATAATGAAATATCCTTTTAAAAATGAAAAAAATCGCGATTTTTCAAATTTTGTAAAAATGAAACATTTTGTATTCATGTAGCACTCTGGTGGGGTGCGAAAGATATTTTAATTTTTAAAATTTTTCGTATTCCCCTAGCTCTCTAGTAGGGTGCAAAAGACAATGATAAAACCCTTTCGTGTTCCACTAATCCTTCGATAAGGTAAGAAAGATATTTTGATTTTTAAAAATATTAAAAATTTGATTTTCTCATTTGAAAGAATAAATTTGTTTCATAAAATATTATTATGATATATGGGAATTGTAATTAAATATCACCAAATAAAGGTCAAATTTTATGTTAACATATAATTATTAAGGTATTGATTTTCAGGCATCATGAGAGAGATCAATCCTTACTCATTATTGTAACCAACTCATGGACCCTTTCATGTGATCTCTGGTATAAACATAGTACTCAAAGTTTATTTTTAAAGGTTTCATAACCATCAAAATACGAACTCTAATTGGTGACCAATCTCGCCTAGCCAAAATACATTAGTGGTGACTCCAAGATAAATAGCTATTTTGTAATGACTATTTAGGGTTAATCTGAGTAAGCGATCTATCTTGAAAACTCAGTCACTAAAAAAATAAGAAAAAATAATAATTATATGGCTTGTAAAAATAAAAAATAGTAATATATAGATATATACAAAAATGAGGGGTACACCCAACTTTTAAGTCTAGTTGATCAAGATTCGTATCCTGGCAATGTTGTGACAACTTGGCGGCCCCACTAATGATGGTTAGAGAGTCAAACCTAAAATTAATCACATGTTAATTAAATTTTGATTAGTTTGGTTTCAATAAGTTTATAATTATAATTCTTGGTATTTCCAAAACAACAAAAGATTTTTTTGATATATGGAAATTTTGGTATATATTATTCATATTTTTCACTAACCATTATGTTTCCTTTGCAGAGTTTTTTTTGGGGCACTTAGGATAAGGGTTTTTATTATTTTTCAAAAAGTCGAGTCATAAAGGGTTGTTCGTTCCTTACATTCACTGTGCACATTCATATGCATTAGACTTTCCTCCAAACTTATGAAGGATGCATAGATTACCCAATATCTTAGGAAAAGGTGAAATAGCTCTGCCTGCTTAGGTGTTAGCCTCTATCTAGGCTAGTAAAAAACCAACTGGGTGTAAATTTGTATGCTTGCCCAAGGTGTTAGCATTGTTATGGGCATGGAAGATACTCTCACTCAAATTGAGCCCTTTCTGATATAAACCCATGATGGGTAAGGTCTAAGGTACCTTGGCAGTTCTTTTTAAGCTTGGGATCAATGTTTAGATGTCCAACCTGACATCATGTAATGAACTGGAAGGGCCTTAACTAGTTAGAGCCATATTCGATTTTAGAAGTAACTTAATTAGGTACACATAGGGGAATACTTCTTTCCCTTTTCTTTTCTTTTGACTTTGAGCATGTAAATCAGGTAATGATAATTGAATATCTTTATTTGTGATAAGATCTTTGTTTCACCTCAGAAGGTATCATCATTGTTTTAATTAAGATATTAAGTGATGATGACAAACATCGTCACTTGTAATGTGATTTTTTTTTTTGCCTTGCAAGCCATTATGTGACCTTAACAACATAATCTAGACATAGAGGTCAGGTGATGATGTTCGTACATCATCGCGAGCAACAAGGCTTTTTCATTTACCCCAAAAGGCATCATAATAACTAAAAAAGTCCACTTAGGGCAAAACTTTTTCATGCATAAATTCTTAATTCCCATGCTATCTTTTTTTTCCCTTTATACACATGGCAATGATGAACAAACATTATGCTACCCATAATAAGATTGACCATTTTTCCTTAAAACACCATAGTGCCTTAATTATTTTTTGGGGTAGTCTTTTTGAAGTTGATAGGCCTTTTGTGTATATTTATTTGTATCACCTTAACATTATTTTAATTTCTTCCTTGCGGCGTAGAATGAAGGTTTTCTCAAATTTAAAAGTTCTATAAAAGAACTTTCTTTCAAATTAGAAATTTTCGGACAATTAAATGTCATGGAACATGGAAGATGAATTCTCAGCACGCATACAAAGAATAGAGAAAATGCATCATGAAGCCTAGGAGGCTATGATGAAAAAACAAAGGAGATGCAAGCATAAATTTTTAAATTGGTGGAAATAATAACCACTAGAGGAAAAGAGTCTGACAATGTAAATTTAAGAGATCAAGTGAATAACCCTTATACATCTGTTAGCTCATCTAAGGCAGAAAGGAAACCACCAATGGAAATAATGATCACTAAAGAGAAAGAGTTTGAAAAAGTAAATTTAGGAAATCAAAGGAATAGCCCTAATACTGCTACCAACTTATCCGAGGTAGAAAGGCAAGTCTTATTTTGAAAAGCCCTTGTCTCTAAACTGAAAACATTTTTGAAACATGCATGTTAAACATTTTAATGAGATAATAATGTTTCCAAAAGGCAAACATTTTCAAAAACAAGATTATAATAAGTCTCGAGAATACTAATGATCAATGTTAAAAATGAGTTGTACTGTTGTATTCCTTTCCTTATGAATAAAACCATGATCATTTGAAAGAGCAAATTTAAAGTTCCTAAATCGTGATTCCCTGGTAAAGAGCAAAATAAGGAAAACTATCGATATCACTAATAAGAATTATCAAATTTTATAGGGAAAAAAATACTATTTTGAAGAAATTGAGGGACATCCAAAAATCCCTAAGTAACTTAGGGTATCAACCCATAATTGGAGGGATTAACTTTGAAAATTAAATTCATCCACTTTCCAACTTGCCCTTCTGATCCTAAACTTTCACGGGTAGTCTTGGTACTCATCAAAATGCTAATAGTTAGGAGACTTATAGGAATATCAAATTTCTTTGATTTTCAAAGAAATGCATACTCTATATGACATGATCCATTCATGGCTAGGAAAATAGGGTATGTATCCACCTTGAAATTTTTGGCCAACCCAAGTTTTTTAAGCATTTTAATTCATTTGAGAAAATTAGATTATCTTTAGAAAATTTTTCAACAAAAAATCATTAGTATTCAAGAGACTTGAGTATCATGTGTTTTTAACTCAGGGCTTTTAAACAAAATACATTTTTTAAATTTGGTTTTAGAAACTTAAAAAGATGTCATAAAAAGAAACAAGGGTTTCTTAAATTAAACGGCACCAAACCAAATATGACTTGATCCATGGAAAAAAGGAGATAAAATAAAAATTTGACATTGAGAATTTAAAACTCAGCAAGGAAAGATGATGGCTAAAGATTGAAAAAGAAGTTATCTTTCTTGGGGCATAGGAAGATCAAAATTTGTCCTAAGTTGATGAAAAGGATACATCAATTATCATCTACATTTGCATCATTTCATGTGGATTTACCTCTATACTTCTATTCCCATTTGCATCGTGTGATGTGCATTTACACCATTAGATACATTTACATTTGTTCATATGCATCTATACCATGGATGATACTAGCTTTTATATCATTTAAAGTATATTTATCTCTTTATTAATGCTTGCATTTGCATCATTTTCACGAGCATTTGCACTAGTCTTGATAGTAACATTCTTTGAACAATGTTTTTATTTCTTGGATTGTTAAAGTAATTGCATTTGTATTAACCATTGATCAATCACAAGAGTTTTCAAAGTCTTTGGTGGTGAAATCTCAAGCATTTAAAAGAGTTTCTAAAGTCTTCGATGGTGAATTTTGAAGCATTTTAAAGAGTTTTCAAAATCTTTAGTGGCATATCCAAAGTTTTTGGTGATAGTAACCAGAATAATTTTAAAGGACTCTGATGTCATATCCAAGTCTATTAGTGGTTATGTCCTTCCTGCAAGTTAAAACACATCCCTGATGAAAGAAAAAAAGTAAATCCCTTTAGAAGATTCCCTAGAAGGAAAAACAAGTACAAGCCATAGGGATGCCAATCTGGCAAGGTCCAATGATTTAGTAGATGCCTATCAAAGACATTTGGCCTAATGGTCATCAACTTAATTGTAGTATGCCGATCAGGGGAAATTTTTATTTTGACTTTAAAACTTTATACTTTTCCTTTACAAATTATGAATTTTGGTTTGAAATCAATGAAATTAATTCATGAACATTGTGTATTCTATCATAGTCCATGAACTTTATTGTTAACAATTTCTAGTATCCATGGTAATGAGAACATCTTTTTAATGAAAAGTTTTGATAAGGTTGGTGATCACCATTAGATTAGGGACCTTTTCAGAAGAACCCATCACATCCATTTATATGATTGTCTTGGGCTTTCAACCATAGACCTCAAATTTCTTGAGGGTTGAACAAACAAGTTGTAGTCCAAAAGGATTCGAATATTGATAATTTGACATGTATTAAAATAATAATTGTACTTCTAAGATCTCTTCATTGGATCAATTTTTGCCATAACTTCTATGACACTTCCCTAAATTAAGACTTTCATAAATCCTTAATTTAGAAAGAATAAGAACAAACATAAGCCAAAAATGCCTTTTCCTCTAAGATAAAATGTTTTTAATCCAATGCCTGATAAATAAAATATAAGATTCGAAGTTTTCCTATGTTAATTTGATTTCTTTCTTAAATGATTAACTAGAATCAGGATTCATTGGCGGTTACAAAGCTAATAATGTTGAGAGGAATACATTAAGTCTTTAATAAAAAAAGGAAAAAATATTAAGTGCAACATCATGTTATTGAGCTACTCAAAATGATTTTTAAAAAAATCCACTTTCTTAGGGAAAAGCCTGTCAATTCAAATGGTTTTGTTCGAAATAGAAAATGACCA
Source organism: Adansonia rubrostipa (assembly GCA_038381775.1). Classification (NCBI taxonomy): domain Eukaryota; kingdom Viridiplantae; phylum Streptophyta; class Magnoliopsida; order Malvales; family Malvaceae; genus Adansonia; species Adansonia rubrostipa. The sequence goes on along the minus strand of JBBYHM010000009.1, from coordinate 2,161,451 downwards.
TATTTCTATATCCTTTCACAGATATAGAAAATTATTCCCTTCATGGTCCTTTTTGAGTCGAATGAATATTTTTCTTCTTTCTTTAAACCCTAATTAAGGATCGCCCTCTATACTAGAGAGCGAGGTGAAACAAAGCTTTAAGATTAGAAAGAGCAAATTCTATTCTAAAGTTATAAGAAGAGCAAGCCTCTTGTCATAAAGAAAAATTGAAGACTAATTAGAAGTTCAAATCTCAAGTTTCTTCAAAGTGAAGAATGAAGAACTCAAGATAATGAAAGAAAGTGAAAAAACAAAGGAAAATGATAGAAAAAGATGAAGAAACAAAGATGTGTTTTATCTTGGAAGATATACAGGATCAAATTCCTACTAAAGAGAAATGATCCTTAAATCAATTACCTTTAAACAATTGATTTAGGCCTAACAATCCTTTCTTTCTAAACCTTAAACCATGGCCTACATTACATACCTACAAAGCCCATTTTGATTAACATAGCTTTTTGAATTGTCAAGTTATTCATGGGAAGCTTCTAGAAAATTTATATTTTTGGATGATTTTTGAGTCCTCTACAATATATGGGGCAATCAATCAAAAAACAAAAACAAAAACAAAGGAGAAGAAAAAAAAATGAAAAGCAAATAAATAGGGCAAAAACTCGAACAAGGGAAGTTTAGAACAAATATAAAGCTTTAGAATTGCTCCTAACCAATAAAGGTAGCCACCATTGGAAAAAAAGCTCTTCTATGCCAACCCAGAAACTATCCTAAAATTCTAGAAATCTTATAGAAAAAGTCAAATTAAATGCCTAAATATTCCTTTGAAGATAACCTTTTAAAATTTTCATGTTTAACTTTTGGAATTGGTGCTTACCAATGGCCTTCTAAATTAACCTTTTGAAACTTAGTATATACTAGCATTGGTTTAACACCTGTCGGCTATTGTATTTAAAGATTAAAAGGATGTTATAACTTGACTGTTTGCTGTTCAAGGAATTCCTATGTAAAGAACATCCATCTAAACTTGGTTTTGATCAACTTTGACTTTTTATACCAATTTCTTTAAGACAAATTTTACTAGTACCATCCCATTTATGGCTTTAAATTCATTTCCCTATCCTATCCAAAGATGTTCTAAATGGTGATCATCAACTACAGAAAGCCTTAACATCAAAAGATAAAGATGATATATTATTATATTTTATATTAGAAAATTCATGGTTAAAATTATTTTGAAAGTTCCATATCCTTTCCTACGTTAGAACAAGAAGGTGATCTCATTTTGTAAATCCAGATAAACTTTGATATTGCTCATGATTTTACTAGGAGTATTTGAAAGTGCTTCGAGCAATGAAATATTGACTCTTATTCAACTACATAAAGTTGATAAACATTAATTCATTATTTGGTGACTTTCTAGGAAAATCAAATAATTTTTAACAATTTAAACCTTTAATTTCAAGTACAAGACTACACTCTCCTTCGACAAAAGAAAAACAAATCTCTACAACATTTTCTGAAGATTCCTTCAACTCCAAGTCAAGTCATAGGCCCACTTCAACAAAAGAAAAAAATATTTATTACATTTTTTAAAAATGCCTTTAAGTCCAAGTAGGCTGGATCGGAGGTTGTCCATAATAAAACTCAAAAAACATATAATAAAATCATGAAAATTCATCATATGCATATTACATTCTTTTTCATTTGCTTTTGATGATTTGAAGATCAATAAGTTAAGTGTGTACTAGAAAAAGCCATTTAGTATGCTGACTTTTCCAAAATCAAAAGGTAAGTCTCACATCCCTTCAAACCATTTTGATTATCAAACATGGTCAACCTTTTTTAGACTTAGGTTCTACCCTAGTCACCCAAGTTGACTAGTATGGTTTCATCCTAGTCAACTTTTTTCGATTTAGGTATCACTTTGGTCACCCAAGTTGAGTAGTATAGTTTTATCCTAGTTAACCCTTTTTTACCTAGGTATCTCCTTAGTCTTTGTCTAGCATGGTTTTGTCCTAGTTAACCCTTTTCAACCTACGTATCGCTCTGGTCAGCCAAGTTGCTAGTATGGTTTCATCTTGGTCAACCATTTTCAATCAAGGTATTGCCTTGGTCACCCAAGTTAACTAGTATGGTTTCGTCTTGGTCAACATAATTTTAGACTTAGGTTCTGCCTTGGTCACTCGATGTGTCTGTCATGAGCCATCATAGTCAACCCTTTATGACTTAGGTTCTGCCTTAGTTACCTACCTTAACCTAGGTGTCATCTTTAGTTATTTTGTTTTAATGTATATTTTTAATTTAGCTTATTTTGTTTTCCAAAACTTTATAGCCCAAACAAAAATTATGTCTATTTGGTTTTTACATTGTTCTTCTTTCTCAACAACAACCAAAGAAGCGTAACTGTAGACACCTAATTTCGTTTGTTCCCTTTTCTTGGTAGTTTTAAATATCTGAGATTCAGAGTCTAATGATTACCTTGGTAGACTTTAACTTTCTCCATGCAAAATGGGCATTTTCAAGACCTTTTTAGTCATGCCTAATGGTCGCATACGCACATAACGGAAAAAGTACAGTTTTAAAGGTTATATAGAATGAATCTCAAATAAAAATGATGAATATTCAAGAGAAAAATTAGTTTTTAAATATTTTCTTTTCAAATTTTGAAATACATTTTTGCAAATGATATCAAGACCAAATTTTTCGATTTTTAAAACTTTTTTAAAATTTTTTTGTAAAATTTTGAAAATTGACTATAGTATATTTTCACTAATAGTTGTGTATTATTTATGCCAATACTCATTCTAAAAACTTAAAAATGATTATGAAAAAAATCTATATTGGTATTTTATACTAGAAGGTGTCAAGTCGTTATATTTATTCATTAATTTTGAATTTTTCACAATACCATGAATATTTTGCTTGCAAAATTTTGGTATAACTTATTTTGGATTTCATGTTTCATCTTTATTATTTTTATAGGTTAATATTTTAAGTAATATATTGAATTTAATTCATTTTGGAATTTTCTTGGTTCCAAAATATGAAAATTTTTATCTGTAAAATTTTTAAGAGTTTAAAACATTAAATATTTTCACATATTTTAATAAAATAGCTTAAATTTAGCTTTTTTAAATTCCAATTCATTTTTATAAGTATCAATTTTCTCCAGTAAAGATTTTCACATAAAGTTTCTCAAAAATTTTTTGGAATTTTAACATGGATACTTTATTAATTTTATTTTTTAATAGGTCAAAATTTATTTTTCCATTTTATGTGCTTGAAAACCCGGTAATTTTCTTACCGGGCCTAATAAGCCTATTAACTATTTAGCAAGCCTAATAAGCGCATATTTGTTTTCTATTAGGCCCAAAAAGCATATTTTGACTAAATTTTTGATTAAATTTATTATGTGAAATATTATTTCTTCAATACGTAATTCTTTAATTTGTTGCGATGTAATCCTATAATTTTTTTATCCAATTTAGATTTTTTTCCTAGCTTATCTCATTACCATGAACTCTAAAATTGTCTTGATGAGTTATGCATGATGACTCATGAAAAATGACAAAAACGGATTAGTTATATCCTATCAAATTAACAACATATCTAAAAAAAGTAAAAAAAAAATCAAAAGTAAAAGGAGAAAAAAGAAAGGCTATTCAGCCAAGAAAGATTTCATTCATTGTTGACCAATCTTTTCCCTTATAAATAAAGGGAAATGCTTTCAAATAAAAAAGGAGGCTACCGTAAGGAAAAAACACTAAAATCACCAAAATTTCTTTATTTTTTCAAGTTTTCATGGTAATTTACTTGGAAAATTTTGATTTTTGGTTATTGCATGCATGTTTCTTTGATTTAGTAAGCCTTTTGATTACCTATGTTCATGGATTTTAATCCATGTTTAAAGACAAAGTATGAAGGCCATGATCAAAGTTTCTTGATTTAATTGTTATATTTGATTTTTGTTAGCAATAATTTGATTTTTATCATGAAAATACATGTTTTATTTTGGAATTGATACTGTGATTATTTGTATACAATTTTATGCTATTTTTCGTAGTATTTTCTTGTTGATAGTCGATGAAATATATTGATATGTTCATTATTTTTCATGATTTTGTCCATATTTAACCTTGATGATATGTATTTATGTTGGTATTCATGAACCCATATGGAAAAAAGAAAACATTGTTTTTGGTAGTTCCATGTGTTGGCCGAATATGTTGGTAAAATTTTGATGGGATTTTATTTCTTGTTTTATGATATTTTGGACTATTTTTTAAAATTTAAAAATTGTAGGGGCCTAAAAATAATTTTTCCAAAATTTTGTAAGGCTTGGATAGGTATATCAAAGTGTGGCATAATCTTTATGTGGTTTGGTGATGTTTTTAATCTTTTTCAGCTATTTTATAATTATAGAAATTGCAAGGACTAAATTCCAAAATTTGTAAAAAATTTTCTAAGGCCATCCATGCTTGGTTGATTCACTTGTGGACCTCTATGAGTGTTTTTCATGCATTTTCAAATGTCTATCATACATTTTTAGCCTTTTGAGGTTTTTCTGTAATTTTAAAAAGTTCAAGGATGTGTTTGCAAAAATTGAAAAGAATTATTCCAAGGCCAAAGGTACTTGGCTAAATGCCTAATGTGAATTTTTATAAGTTTTCCATGCTAATTTTGGTGTGTTTGATAATTGATTTTGTATTTTATTTCACGTAGGGTTCGCCTTGCAAAGTTAGAAAAGTTTAGGGACTATTTAGTATAGCCTAGCATTTTAGGGTCAAAATGGTCTTTTCTTACATCAAATTACTCATTTAGGGTATCTTCATCATTTTAAGAATATTTGAAGCATTTTTAGCTATTTTGAGGCTAAACTGTAATTTTAAGAAATTTAAGGGCATAGTTGTAACTTTAGCATTTTAGGTCAACTTTAATATCCAAGATACCCATGAAAGGTGTAATTGTCATTTCATATCATTTTCGAGTCCTTTAAGGTACAGGGATACTTATATGTCGAAGGTACACTCTAGGGGCATTTTAGTAATTTATCTTAGAACTAAGTCTTTTATGATCACTACAATACTTTTATAATGATATCGAGTCCTTCAAGGTACCAGGATAGTTTTATGTCAAAGGTGGACCTTGGGGACATTTTAGTATTTTACATTAGAACCAAGTCCTATGTGATCACCAAGATATTTCTATGTCAAGGGTGCATAGTAAGAATAGGTTCGTTCGTTTATGATGTCATTAAGTTCTTTAGGGTTAGCAGGATACTTTTACGTTGAAGGTACATCTTAAGGATATTTTAGTAATTTATCTTAGAATTGATCTTTAGGGGCATTGGGATATTTTCATGTAAAAAATGCACTTTAGGACATTTTGATCTCTTTGACCAAAACCAAGTCTTTAGAGTCTCGTTTTGTACTTTTTGTCAAAACTAGGTCTTAGGATAAATTTTTGTTATTTCTTATATAACTGAAAGTTTTAAAATTAAGGCATTGTCTCTGAATTAATGTAGTATGTCAAATTTCTCCCAGTATATGGAAAGGGTTTTGTAAATTATTTTAATAACGAGATATCCTTTAAAAAATGAGAAAATCAGGATTTTTCAAATTTTGCAAAAATAAAACCTTTCATATTCCTTTGGCTCTCTGGTAGGGTGTGAAAGATATTTTGATTTTTAAAACCTTTTGTATTCCTCCAGCTCTCCATTAGGGTATGAAAGAGAAGGTGTACCTCTGGTGAGGTAAAAAAAATATTTTGATTTTCAAAAATATTAAAAGCCTAATTTTCTAATCTAAAAGAATAAATTTGTTTCACAAAATATTATTTTGATAAATGGGAATTGTAATTAAATATTAGATATTGAAACCAAATGACGATCATATTTTAAGTTAACTTAATAAAATTGGAATTTCTAGAAAATTAAGGCAATGTCTCTGAGTTAAGATAATATGTGAAATTTCTCCTAGAAGATAATGGGCTTTTACGAATTATTTCAATAATGAGTATCGCCACATGCCCACCTTTAAAACTTTGGATGATCAGAAAGGCTTTGCGTGCTCCACTTAAAAATGTAGGATATTGGTGTGGTCAAGCCTTTGAGTTATCCCTTGATCAGGATTTGGATTAGGTATAATAATATGAAGGGGAAAAAAACCATCGAGCAAATTGCTCATCCAACTAGTCTCGGATGGCCATCACAAAATGGCCATAAACTTGGAGTCACCACTGATCTTTTCAAGTTGGTAGGATCAGATGGCTATTGAAGACAATATTTCGAGTTACAAAACTCAAAATATCGATTTCAAGGCGTACAAAGTCCAAAGATTCATTGGTTGGGTTTGGGAGTTGGTTACGCATGGGAAAGGATTAACACCCCCTATGTCACCCGAAATCGATACCTACTAACTATATCTCGCTTCGGTTTCGGCTTAATCGATTCCATTTGGTCAATTGTTTAGATACAATCCCCTTTAATACATGAACATTTTTTGAAAAATGTAAATCTGAGTTTTGAAAGATAATTTGACATAACCTACGCGTCGTGGAGGTATGAGGAACATAGAGATGTTTTATGAAAATAATTTCCATATTAAATTTTTAAAAATTCAGATATTTCCATATTAGGCATTGGAGAGATACCAACACGGAACATTGCCCTATAAATTTTATTGGAAAACAAGTTTTAAATAAGAATGCACGATAGTCACTACAAAAAGGAAACGTGTTAGTAAGACATAAAAGAATATAATAAAACTGCATAAAAATAATCACACAAAAACATAGAAAAAAGAGGGATGATCGGATTGTATCTCATGATAGTCTTTGATTATTAAAGAGTAACTGGTATGACAAGTTTGAGACTTGGTTGGATTTAATGGTACTAAAGGTATAGAAAAAGAAAGTTTTGATTAATAAGCCTTGAGATGTCTAGGAGAGAATTTGGATTTCAGATGAAATTTAAAAAAAAAAAAGGTTAGAGTATCCCTTCGAAGTGGTAGGCTTAGAGTGTCCCCAAGGAAAAAAATTTAAGAGAAAATTTGAGTTTTCAATGGAAAACAAGGTTAGAGTATCCCCTCAGAGTAGTGGGGTTTAGAGTCTCCCTAAAAATAAAATTTTCATATTTTAAGAAAATAGAGAGGATATTTGAGTTTTTAGTGGAGAATGGTGTTGGAATGTCCCCAAAAATGGTAATTTTAGGCATATTTAAGAGGCCGTTAGCTGGAAAAGAAATTTAAATTTTGAAGGAAAGCAGGGTTAGAGTGCCCCTCAGAAAATTGGAGTAGGAGTACCTCAATTAGCGAAAATTTTTATATTTATAAAGGAAAGAGATATTTTGTATAAGAGATACTTCTTAAGCTGAACCTGAAAGCTTAAGAGAAATTATTTTTATGTTTTAGCCTTGATTCGAGTATAAAGGTTTGTGCTATGGTATGTGACTCCATGAGAAATTGATTGGATACATTTCGAGACATTTGAGCATCCCAACAAAAGGTGGTTTAGGATATTGAATTTATCTTGATCTTAAAACAAGGGATAGCATGGCATAGTTCCTATTCCTGAATTTTATCCTAGCTTATTTGAAGGCATAGGAGGTGAGAGAGGTACTGCTGGAAAGGTGACTCAATAGGGTTTAATGTAAAAATATTCCTAAAATTCCAAAAAAAAGGTTTTCTCGATGGAATTAATTTGCGAAATCGGGTTTGTTTTAACACTAGCAGCGTATGTAGGGGAAAGGGTGCAACGAGGTTTGAAAAATCATTTTGGACTCATTCGGGATTGTTAAATTGTGAGCAATACCTTTTCGAAAGGGGAATTTGCAATCTTTCTAGGATAAATTTCAAGAAGTTTAAAAAAATCATTTGGTGGGCCAAAATGACCCAAGCATAAAACTGTTCGCTGATTTCAAGGGGTCCAGATAACAAAGGTTTGAGAAATCACATTTTTTTCATCTGGAATGATCCGAGGGCACATGATAGACCATTGTAAAGGTATTTTGATGCCCTTTAAGGGAAAAACATCAAAAAATTCAACAAAAGTCATTTATTATTTAAAAATAATTTCTCAAACTCAGACCACTATGCTACCAGAGCAAAAACAAGGGACTATTTGATTTTTCAGTTTTCTTGGGTGGTTGAATTCAAGTTATGGGTAGCCGAAATCCCACCATATAGGGACTTGACTAACATAGGCATGATGAATTTTCATTCCACAATTCCAGAGTGGATTAGAATGATGAAACAACTCATTGACCCAGCCATCGTGGAGGTGCTAAAACTCAAGATTAAGGCTTAGTATATATTTTCTACTGAGAAGGGATTTTGTTTAAAAAAACATCTTTAAACTCATTTTACCATGAATCTAGACCTGAAATGTTTAATGTATCCCCAAGATTGGAAGACCAATATGATAAAACCTTAAATCCATGCTAACCTCTATATATTAGAAGTAGCATGAACTTAACTTGGGGATTTCTTTTAAAATCAGATTTTTAGCAAACAAGCATGCATCTTGACAGGAATGACATGAACAAAACACAACATGCACAAAGATGAACAAGATCTAAACATGCAAACACACAAAGGTTCATCCAATGCTTTTGAAAGACAAGGCAAGGGCATTTTTTATCTTTCATTCATGCACTAGGGTACATCTTTAACTACTATGCTCAGCTGACCTCATTCCCATTGGTTCTACCATGCAAAGCAATAGGCAGAAAGGCTACAAAAGCCTGCAGCCAGAGATAAGCTTGGCATGCCCCCTTACAACCATATTTTCATGAAAGTGACCCTTGTCATTGGCTTTTTAGACTCTAAAAATTTGTTTAAATCTGATCATAGGCCCAAAGTCGAGGTCTACAATGAATTATTATGGTTTCTTGGTGCAAAAAATGTTTGAATCAAATTTTTGAAGGCTAAAAAATGGTCTGAACAGGGCAAAAATGCCTGTATCGATACACAAGGCAATTTTTGCCCCTGAGTATCGATAAATGAAGTGTGTATCGATACTAAGAGCAAAAATTATTTCCAGTCTCAAGACTTGGAGGCCTATATCGATACTCTATAGATTTGTATTGATACTCATGCTTCTATATCGATATATTTTGCCAAAAATCAAAACTTTAGCTATAGGCAAGGTCTGTATCGATACAAACATGCTATGTATCGATACCACACCTTAAGTATCAATTCAAACCCTCTTGTATCGATACTACATGTGAAAATTCAAGTTTTTGGCAATGTAAAGGCCTCGTATTAATACTTATGCACTAATATAACTTGCATGTACCTATGGCTTCTCGAATTACCTCACATTGTCCTAAACAGTGGGGAATTGATCCGTGTACTCATCTGAATGATCTGGTGACACCATAAAAATGCCCTTTGATGCTTTATCTTGCATTTTCCTTTAAAACGACCCATAGGCATTTTAGACCTTTTTAAAAAAATTTTTCATCTGGTGCCACGTCGCTTATCGTGCCTGGTGATAGGGCACCTGGTAATCATCCCCCAGCTTTTTTTTTATTTTCTAATTTTGTCATCTTTTAATTAAGTCCTGGGATGCCAAAGTTAGCTTGGATAAAATGAGGTGCCTACAATGCGATATTCTTTTTTAACAAAAGTCAAGATTTTTTAATTTTCATAAAATAAAACATTTTGTATTCCTCTGACATTCCAATGGGATACAAAAGATATTTTGATTTTTTTTAAAAACCTTTCGTACTCCTCTAGCTTTCTATTAGGTTATGAAAAAGAACGATAAAAAATTTCATGTTCTCCCGGTCCTCTAGTATAGTATGAAAAAGATTTAGATTTTCAAAAATATTAAAAATATGATTTTCTCATACGAAGTAATAAATTTAGAATATTATTTTAATACATGAGACTTATAATTAAATATGGTATAATGGAATCAAATAAAAATTAAAATTTAAGTTAATATGTGATTAATAAGTTCTAATTTTCAATCATCGTGAGAGGGATTAATCCTTACTTGTGATTGTAACCATCTCTCAAACCCTTTTATGTGATCTTTGGTATTTAAGTTGACCTTGGAGTCTGGTTTTAAGGGTTTCATAACCCTCAAAATCTTAACTCCAAGATGTGACCAATCTCACCTAGTCAAAATAGATTGGTGGTGACTCCAAGATAAATGGTCATTTCATAATGACTATTTAAGATTAAGCCAAGTGAGTGATTCACTTTTATGACTTGTCCTTAAACACAAAAAAATAAGAAAAATAATAATGATATAGCCCCTAAAATAAAAAAATAAAATAATGATATGTAGATATATATATATATAGGAATGGAGAGTACACCTACTATTTTAAGTTGAACTGGTCAAGATTTGGGTCCTGACCATGTTACGATAGCTTGGTGACTCCACTGGGGACTGGTTAGAGAGCCAGGCCTAAAATTAATCATGGTGTTAACTAAATTTTGATTGATTTGATTTCAACCAGTATCTAACTATAATTCTTGTTGATTTCAAAACAAATAAAAAAATTTTCATATTTTTGATTTATAGGGAAATTTTGCTATATTGTTCATACTTTTTACTAACTTTGTAATTATGTTTATAAGTTTTGTAGGGGTTTAGGATAGGGGTTTTATTTTGAGTCATAAAAAGTTTGTATGTTCCCTCGCACACATTATGCACATGCATATGTATTAGACTCTCTTCCAGGCATATGGAGAGGACATAGGTTACCCAATATTTTAAGAAAGGGTCAAGAAGTTCTGCCTTTTAAGGTGTTCGCCTCTATCCATGCTAGTGAAAAGTCTTCAGGTATAAATTCCTAGCCTGCCCGAGGTGTTAGCCTTATTATGGGCATGGAAAAAGCCCCCACTCGAATTGAACCCATTTCAACATAAACTCATGATGGAAAAGGATTGGGGTACATCATTAGTTCTTTTTGGACTCGAGGAGCAATTTGAGAACCAATTTAGATGTCTAACCCGATCTTCATGTAATGAACCATAAGGACCTCACCTAGTTAGAGCCATACTCAGTTCTAATGGTTACTAAATTAGGTACGCAGGGGGGAATGCCTCTTACCATTTACTCTTATACTTTGATTTTCTTGATATTAATAAGTGTATGTCGTGTTACTATGATACCTTTACTTTTATTTACTTCTTGCATTAATTTTTTATATTATGAAGGATTTTTCTTAATTTTTAGCATGATATCCATATCCCATCAAAATTTGTAAATTCGTTCATGCATTTCCTTTTACATTTACAAAGTTCACATTTTATATGTTCATGCATTCATGATTTCTATGACATACTTAAACCATTCCATTTATTATATTCTAAAGACTAATTGTGGATAACAATTTAGAGGCAAGAATTAGTATAATAGAGTCCATCCAAGAGGAGTTTGGTCATGAAGTTTAGGGAATGAAAAACCTGCTCAATAGATTGATAAAAATGGTTGAGCTTCTATTTGAGATGAAAAAGGAACTTTATGCAAGAACATCCTCATCCTCGATGGATCCAAAAAATCAAAGTCTGGGACATCGATTAGAAGCACAAATAAAGGCTTTAGAGGAAATAGTCAGAGGAATGGGACATGAAATTCGAGAACTAAAAGAGCAATTATTCAAATTGAAGAAAACCGTCAAAAATCTTTTGGGTGATATCAAAAAGCCTCTAATCTTTTTAACTCAGCCCTTAACACTTGAAGACTTAAAGGCTCAATCAAGCCTAGTGCTAGACAAAGATCCCAATCCTTAGTTTATTTACACGATTGAAACAAAGCCACCCAATCCTGCATACAAATTTGTTTGCCCTCTAACCCTGCTAGTTTTTCTAGTGCTATTCCATCATCTTTTGGAACCCATACTAAAAAAGCCCATGATTGAACTATCAATTTGATTCAATTCCATTGATCTATGCAATGCTACCCTCTCTTTTATTGCAGGATCACCTTATAGTTCTTGTGCATATTCCTCCCTATGAATCTCCTTATCGTAAATGGTATGACATTAATGCTAATTATGAATAGTATGCAGGATTATTTGGGCATTCCATAAAAAATGCCATGCATTCTAGAACAAAGTTGAAAACCTATTCAATGCCAGCATAATTCGGGTGAAATTAAAGTCTAATGTTGTGTTGAACCCTCGTCACTTCATTAAAAGCAGTAGAATGCTAAAGAGCAATGAAGTGGTTATGGAGGCAAACTTTTTGGCCTCTAGCTCAGATTTGTAAATATAGGGTAAAAATGAATGATTAGGGTTTGTGAAAATCTCTTGGAAGCATTAACATAGCTAGGAAAATAAAGTGTCTACAAAAGTAATCCTTTTTGGATACTTTTTCTTTTGAATCTTGTAAATATGATTTTGTATAATGGATAAATTGAAGAAATTTGGGTGCTAAAACAATAATATTGAATCATGATTTGAATTCTTAGGATTCTTGCTTCTATAATAGTCTCCATGCCTTGTATTTAACCAATTGCTTAGCCTCTAATTCATGCCAGTAAATATTGCTCTATACACTTATACATTCATACATTTATTCATTTATTTATTTATTAATCCATATATCAGTTTTCCATTCCTTGATAATTATAGAAGGATAATAATAAAAATTAATGTTAGTAAGACACGTGCATATTTTGGCAGACTAACTTAAGTTGCTTTTTCCATTTAAGGTGAATAATACACAACCACAAGATAGAAATGGGAAACATTACTCGACAAGATTGGTGGAAATGAGTACAAAACAATGAAGGGAAATGGAAACCACGAATATTCCAAGCCACTCAAGGAAGTAAAAAGAGAAAAGGAGTTATGAAGGAAAAATCTATGCAAAAGTGAAGCCATGATCAAAGAAAATTACAAATAATCTCGTATCTTACCAAAACTTCTACTAGAGATCAAGAAGTACAAGCTAAAAGGAAATCACCTCAAAGTACTTGATATTTGAGAGCTAGTTCCATAATACATACTCATGCTAACCAAAGGACAATAGATAATACATGTGGGATGAAAAAAAGATTATATCAGTAGATGCTCATTAGTCATAACCAATGGAAGCCAAGATCATAAACAATTGGGAAAACAAGGAAATCAAATTTGACTGTGTCTTCATCTTTAACCTTTTATCATTCAACAACCTCAGTAGTTGCAAAGAAGGATGAAAGTTGTATCTACTTCTTTCATCGAACAACTAATGCTTATGCTACTTATGAGCTAAAGCCTCACAAAATTCAAAATCAAAATAGCTCTAATATAGAACATCTTAATTGGTATAAGATGAGGAAGACTAGTCATAAAAAAATAAAGTTCAAAAAGGCTAGACGAAGATCATGGTACTTTATAAAAATTTGAAGAGAGTTTAGAAACCCAAAAAGTTAAATTAGAGTGATGCAATAGTACCATTTAGAGGCTAAAGATCAAAAGCCTTGCAAAATCCAAAATTAAAATAGTGCTATGTTCATTGGTATATGCTACTTATGAGCTAAAGCCTCATAAAATTCAAAATCAAAATAGCTTTAATATAGAACATCTTCATTGGTATACGATGAGGAAGACTAGTCATAAGAAAATAAAGTTCAAAAAGGCTAGACGAAGATCATGGTACTTTATAAAAGTTTGAAGAGAGTCTAAAAACCCAAAAAGTTAAATTAGAGTGATGCAATAGTACCATTTAGAGGCTAAAGATCAAAAGCCTTGCAAAATCCAAAATCAAAATAGTGCTATGTTCATTGGTATAAGATAAGAAAGACTAATCATAAAAACTTAAGTTCAAAAAGGTTGGAATGACATCATGGTATTGTATAAAAGTTTAAAAAGAGTGTAGAAACTTGAAAAGTTAAATTAGAGTGATGCAACAGTATCATTTAGAGGCTAAAGAAAAAAAATAAAAAGATTAAAAAAATTAAAAAATCTTCAATGGTGATATATATTCAAAGAAAAAGCTTCGATGGTGATATTCGAAGCATTCATAAGTTTTCATTCAAAAAAAAGTCTTCGATGGTGATATTCAAAGACAAAGCTTCGTTGGTGATATTCAAAACATTCAAAAAATTTTCAAAGTCTTCAATGGTGATATCTAAAGACAGAGCTTCGATGGTTATATTCAAAGTAGTAGAAAAAGTTTTCAAATGATGATATTCAAAGGCAAGGCTTCGTTGGTGATAATCGAAGCATTCAAACATTTTCAAAATCTTTAGTGGTGATATTCAAAAGACAAAGCTTCGATTGTGATATTCGACGTATTCAAAAGAGTTTTTAAGTCTTCGATGGTGATATTTGTAACATCGTATGAGTGTTTTCAAAATCCTCGCTAGTTAAATCCAAATCATTTTAAATAGTTTTCAAAATTTTTGATGACATATCAAAAGCTTCTAGCCAAAATACACCTTGATGAAAGAAAAAGATAAATTCTTTTAGAAGATTCCTTGAAGGAAAATCAAGTACAGACCATCAAGGATTCCAATCTAGCAAAATTTGATGAGTTGATAGATGCCTATTAGGGATGTTTGGTCTAAAAGTCATCAACTTTCAAGTAATATGCTAATCAGGGGCGGCCTCTATCTTAACTTTGAAATTTTGTATATATATTTTTTTAGAAACTGTAAACTATGAAATAAATTTTGGCTTATAAATAGTGTGTATATTGTTATTGACCATGAATTTTATTAATAATAATTTTTGGTATCTAGGATAATGAGTGTCAGCATGCACCCCTTTCTCTTTGGACATTCTAAAGCGAACGCACGTGCCATAAAAGATATATATATATAAGGTGATGTGGTTAAGCTTTTGGGTTATAACTTGATCAAATTTTGCATTAGGCATAGTAATATAAAGATGAGAGAGACTGTTAGGTGAATCACTCATCCAACTAGTCTCAGGAGGCTATCGTAAAGTGGCTATAAATTTGAAGTCACCACTGATCATTTTGGGCTAGGCATGATCAGCTTTCTATTAAAAATAATATTCTGAGTTATGAAACTTGAAGCATTGATTACAAGGTTTATAAGGTCTAGAAATTTGTCAATTAGGTTTAGGAGTTGGTTATGCATGGGAAAGGATTAGCACCTCTACAACGCCCGAAATCGATACCCACTAGCTATATCTCACTTCAATTTTGACTGTATAAGTTTCAGTTTATCATTATTTCGATATAATCTCCTTTAATGCATGAAATTTTGTAAACTGTAGATCTGGATTTTTAAAGAAAGTTTATGTCACCTATGTGCCCTAGATATGTGGAAAAGACAAGGATTTTTTATGGGAATGATCTATGGATTAAATTTTGAAAACTTAAATATTCCATGTCAAGCACTAAAGAGATACCAATGTGGGACCTTGGCTTGTAATTTTTGAAAACAATTTTAAAATATGAATGCACAATGGTCACTACAAAAAGGAAGCATGGTAGTAATACAAAAACATATAAACATATTACATAAGCACAATTACACATAAAACATAAAGAAAAAAGAGACAATCAAGATAGATCTCGTGATTGTCTTTAATTATTGATGAATAGCTGGGATGATGACATTGAGACATTTTTGTATTTAGTGGTAACTTGATGGATAGAGAAAAAGGTTTTAATTAAAATGACCAGGGATACTCGAGAGAGAAAATTCAAAATTTTGGTAAACAATAGGGTTGGAGCCTCCCCTTGAAAAGCAGAGTTATAGTATCCTCAATGGTGATGGTTTTGGATGTGTTCGAAAAAAAGTTTTACTTGAAAGCCCATTTTGAAAGTTTTACTTGAAAGCCCATTTTAAAAGTTTTAGGAGAAAGAAAATTCAAACTTCAGGTAAAAAGTGGGGTTGGAGTATCCCCTTAAAAAATGAGGTTAGAGCTTCCCTAATGGTGAAAATTTTAGATATGTTAAAAAAGAGTTTGATTAGTAGTCTAGAGAATGTTTGAAAGAGAGAAAATTTAAGTTTTGAATGAAAAGTGGGTTAGAGTATCCCTTCAAAAAGTAAGGCTAGATTATCTCAAAAAATGAAAATTTTAATATTTATGGAGAAACTGAATATTCTAGATAAAAGGGCATTTTGAAAATAGAACCGAGAGTTTGAATAAAACTAATTTTGTTTTAGCCTTGATTCAAGCCAAAACGACTTGTTAGATTACGTGACCCTACGAGCAGTCAACTGGGTATGCTTTGAAAAGTTTGAACATCTCGACAAAAGTGGCTTGGGAAGTTGGGCTGATCTTTAATTGCAAAAATAAGGGATAACACCACACTGTCTTTATTCCCGAATTTCTTTCAAGTATATTTGGAGGTGTTAGGAATTGAGCAAGGTACAATTAGAAAAGGTGACTAATAAGGTTTAATATACAAAGATTTCAAAATTCATAGAAAATCACTTTTTAGGTCGAATTAAATTTTGAAATTGGGTTTTTTTCACACTAGCAGCCTATGTAGGGGAATGGGCATAGTAGATTTTGGAAAATAATTTTGAACTCATTCAGAATTGTTAAATCATAAATGAAACCTTTCCAGAGAGGACCTTTCTAGGAAAATATTTAGAGAATTCAAAAAAATAATCTAGTGGGCCAAAATGGCCCAAATAGCATACAGTTCATTGGCTCTAGGGGTTTCAAATAGCAAAGGTTTGAAAAATCATAACTCCCTCATCTGGAATGATTTGGGCACAGACAAGACACCATTAAAAAGGCAATTTGATCCTTTTTCATGGAAAATGTTAGAGAATTCCAGAAAAACGTTTTTAGTCTTAAAAATAATTTTTCAATGGTGGGCACAGAGCTGCCAGTGCAAAACAAAGGAGTTTTCTTTGTATTTTCAAGTTTTTCAAGACTAGACTCGAGCCAAGGACGATCGAACATTTGTGACAAAACGAAATGGGTAACATGGGCATCACAAATTATTCAACAATCCTATAGTACATTAAGATAATGAAACAACCCATTAACCATGCCACAAGTAAGGGTATTAGACTTAAGATTAAGTCATAATGTTTTATCAAATAAAATGATCATTTTCTAAGAAAATAACATTTGGGAGTTTATTCAACCATGAATCTGGACCTGGAATGTTTGATTTATCCCCAAGGAGGACTAATTTAGTGAAAACATTAAATTTATGTTAGTCTTCATATATTAGAGTAGCATAGATTTAACTTGGGGCTTTTTTTTGGAAATCAGATTTTGAAACAAAACAAGCATACATTTTGACAAAAATGTTATGAATGAAATGTAACATGCATAACAGTGAACATGGACAATACATTCAAACAAATGAGATGGTATTTTAACAAGGGAAGAGATGGAAAAAATGTAAAATGATGACAAATAAGACACACGGGAATGCTAGCCTTATAAATGACATCTAGAATCAAGCCATGTATGATGGTATGAACATGTTTGACCAAAAAAAAGCATGTTGCAATTTTTAAGAAGACATATTTGTTTCATGACGTTTAAGAAGATGCAAGAAAATGCATGAATATGCTTAAGAATGTTAGGGTGAACCTTTAAATATGAGATGAATATGTGAAGGTGGATAACACATGGCAAGAAATGCAAGAACAGGGATTGTTGTGATGATGAAAATAAAGCATGGCACATTTGACTATCCAAGCAACATCAAGGCATTAAGAGGATCATCAAGCCAAAGACTACCATAACCAAGGCCATAATAACGCATGAAAATCTTAGAAGAGTCATGGTAACATAAAGAAGCCACTATAATGATGAGAATATTGAAGAATCAGAGAATAAGTAGAGTAAAAAGGAGAAAATATTCACAAAGTTCCAAGCTTTAACTCTTTTCTTTTGAACAGCAACTTTGGAATCACCTTCTTCCCTCTTTTGATGTTGAGCATAAATTAAATGATTAAAAAGGGGCTTTTTTAGTTCTGATGTGGATAGAGGGGAGTGATGAGTGGAATAGAGGGTTTTGGAAAGGCTTTTAAAGGTGGTTTTAAGGAGCTATAGGAATGGAAAGGGGTTTTTGGTTTTCTTGGTGGCTGAAGGATATTGAAAAAATGTATGAAAGTGAGTGCTTTCTTTGCTGAGAATGTTTATGAAGGGTTTTCTGCTCGCTATCTATGTATATGTCTTGTATTTTTCTTAGCTGAGCTAAATTTGGCATATATAGCCATATGACCATGAAGACAAAAACTATAAAAAGCAAAGGCATCATAGGGTTTCGGTGCATATACCTTATCAAGAGTCAAGGCCACTTTATGCAGCTCAGCATTGAGAAAAATCAGCCTTACCCTTTAGCAATTTGCATAATGTCATAAAATGTCCCTTGTCATTGGCTATTTGGGCCTCAAAATTTGTCTAAATCCAATCACAAGCCTAAAGCTGAAGCTTGGTATGAATTTTGATGATTTTTGGTGCAATAAACATGTTTGAATTAGATTTTCAAATTAATAGTGCAACGTTGGAAAATGCTGAAACTAGGCAAAAATGCCTTGGTGTATCGATAGAAAACATCTTGTATTGATACATAAGGTAATTATTGCACATGAGTATCGATACAATGAAGCATGTATCAATACGAAGAGCCAAAAAAGTTTCTAGTCTCGAGACTTAAAGGTATTATCGATACTTCATGGGCCTGTATCAATACTCTTGTTGACTATCAATACATTTGGCTAAAAATCACAATTTCATCTACTACGAAGGTCTATATCAATACAAACTTGCTAAGTATTAATGCCACTCATTAGGTCTTTATACCAAACCCTCCTCTATCGATATTACATGTGAAAATTTAAATTTTTAGCGGTGTAAGAGCTTATTATCAATACTATGCACCAATATGACCAATATGACTTGCATGTACTTGTGGCTCTTTGAATTACCTCACTTTAGTTGAATATAATGAGAAACTGACCCTTGCTTCCAAGGATGCTCAAAATAATTGCCTTTGACACCCTACATGATGGGTCGGACAAAATGGGGTGTCTAAAATGAGAATATTTTAAAAATTTTTCTTTGGCAGATGATCATTAATAGGTTGAACTTTCTCAAAATGATCCTTTACTTCCACGTATATGATTGTTTTAGACATTCATAGACCTTTCATAACCATAAACCTTTCACACTCAAATGTTTTCTTTTTGGATTCCTTAAGAGCCGAATAAGCAAGTTATATTCCTAAAAGATTCAAATTTGATAGTTCGACATTTATTAGAATAATGATATTAATTCTAAGATCCCCCATATTTGGATAACCTTTTGCCACAATTTTCATGACATTTTTCCAAATCCTTGATTTAGGAAGAATAAAAATAAACATGAACCAAAAGTACCATTTCTTTTGGATAAAACCTTTTCAATCATATATGAATTACAATTAATTGAATTATTAAAAATAGCCTAAATTAAAAAAAACTTGATTAATTGAATTATTCTGAATTACGATTGTCCTAAAAATTGCCCGGATAAAATTTACTGTCTACAATTATTATAATTATAATTATTATTATTATTATTATTATTATTATTATTATTATTTCAAGTAATAATAATTAGAGTCAGATAATAGTATAACAAAATAATATGATAAATTAAAAAAATATGAAAGCTATAATAAATAATACTGTATAAAAATGAATCAAATATTAATACTATATATAATTTAATTAAATATTAAAAACTTAATTTATATTTTATATGTGAGTAAACTTACTCATGGGTTAGGCCGGGCCACAACCTGAATTTTTTTAAAATCCTAAGCCCAAACCCTTATTTAACGTGTCTAAACCTGCATGTTTAAACTAGAATTACTATTTTGCACATTAAAGAGTATTTTTTATTAATATATATATATTTTATAATTAAATTCAAATAAAATATGTGTTATTTTAATTTAAAATCACTGTTCCAAGTCGGGTCAAACTAGTTTGAAACAAAAATATGAGAAACTGGGCCTAGGCCCAATTAGGCCGAGTGGTTAGCCTGATCCTGGAGCAGGTTTATATATGATAAAATAATAATGTATCAAAAAGTAAATCATATCACGAGCTTTGAAAGCATTGTCAATAAAATATATCATCCATTTATCACTTTTTTTAATTTAATTATTGAAACTCGTTAAATATTGAGATTTTTTGTATGTTATTAGTAAAATTTTAAATACTTCTTTGAATATTATTATTATTATTATTATTATTATTATTATTATTATTATTATTGTCACCGCGTGCCAAGCCTTTAAAACTTCGGACGATCTGAAAACTAAAGAAAACCAAAACAAGGTTTCAAGAATTTTAAAAATTAAAATTAAAATCCAAGTTGAAAAAACATTTCAACCATAATTTCTGTTGCCCAAAATCAGTAACATCAATTGATTTAATTTTCCCAAGGCCATTGAAACAAAAAGAGAACAATGCATATGCACAAGATTAGATCATTGGATGGACCAAACTTTGTGCAACTTGGAAGGTCTTTTGCAAACAAATTTTTAAAACAAAATAAGATTAACTCCTAGATGGCTCTAATCACTGAAGGCATGGAAACCTTAAAATCATCAATTTATGCATCTCATTTTGTTGGAAAATCCATCAAACAAGTAATAAACATATGGTAATCAACCTTAATATACCACAAATACATGGAGAAAACTTTTTTTATTATGAAGAAAACCAAACTAAAGATGGGAAATCAACTTTAAAACCCATGTGATGTAATAAAATGATAGCTAATAGATTATAGATAGCAAAGCAAAAAGAATACCTCAAGCTAAGATCTCATCAAGCTAAGAATCTCAAACGCCTTTTAGGCATTTAGTGTTTCCCTTTCCCATTTTTTTGTTTAGGTTCTCTTTGGTTTTTTGCTTGTTTGCATGCTTGGAAAACTTCTAGGAAGAAAGAGAAAAATGAAAGAAATGTAAGCTAAAATGATAAAGGATGATTGGTTGATCTCCACATGGAATATGCAAATATTTTAGAAAAAAAGATAGCTAAGGGATTTTCCTTTTCTCCTTTTATTTTTTCTAGGTTTTCTCTTGATTTTTCTTATGTTTCAAGGGCTGGAAGCATGTGGGAAAAAAGCTTAGATGAAAAGATGACAAAAGAATCCTATTTCAATTCATGGCTTTGGCATGGCCTCCCAGTATATTCTTGTTTATTCTCCCATTCTTTGTGAAATTATAAAATTGACTTATTTAATTTCAAAAGTGGATCTTTTCATATTTACTACTTTATTAAAATTTTAATATCCACATGTTAACCCTAAATCACTATTAGTGCTTTAATTGAGCCCTCCCTGCCAACCTTTATTTGCTTTTCTCCATGTTGACTTTACTTCATAATACCTTTTGCTCAACTAGTCCTTAGACTTTTTGGGTTCCTTAATTTAACGCACTAGGTATTGATTTGTGGACCTTTTTTTCGAATTTGCTTCTTCTTGACCCTAGTTCTCTTTGTTTATCCTTCACTTTCTTGCTGGAATAGTCAATTTAATTTTCTTGATCTTCCCTTGTGCAAAAAAATATTTTTTTTTTTGTATTTTCATTGGAAATTAAGAAAATTATTAGTTAGGGTCCGTTTGAATGGGCAGTGAAATTAAAAATAGCAGTGGTGGTGAGATTAGTTATTGTAGTAGTGAGATTAAAATCAATGGTAGGATATGTGTCTAAATTCAATCGCAACAATGGCGATGAGACAAGAATGAAAATAACCATTAAGGGCATTGTATTAAAATATGTATATGTATACAATATATTATTAAAATTTATATTTATATTAAATAATAAAATATAAATTAGATTATATTTATGTTGAGTAATAATTATAAATTACTAAAATAATATTAATATTAAGAATTATTAAAATTATAATTAAATTAGATAATAAATTTAA
The DNA here is from genome assembly GCA_038381775.1 of Adansonia rubrostipa. NCBI lineage: Eukaryota > Viridiplantae > Streptophyta > Magnoliopsida > Malvales > Malvaceae > Adansonia > Adansonia rubrostipa. The sequence goes on along the minus strand of JBBYHM010000009.1, from coordinate 2,139,623 downwards.
ATAAAATTATATTTATATTGAATAGTAATTAAAAATTATATTTATATTAAAATAATTATTATATTTATATTTATAAATTAAAAATATATTATATGTTAAATAATAATTAAAATTTACATTTATTAAAAATAAAATATATTTTTGTTAAGATAATATTTATATTAAATAATTAAAATTATTTTTATATTAAATAATAATTAAAATAATTAAATTTACATTTATATTTAAAAGTAAATTAACCAATAAAAAAGAATTTAAAATTTTAAAAAAAAATCTATGGAGGGGGTTGAAGGGAAATTACCCTCTTCCAGGGTTCCAGTATTTCATCGGAGCCCCGGAGCCTTGGTCACTGATTGGAGCTTTGGCCAGTAGAAACCCCTACTAGGATGCACCCCCAGTGAGGGTATGGCATGATCAGGGGGATTTTCCCCCAAAATGCCTTGGATTACATCGCGCCTCCAATGCGATTGTGTCCCTAGGTCACTTATTTGTCAAATTTGCTTCACTGTCGCACTTTTGGTCACTTCGTTCTTCCATCACCCTTCCTTTCCATTGCTCTACCTCAATGTTCTTAGCCTAATTCTCCAATTTTTGCTTTCCTCAAATTTTCACATTGGAATTTGTACTGTTTTATTCTTCCATGGTTGATTTCTTCGATTACGTTATTTCTAGAGCTCATCTACTTCCAATTTCGCTCCCATAATTCCATTTGGTTCTCTTCTACAATTCCCATGCTTCAATTTGGTAAATTTTGCCTATATACCATTCGAACTTTAAAATCCATTTTTTACGCCATTTTTAATTTATTTCAATTTTGCCATTCCAACGCTTAAATCTTTAATCACTTCCTCCCTCGGCCTCAATTGAGCTCTTACTCACCAAACATTATCTCCAACCAGCCCTTGTTCGCTACCTTTGTACTTCAATTTGGCCAATTTCACTCCTTATCGCTCCAATTTTAAAATGCTCTTTTTTCTCTACTTTTGACTTTCTGATTTTATCTTCAACTTTTCAATCGAGCCTTTCTTAGAATTTCTTTAACTCAATTTCTTTCACCATTATCTTCATTTCACTTTTTTTTCAAATGGGCTTACCAATTTTAATATTTGATCCCTTTTATGGCTCTAATTTCAAAGTCCTACATTTTACTCTATTTTTTTACACTTTTTTGTTTGACCTTTGACTTTTCAATCTAACCTTTTTTCACTCTGGTTGACTTAGTTGACCATCATATCTTCTTCATATCACTTGATTAAATTGGACCGACCTCCTAATTTTGTTTGCTCATTTTTCCACTTCTCCCATTTCTGTTTTCCTTTGTCATGCATCCCCTAATTAATTCAATTTGGTCCCGTGAATTCTTTTTTTCCATCAAATTGACTTCTCCAGCATCCATTAACCTTTAAATTAGGTCTTTTACATTTTATTCAACCTAAGAGGATACAAACAAGAAATGCCTTTTGGCAATTTGATATCAAAAAGGTCAACCTTGGGTCCGAGAAATTTAATTTGGTGCCCTACAAAAATTAAGTGTCTATAATGATCTTATGCATAAATGTTAGTGATAAGATATCGTTATTGTTGACCTTAGGAATGACATTAAAATGACGAATGTCATGGCAACGAATTTTTCATCTCAAACTACAAAACAGGTAATGTTAATAGAACCAAGGTTAAAAGACCGAGCTAAAGGTCGAACTAGCCAGACTAATGTCTCTCGATCCAACCAATTCAAGTGGTTGGACTGACCAATCTGGTAAAGATTCTTTTTCGTATTCAAACACTATGTTTAATAGTAAATAAATATTAAATATAATTAATAATTAATAAAAATATATATTTTGTTTACCTGTAGGTCTTTAATTTTATACTAATATGTTAAAGGTTCAAATTTTATTAATTATAAATAAAATTTAAAAAAAATGTAAAAACTGATTTTATACTAGCTAGATTAATATCTAATTATAATATATTTGTCGGATCGAATAGGACACCAATTTTTTATTCAATCGATGTGATGGTTGGCCTGAATTTTTAATCAGTCAATGGAACATTTATTGATATTATTTAGGCGCCATTTGGCAAATTTTTCGCAGGTTACTTGGAAAATAAGGAGAGAGGAGATATGGCCTAGAATACTTATGTTATGGGCTAAGGACCAGTCAGACCATAGGAGAGGGAAAAAAAATAAGAAAAGAAATATACGAGAAAATAAGATGTAAAAATATCATGTTAAAGGTCAAAAAATTGGAAAAATAGTATGATTTATCCTACTTTTTTTTGTGTTTTTTATCTCTCATTCGTTGTTCCATTTCTTTTTCTTTATTATATATTTTAAGAAACTACAAGAATCGGCCAACGATTAATTTGGTCAATCAATTTGTGTTTTTTTATTTGTCTTCACAAAAATTAATTAAATTAATGAACACTATATTTATATATAATAGTTTATAGTTAATTAATATTGCAAAATATGATGTTATCAATAAGATTGAAGGGATTGGCTTTAGTTTTATACTATTACTAAATATAGTTTGAATATTTTTAATTGAATGTGCTCGCTGTCTAAAGGTAGCAAGGAGAGCATTTATGGTAATATTAGGCAAATATTGGCATGCATGCGGCTTGATTCTTGATCACAAAAAGGAGCCCCTGGCCTGCACCAGGAGTCAGGGCCATGGTAATCTTAAGGATCATCCGTAGATGTATTATTTTTGTTTTGACATAAACATATATTAGTATTAATTTGTTTTGAAATATTATTTTAAATAAATTAATATTTTCTAAATTTTTATATATATAGAACTCATTTTAAAATTTTCTAATAATATATATTATAAGCACAGATATTATATATTTTCATAATGCATATTTATAAGTTTATTTCTCAATAGAAATTTTAAATATAATAAATATTATTTTTAAAATTTTTAAATATCAACTAAACAAAATAAATATAAAATATTAAAAATACAATTACCATTAATTAAGATCAACGACATAATTTAATGAACATATTTTTTATTCTTGAATAAAATTATGAAAAAAATATAAATAATCATAAGAGAAAATATAAATAATGGATTAACCTAATCAAATAATTAAAATATATTTTAAAAATAAAAAAAAAATTAAAATCTTATACTAGTCATTGGGACTAAAACATGCCAATACAACTAATTTGAGGTCCATCTGGATGGACAGTGATATTGACTCTAGTGAAATTGAAAGTAATAATAATGGTGAGATTAATTATAATAGCAATAAGATTAGATACTGTAACAATAAAATTAAAATAAGTAGTTGGATAAGTATATGATTCAATTGCAGTAAGAATCAAGAGATAAGAATAAAAATTTATAATTAAGAACATTTGATTAAAATAAGTATACTTATATGATAAATAATTAAATATTAATAAAAATATATTTATATTAAATAATAACATATAAGTAAAATTATATTTATGTTGAATAATAGTTAAAAATTATTAAATAATGATTATATTAAATATTAAATAATAAAATATAAATAAAATTATATTTATGCTAAATAATAATTAAAAATTATTAAATTATATTTATATCAAAAATAAACTATTAAAGTTATTTTTATATTAAATAATAAAATATGCATTAAAAACTAAAAATTATAATTATATTAAATATTATTTACATTAAAATATAATTTAATAAAAAATAACTTGAGGTAAAAAGAAGATTACTCTTACGCCTCTACTTTCACCGAGGCTCTAGTCATTCTAGTGGAATCTAATGGGTCAAACTCACTAATTAACGGGCGTACCGTTGTTTTGGCTGGGAGTGGTGGAGGGGGGGGGGGGGGGGGGGGGGGGGGGGGGGGGGGGGGGGGGGGGGGGGGGGGGGGGAGG
>JBBYHM010000009.1:2079222-2110768 GCA_038381775.1 Adansonia rubrostipa | reverse complement strand
CTTTACAGAATGCATGTTTTGGTCCTGGCATGGTCTAGTATCGATACATGAGGTCCTGTATCGATACAGAGGCTTATATATCTATACATCTACATGTTGTATCGATACAAATGGTGATGTTTCAAATTTTTGGTGCGTTGGACCATTGTATTGATACTTGAGAACCATGTATCGATACATTCAAGTAAAACTATGCATTTTCTCATATCATTTGTCCCCAGATACCTTGGACTATGTCATTTGATGCCACATCTTTGCATTTACCTTTAATATGATCCCTAGGCCTTCTTGACATCCTCAAAATACTTTTTCGTCGGGCGACATCATCGCCCCCTCTTACATCCATGCTCCACATTGCTAAAAATTAGCCCGGACAAAATAAGGTGTCTACAACTCTATTTAAAAGAAAGCACAAAACTACTACACTTGGACTAAATTAAAGAAAATGACAATTTTAAAAATAATATTAAAAATCAACTTTATTCAAGCTACCTTGGAAACTTTAGTGTAAGTCATTGGGGACCTTTTATAGGACACACCTAGACCTGTTGACACACTAAACATGACTTTCAAAACCAATTCCAAGGCGTCTAAATGCCTTGGAGTAGTAGACACTAAACTTAAATAAAAATAAAAATAATGATAGATTTGACCTTTCATGTTCTTAGAATTTATTTTGGATTATTCCTATCACATAAAATCATCAAACTAGATTCTAATGGAAGCTAACTCACTATAATTCAACCTAAATATATGCAATAAATGCTAAAAAATCATTTCGGCTATGATATGAATTTTTATTTTGACACTATTGCATCGTCCGACTAACTTCCCTTCCAAAATTTTTCCTTGATTCATCCAAAGTACCCACTAAACGAGCCATACATGCTTAGAAATCTTATTCATTCTACTTTTATCTAAAAAGTAGAAAAAAAAACCATAAAAATAATTATCCTCATCAAAAACAGTTTGTAATACTGATCAGGTGCTGAAATAGAGCCATGCAAATAGCTCATGTTCTGGGATTTTACTGTATTCATCCAATCATGAAATTGGATAATTTCAATAGCCTATACACAATCAAAGTAGATTATGAGAAAAATAATGACAAAAATTAACAAGGCCTATAACTTAATTAAAATATATCTTTTCCCTAAGACTATAATGCTGGACTATAATAGTAGCTTTGATGCAACTTGTAACCATAAAGCCTTTTGTCAGATGTTTAAAACATGTTTCTCAACATTTGAATGTCCAACAATTAGGCCAAACAGAATCTATAAATGTCATAGATGAGAAAACAACAAAGACCCCTAAGTGCTAAGACATAGAAGTATGTTTTTCAATAATGGCAATATGCTTTGGAGTCATGCTTTTACCACTTTTATTCATTATTATTTATTTTTCATAAGTGTATGACACACCAATGCCACACACCTAACTGCTGAAACTAGCATCTAAATGACTCTAAACAGCATTATGATTCACCTAAATATTACCTAATGACTCACATTAAGCCTTACCCAGTTTTTAACTTAGTCAAACACATTTAAACACTTAAAAATATTTTTATTTTGCTTCAAACTAGCTTTAATCCAAGCTATTTTATGTAATATCCTCAAGCTACTCATTAAAGAGCTTATTAAATAAAGCCATACTTCAATTCACCTATTTGATTAAGTGAACCAAAGCTTATCCTTTGGGGATCTTTTTAAGAAAACAAAGTTTTTATTCAACCTAAATATCTTACCATGCATTTAATCAAACACACAGAGTACTATCCTAAGGTTTTAATATTTAAACATCTATAAAACATATTCTATCACCAAAAATCAACATGGTCGAATACGTCTAAGCACAATCATGCTCATCTATTCATCAATTCTCATTAAATTCTTATCATTCAATAATCAAGCACAAGAAACAAGGTTGGATTCAATTCAATCAATATGCTTAACAATCAATTCATACTTTTCACCAATTAAGCTCATTAATTAAACAAGTAAGCTTCTAAATTCAATCAATTAAGCATAACTTCCAGCTTACCTAAGTTCAACTTAACTTAATTCATCTAGGTTTCACTAATTAAGCATTAATTGTGTAAAGTCCACGTAAGTACATTAAGAAATCAATGTAGTAGAACCCAGATAGAGTTTTTCTAGCTTGTTCGAACACTTCACCTAGCTCAAGAACTTATGATTTCATTATTTTTCACCAAATTCAATTTCCATTCAACTAGGTATAAGCTTAAATCAGCTCACACTAGCTCAAATTAGCAAGATCATGTGAAATTAAATTAATTAAGCTCAAGATCCTACAATTTTAAGCTAGTTGAACTTGTTTCTTTCCATTTTCTCTTGTTCGAACATCTAATTAAGCTAGGAAAATATGATTTCATCATCTAAACTTCATGATTTTAGCTTAACATCATCAAAACCTAGGTCAACTAAGCTTGAATCAACTCCATAAGAATATAAGTTGGCTGAAACCTAGGTTTAGAATTTTCATTTCATTTGAACCTAGATCAAGTTTATTAAACATGATTTCAAGTTAAATTTCAATAATTGATCATGTAATTACACTTAGAACAACATGAAATCAAGTAAATTATAGTTTAAAATCAAATCAACACACCATAGCATCATGATCCAAAATGGCTAAACACCATAAAGCAAGAATACGTCATGGTCGAATTATTAATCAAACATAGAAAGCATATATCAACCATCAAAAGCTAATTAACTTGAAATTAAAAAGAATAGTTAGAGATTATACCAACTCAAAGCTGATCATCCTTCAAAGATGATGAGAGCTAGAGAGAAATAAAGAATTCTAGAAAAATCTAAAATTTGCAAAATGATTAAATGCAGTTAAATCATGGCTAATCACCTCTATATATAGGCCTTTAAGTTTGGTGATTTAAGCTCTAATCACCCTTGAGTGATCTTACCTTAATCACTAACCATCTAACTAATTTTAAAGAAAATTATAATTATGCAATTAATGAATAAATGAACTAAATTAGCACATTAATTACATGTTGAATTCGGCCAAGCCACGTTTCTACACTAATATATGTTCCTATACTAATCTATGTTTAACTTTTTATTCTATTCAATTGACCATGATGTACATATGTAAAAATGCAATTGATTGCTTCCCTAGTAAAAGTATGTCCTAATGACTTTCTCTAAAAAAAAAAATCTAAAATTTCCTATCTTAGACCTCTTAGATTAAGCTTTAGGAATTCCTGACTTTCTAAATTCCTAAGATTCTTTCATTACTGGTCCCGATTATAGCTTATTGACCTAAATTTTATATTCAATTTCATTTTGGTGTAATCAATTTTGAAATCCGAGTTGTAAAACTCTTCCAATTTCAAAATCTAACTATAGGCTACAAAGTTGACATTTTATAGTCGACTTTACTATAATTGACTTTTGCCATTATGTTGATCATTGATTTTGACTTTTAAAACGCTCTTTTTCATCCAAATGTCATCAATAACTACTCTAATCATCTTAAGAGACTTATACCAGTCAACTTTGGACATTCTTAGATTTTTGGCACTAGGTTCTCAATTTTTCAAAATTCAACATCGATCCCTTAAATCGAACAACCAAGCTTAAATGCGTCATTACATTAAAGTAAGCTTATTGGAACCAACCAGAACCTTAATTGGACCTTTCCATCATCTATAACTTATATGGAAAAATTCAGAACTAGTCTATGTGACCTTTAAAACTAGGAAAAAGTCAATTAGGAGCTCAAACAAAATAAGATATCTACATAAGTTAAATTTTTTAAAAAATAAAATTTGCATAATTTTTAAAATTATATTTTAAACTAATGATTTATTAACTTTTTGACGTTGTTATAGTAATTGATTTTTTAAATTCAATAATAATCCTTATATTTCATTTTTATCATTTTATAGTAGTAATAAACATTTTAAAATCTAAAATTACAAATTTCACTTATAAAGATACATTTTTCAATAGCACACATAATACTAAATTAAATCTAAGAAGTCTTTTCAAAGATTATTCACACTGTTGAGGTATTCTTCAAAGGAGATGTAAGGGAGAACAAAGACATGACTTGGGGTGCCGGAGCTAGGACTCTAGGGTATTCTCAAATGGTTAAGTCAGTTTCAGAGCTGAAAAGTATAAAAGGAGAATATCCAAGAGGTGAAAGGGAAGAAGTGTCCTTACCCAGGGTTTCACCAACCCTTTTATAGGTGTTGTTAGGGGATATATTTGTCAGATGATGTTATTTGAATACGGCTAGCACTAGGTTAGCTGTTAGGCTATTACGTCCTGTAGTCGAATCTATCAGTGGGATATCTATGGTAACTCAAAAAAAAGAGTCTGATTTGGGATCAGGCTATCGTCAGGTGGTCATGTCAATGTCTTTTCATGTTTTGACGATTAAGGCTTAGTCGTCTCATGGGTTAGAGTGGCATTTAGGTGATAGTACGCATTGTCGATCGACAATTGCCCTTTTGTCAAAAGGTAATTGCAAAGTGATCAGGTTTTGGCCCCTGATGCTATTTAGGCCATTGGATAATGATGGAAAGAGAAAATGAATTACACGTATGAGGTGATAGAATTTAAAATTTAAATGTATAGAGTGTCAATTACTACTGTCATAAATACGATAAGGTAAAAAAAATGGATTAATTATCGCATGACACGTGGCATTGGGGGTGAGTTTCAAGGGTAGATTTTTTAGATGTGTTATGGTTGCTATTTAAAAAGATGGATTTATAGGTTAGAGGCTAAAAATGGGTTTTTTTTTATTTTGCAAAGGCTAAAGGTGTGGTTTATTTTTTTTCATCATTTTCACATGATGCTTTTTGGTGATTTCTTTTAAGTGTGAGTGGGTTTAGGGTTAACTAAAGTTGAGTCATTTAGGTGGAGGTTTTGACTGTGTTTTTATGTTTGTAGTAAGCGAGTGCTACCAGTGGTGCAAAAAAGTTTAGTGAAGGTGTAATGTGGCTTTGCATTTATGCTGGTGTAGGAGATCAAAGTGCTAGGCAAGTTCTCAATTGTCCTGCCTATTTAATTTGCTGTTGGGTTATTGTGGGGGTTGTCAGTGTGTTTACGAGGTGGATGGTATGAAAAGAGTGGCAGTTGTGAATTAAATTGATTATCAGAAAGAGTGGATTAGAGAAGTATAGATACGAAGCGATTAATGATGAAAGGGTTACTGGGGTTAGTTTTGATCAAATTGTTGATTAAACTAGTAGTACTGATAGGTAATGTAGAGGGTCAAAGTTCAATAGCTAGTCAATGAGGCGAACAGATTAGAGAGGTATGGAATGTCGAGCAGTCGGCTAATGTAAATTAGATTTTAAAGGATGTGACGGATAATACGGATGATGTGGTAAAGTTGAAGGGCTTAGATATTGAGGTCATAGAGAGGTTTGGGCATTCGATCAACATGCGGACTATCCGCAAGTGGATACATGATTGTGATATCGATTTGGAGAAATATGATGTTTCAAAATCACTTCTAGAGTAAAAAATGATGTACGCCAAGGAGAATAGTGCAGTGCTCTATCTGTGTATTTTCAAAAGGGCTTCCATTTGCCTTTAGAGCCTTTTTTTTCTCATTATTAAGGAATATTGATGTCGCCAAATCAGTTAAAGCCAAACACTTGGGCGATAATGGTTACATATTTTTTGGTGCTTAAAAAGAAAGGTTGGATGCCTTATGTAGAGGTATTCAAGGAGGTGTACATTTTGAAGCGGAGTGATCTGCGCTTGTATTTTATACAAATGAAAGAGGAGGGAAGTTGGGGATTGACCTATTATCAAACACTCATCTGAGGGATGATCAGTACTTCATAGTTCGAGAAAAAACGGCCATGGCATAGGCTTTCTAATAGAATAGAGCAATAGATTGCCAATGAGCAACATGAGGCCAACCCTCAATGAACAAGAGTAGGAGCAAATAGAGTTCTTTAAGGGTGGCCAAGTGACCTATGAAAGAAACATCACATTGTGAACTGTCAAGGATATAGTTTAGGATGAGATCTGCAGGATATGCTAGAGGGGTTAGTGCGTGCTCCTGATCAATAAAAGATGGAGCATCTTTTCAAAGAGCAAAAGGATATGGTCAGTAAGCATGATGTTTTTTATACTTCATGATTTTATAAGTGTGTTTGTAGCTGATGACGGTTAGGTGTTATATAGGTGAAGCTAGGGCAGAGGAGGGCATAGATAATGCGATAGAAGAGCTTAGAGAGGGTAGGAGTCTACTTGTAGATGGAGTGTCGAAAAGGGTATAGGTGAAGAGTCGTCTATTAGTCATCTTAGTGGGAAAATCATGTCTGACTGACCATCCACCCTCAACTTAATAGGGTACTTACTTTTAAACTTTGATTCAGTTGGGTTATGATTAGCTTACATAAGCTTGGTGTTATACAGGTATGGATTCTATACAAGCGACATTGGTGGAGCGAGCGGCCAAATAGAGGGTTGCAAAAAAGGTGATTACTCACCAGTGCAAAGGTTAATGTAAAAGTCCTAGCAGCAAATTGACATACTCACGGGCAAAAAGACGCTAGTGGGGAGAGATAAGAAGGTGAGAGGTTTGGTGCTTACTGCTTCTACTGTTGTTGTAGCACCTATAGTGCCCTCTGCTTCAAGTGCTAGAGGGATTGTTCAAGTAGTGCATTAGCTTCGTCGAGCAAAATGCCTTCTCAACCATTTAGGATGACAAGTGGCCCATCTATTCGTTCGCCTTGGTATTTGATGAATCTAGAAGGTAGGCTAAAGCCCTAATATTCAGAGAAGAGAGAATGCCTGACTTCGAGTCCATATTTAGGTTGGTAGTAAAAGAAATGGCTCTAGGTGATCATAATTTTTTGAACAAAAAGGGCCTTTCTCAAAATTTAATCGTACCTTTGATAAGCTTGGTGGAGGTAACGTCATTGTGGTGTAGACAATGTATTACGTGTAGTAGTGAACGATGTTGTGTTGAGACTTATATTTTTTGGTTACATGTGTTGCATTACCAAATGACGTACATACGCTAGATGAGGGGCTGGCATGAGAAATTCAACCAATAAGCAACGAGAATCATGAAACTAGTTGGCCAGCTGTGGAAGTCTAAGGAAACAAACACCAAGTTGGAGGCTTCCTTAAAAGAAATAAAAAAAAGCGTGTTGCTGAGATCGTCGAGTTATTGTTAAAGGTTAAGAAGGCAAAAGCAATGGTTGCTAATTTTGTGAAGCAATTAGAAAGTCATGATGCAGATTTGGTGGCTATAAGGATGAGGATTAATGAGTTAGAGGCTTAGCTTAGCAAAGTGTAGAGTCATCACCAATCAAAATTGAAGAGCCAAAAAGAGTAGATGTTTAACAAACTATTTACTACTGTGGATGTATACAAACAAAATGCTCTCTATGGGGTACAACTGTTGTGGGGTCCTTTTAATTTGAGAACCATTGACTTAGGGAGATTGTGCTCGCCTCTCGAGGGTTTCAATATGCTGATGCCTAGTCAACAAGAGGTCGAGGAAAGGTGAGCAAAATATATGAATTTTATCACACCAGCTCTTAAAAAGACTGAGGCTAATAAAAGGTTGGTGATAAGGGTGACGAACAAGTAGAACAAGCTACCTCTGCTGCAGAAGAAAACTAATTTTTTTTGCTAATGTTTGTACAAGCCTTATTTGATAAATAAAATGTTTTGTTGGTTCTCATTTTTTTGGTTATGTTGGTGCCACTGTATTTGGAATTTTATTTATTTTTATGTGTCGTCACTTATGGGTTTATGGAAGATGACCATAAGTGACTTGGTGTTACTTGTGAAATGTCAAAAGTCATTTAGACGACTTGTAAGTGACTTGTGAATTTTTTAAGAAGGGATTTTGGTGGTCATTTGGCTGCTCGATGGGTGATGTGAGGTCCCATTTTCTTGAAAAAAGGGGGGCCTTCATTGCCAATAAGTGACTTGGTGTCACGTTTAAGGAGATAAGGTGCCTTGGTGTCCAACAAATGACTTTGTGTCACGTTTAAGGAAAAGATAACCTTGGTGGCCAATAAGTGACCTAAACTGAGGTATTGTATATGAGGGATGAAGTTATTTGTGAAAAGTTTTTTACAAGTAGTATTTCTTCAAGTAAATAGCATTTCAGGTATTGGGAATTACTTTTCCATTCATATCTACTAAACTGTATGCCCTAAACCTGATAACCTTTGATATTTGGTATAGGCCTTTAAAATTTGGGGATATCTTTTTCACTCTCCAACTGGTCATCTGGCTTTATAGCTCTATAAGAGTAGGTCACTTACTTGGAATTACCTGTTGTGAATGCTCTAGTTGTAGTATTGGGAAACTTGTTGCGCGCATACTGCCATCTTAACTATTGGTTCTCCTTTGGCTTTTTCTAATAAGTCAAGGTTTACCCTCAAGTGTTCATCATTTAGTTAATCATTGACATTTCCTATTCGTATGATATTGATGTCAAATTTCGCAAGAATAACTACCTCAGTGCCATGACAAGTTTGAAAGGGGTTATTGCAATGGCTTGATTTTTTTATCATTCTGATCACTTAAAGAATGTCGAGTGTTTTTTTTGCCTATGCTCTCTTTGCGTCGTCTAGTTTTTTCTTTAACGGTTGCAAGATATTTTTGTTCATGGACGCTACTGGCTGTTTGATTAATGGTAGGCCACTGAGGTGTGGACTAGGTTAATATGGAATCTAGTGTAGAAATTTTTTAGCTTTTCAGCTGAAAGCTATTTTCCATTATCAGATCAGCTATGAGCACGTTGGGTATCCAAATTGGCAAAGAACATATTTTTAAATGAAATTTTCCATAGATCTAATGGTGATGGTGGTGATGGGCTCCACTTCTACCCACTTGGTAAAGTAGTCGCATGCAACAATTAAGAATTTTTGTTAGGATGTCACCAATAGGAATTGCCTTAAAATGTCGATCCCCTAAACACAAGATGGCCAGGGGCTAAAGACTTACTTTAGCGCTTCTGTAGGTTGGCAAAGAACATTGGTGAACCTCTAACACTTTTCATATTTTTTAACTAAGTTAGTTGCATCTTTTTTCATTGTTGGCTAGAAGAAAACTTAGTCTAAGAGCTTTGAATGCCAAAGCCTTTCCCCTTAAGTGGGTGCCACAAATGCCTTCATGAATTTCCCTTAAGAAATAATTCTTCTCCTTGGAGGTGAGACATCTGAGCAAAGAAAGAGTGAAGGACATTTTATATAGAATATTGTCTATGATTGCATATCTAGCGACTCTTTCTTTCTAGGCATCTATGACACAACGGATCAACGATGGCTATGTTATCTTTGAGGAATATGACAACAGGGGTTATCTAATTGTCTTTCCCTTCGATCATCAATTCGTGCATATACCTATCATATCTAGGTACTGGAATGCACTCGAGTGGAACTTTGCCCCTAACCAAAATTTTTATGGCACCATTTTAGATAAAGAATTGACCCTTCCATTCTTTTCTCTAGGGATTCATTCAATGGCCATATGATTGAAGGATCTGGATAGCCTTATGATTATGCCATGGTATTTGGCCAACAACTCATATTTGACTTCGTAGACTCCATTGACATGATTAGCTACTAGTTATGAGTCCGTGTTTGCAATGAGGCGGTTAGCTCCTAATGCCTTTGCTAATTCCATACCAACGATTAGTGCTTCATATTCAGCAATTTTGTTTGAGGCTGTGAAGTGGAAAAACAACTTTTACTGCCACTCTTGACTTTTTCGATTTAGTAACAAGATGACTACTCCTGATCTGTCCTTTTCAGATGATCCATCAACATAAATTGCCTAGACCTCAATCTGGCTATTATTCAAAGGTTATGCTGCTAGCATTATAGATGCGAGGTTGGGTTGTGTAGGGACTGCGCGTCTTTAGCAGGCAGTGCCTCTTTGTAAGTCTTGAACGAGCACTCAGCTATAAAGTCAGCCAGAGTCTACACCTTGATCACCTTTTGAGGGCTATAATTTAAGCTGAATTCACTAAGCTTGATGTTCCATCGAATCATTCATTCGGCCAAGTTTATTTTTAAGATAACCTCTTTGAGTGGTTAGTTCATAAGAACGGTAATGGCATGCACTTGAAAATACTATCTAAGCTTTCTGGTAGCCACAATGAAGGCGTATACTAGCTTTTCAGTCCCAGTATAATTTGTTTCACCAGCTTAAAGTGCTCTGCTCACATAATACAAAAGGTATTGCATTTTGGCTTATTCTCTAACCAACATGGTGGCAATAGTTTCGTTTGAAGCTACTAGGTGTATGTATAGCTGCACACTATTCTTGAGGCTAGCAAGTAAAGGTGGTGAACTTAGATACTTCTTTAGGTTATTGAAAGATCGTTGGCACTTGTCAGTCCAGTTTTACTTGGTTGCTCTTCTGAGTAGCTTAAAAAATGGGCAAACATTTATCAGCAGTGTGGCTACCTATTAATCATTATACTACCTTGTTTGAGTTCAGTGGGCTCATTTCAAGCATGGTGCTTACCTTTTCTAGATTTGCTTTTATCCTTCTAAAGGATATTAAGAAGCCCAAGAATTTGCCAATATCTACTCCAAACATGTATTTCAATAGATTGAGCTTTATGTTGTGCTTTCTAAGTATTTAGAAAGTTTATATCAGGTCATTATGTGCTATCGGATGGAGGAACCCTTAACTAACATATCATCAACATAGATTTTCATGGACCGCCCGATTTGACATTTGAAAATTTTGATGAACATCGTTTTTTCTTAATTTGCAAGGTCCATTTTCACCAGATTGTAATCGGAGAAGGTGTTCATGAAACTCAAGAATTTATGATCGACGAAGGCATCAGCTAGGCGATTGATAGTTGAAAGTAGGTAGCTGTCCTTGAGGCAAGCTTTATTAAGGTCCATAAAGTCAATGCATATCCTTTATTTCCCCATTGCCTTTCTAACCATGACAACATTTGCTAGCCATTCTGGGTATTTGACTTCATGAATGTAATTTATGACTAGGATCTTGTCTACCTCTTTTTGAATGGCCGTAAAACATTCTAGAGCAAAGCAATGCTTTTTTTGTTTGACCGGTTGTGCTTTCAGGTCAACGTGGAGTGAATGCATAATGATTGCTGTATATATTCCTAGCATATTAGCTATTAACTAGGCAAAGATATCTACGTTATCTTGGAAAAATTTAGTCAAATTTTTGTTTTCCTATAGGCTAAGTGAAGCACCCACGCTGGTAAACAATTCAGGATTTGACTCATACAAGGCTATTTTCTTTGTTTTTTAGTTGGCTGAGGTTTGTGATAGTTGAATCCGTCTCTGACATCCAAACTTTTAAGTGTGGAAGCCTATGACTGAGTTGGCATGATTACGTTCATAGCCAGTTATGCCATATCAATCTATCAAACTTGCGTGCAAGGTGCCTATTTTGTGGCAAGCTTGATCGACAGGAGGTGGCATTGGCAGGTAATACTCTAATTGGATCTCATGTAACCAATCCCTGTTGGGGTAGAAAACTTAATAGTAAGGCAGTGTACTACGGCGACCATGTTGGTATTCTTCATTAAAGGCCTCTCTAATATGACATTGCAGGTAGAGTGTTGGTCTACTACAAGAAAGTTGACCATAGTGGTTATTATGTGCTTGCCATCGCCCAAAGTGACAAGTAGCGCGATTGTTCCTTTAACTGGGATTGGTTGGTTGGTGAACCCATAAATCAGGGACGATGGTGCTAAGTCATCATCTTTGAATCCCATCTGATAAAATGCATCCCACGGTAAAAATTTAATCGTGCTACCATTGTTGATTAGAATCTGATTGACTTGGTAATTGTTTATGGTGGCAGAGATAAAGATCGTGTAATTTTCGTTATTTGATAAGAGATAGGAATCTACTTCAATAAAGATGACTTCCCAAGTATGTTACTTTAAACGCTTGGGATTTGTATCAACAGCCATCACACTTCGTAAATAGGATTTTCGCTTTGATAAATTGGTAGCCCATTCCTCTATGGTGCTCATGATGATGTTGATGACCCTAATGATCGATTGTTTATTTGTCATAGTATCCTGTTGCTTGCTGGGTGATCGTGTTTTATCTTTCGCGTTGGCTTTTTTTTTCATGAATTATTTGATTGCTCTTTTCTTCACCAGTGATTCTATCATGTTTTTGAGGTTATTGCAATCTTTCGTGACATAACCTATGTCATTGTGGAAGTTGCTGCAACTCTTAAAGTCTTATTTACTTCGGTCACCTTCACTGGTGGGGTTTTTTGATTAAACCATCTCTTATTATGGTATTAAACATATGGGATCTAGAGGCAGTAAGGGGGTGTATGATTCATATTTTGCATAAGGTAAAGTTTACGCCTTTTTTTTCGTCGAGCTGTGGGTTATTCTATGTTTGATTTGGTTTGGTTGGGTGTCTTTTCGTTGTCTAAAACTATAACGGTTAGTTCATCTATTGGTTTTTTCGTACCGATCGCCTTTCAGTTTTTTTCCCATTACTTGACTTTTCTACTGGTAATTTTGATCTTTTCAGCTTCGATGTATTTCTGTGCCTTCTTGTAAAGTTGGTATAGCTTGGTCAATTGGGCATTGGTGAGTGCATAATCCAAGTATTTGTGCCATACGCCTGATATGAAGGCTTATATGGCCCACTCATCGTTAAGATCGTGCACCTCTAAGATGGCAATGTTAAAATGCTTCACGTAATCTCATATAGTTTCTTCAGGGTTTTGTTTGACTGCATTAGGCTAGCAGAAGTCTTAACAGCTATTCTACAATTGCTGAAGTGGGCAAGAAAGTTTTTAGCTAGCTAGTCAAAGTTGGTGATAGAGCCTGGGTTAAGGGAGTACCATCGAGTATGTGTCGAGCCACAAAGTGCTGTTAGGAAGATATAGCACTGCATCGCAAATGGGATGTCGCGTAGGTTGTGGAATGCTCGAAATAATTCAAGTGGTCTACTGGATTAGTCTTCTCGTCAAACATGTTCAGGAAGAGCTTGACTTTCCTGGAGATAAGACTTGCCATTTAGCGACCGAAAAAGGGTTATGCTTGTCATTGAGCCTTCCCAATTGTCTTTACGAGGTTGCCGAGGCTTCTGACTTCTTGCTTAAGGGCGATTACTTGTTTGGTGAGGTTCAGATGCTGGTGTGTCGAGGGTAGGCCATTTTTATTATAAAAATGCTTGTTTAAATGAAATATCGAAGCTGATTCAAAGTAGTATACAAGAAAAGTTTGTCTACTTCATCTAGCTATGTAACAAAATCTTTCAATTTATCAATTTAAAATTGTGTTCTGTATTTGGCAAAAAAAAAATCAATTGAAAATTGTTTTTATTTAATCAGAGGTTAATAAAAAAAATATGAACTTGACTTAAAAGGTTTTATCCTAAATTTTGTTGGTAATTAAATATCTTTGTGTATAATTTACATTTGCAACTATTCTTTAAGGAATTATACTTGTTGTATTTTTTTGTAAAAATTTATATATTATTAATAAATCACAGGATGCCATTTTATATAGTTCACTAATTATATATAAATATATATATTGATAATGCATCAAATATAAATTTATCTTCAGTAAAGTATTTGTCTTTAACCTAAAAAAACTTAACTTTATTGATTCATGCAATCTTAAAGATGACATTGAATAGATCTAAATATGATTCTTAGCATTTGCAACTATCTCTACAGCTTTATTTATTTAAAAAAAAGTTTTTGTTTCAACTAAAAAAACGGTTATTAGAAGGAAAACCATGCAATTAACGGCTATATACTAATAGGCCTTCTTCAATGGCTTTGTTCTAAGCCATCCAAAAACTAAAAAAGAAAAAAGAACTTGAAAGATTAGATTTCTGCATGAACCTAGCATGGATAATGTCGTCGAATTAAGGGTTTCCGCAGTGGTCTTGAAAATCGCCATAGTGAAGACGACGGCCGATCTAGCTGTTGTATGGAAGGGATCAAGCACTTGTGCAAGAGGCCGGTATCTTGGGGACTCCTTGCCGTTGCAACTCTCCCAAAACGCTATCGCTAGATGGTGGCTTCAGTCCCAGAGGAAATGGTAGCCATGGTTTTAATAAAACATCTCCTATAGCTGCATCTATGCTTTCTTTTGACTGTTGCATAACCACATGATTAACTAATTGTTATAAGCTATTAAGTTTTGTCAAGGATCATTTTACTATAATAGCACATACTTATATAAATATAATCCAAGATTATTACTCACTATAACATATGCTCTCTTATATAATATCTAATCAAAACGAAATAGGATGACGTGCATTTATCTTTATATAGATTTAAGAAATTCCATTTACCGCCAATATAGATTTTAAATTTTATAAATAGATTTTAAAAATTAATAATTGTTTTTCATATATCTTAAAATTTTTAATAAAGCTAATAAGTATGTTATTATCAATTTTATTGATAAAATTTTTAAATTCCATCACATATTACATGAGATGATATTAATGTGTCATTATTATTAATATTCGTCCATCTATTTTATTTTTAACCTTTTTTTCATTTGCCATAGCGAGCTTATATACAGCTTTTATAGGTTCTTTCCTTATAAAATAAATAAAATATTTGAATTTATATCCATGAATTTTATAAGACATAAAAAGAACCTTTTGCCTCTTTTTTTTTTTTACTAAAAATAATGTTGCCCAATGGAGAAAGATATTCTGTAAGCTTCTAAAATATATTTTTCTTAATTAATATAACGCGATGAAAGGTAGAGTTGAAAGCAAAGTTAAAGCTCCTAACCGGGCGGAAGTCCATGAGATGGTGGGGACCTGATTGCCTGGCCAGGACACCAGTGCCGGGGTCTGCTTTGTACATGGCATGGTGGGGAAGAATGCCCGGGACCATTGGTGCAGCAAATCTCTGCATTCATAGCACCAAATAATCCACTAAGCTTAAAAAGCTTCGTTCTATAATTTCAGATGCCAATACCTAACGCTAGCAAGTCTTATTTTTAATGTTTATATATGATTCTAACAGTACTCATCAAGAAAAAAACAGGTAAGAAGACTCCAAAACAGTAAGGAGTGATTGGTTTACTGTTGTTGCCGGTGCCTGTGGAAAGCTAGGTGATCCTGGGGTTACTCCATTTGTTACCTAGAATAAGAGAAGAAAATAAATATATAAATAAAAATATGCCACTTCTAGCAGGACCAGGATAGTTATAAACAAACCACCTCATCAAACTTTTACACAGCATACTCTTGGATATATTATTGGTAATTTATATTTATAATGAGTAATATCCTTCTGATAATTTACTAGGTGCAAGGGGAAAAGGGTAACTAGAACTTACAAGTTGGAGGTGATGGTGCCCATACGAGTGGTCTGCTGGTGGAAGTCCCCATGTAGGCCGCGGTGGTGATGGTGTGGGTGCTAGATGTTTAGGCCATACGTACATTAGGTATTGATCCATGGTGGGATGACCCCATACACGCAAAGGCCTAAAGTGTTGGTGATGGTGGTGCATAGACGAGGTTGACGTGGGCGGAAAACCCATGGTGGGTGCAAGCCAAGGATTCATCTCTCTCTTGCCTCCACCTGCCGTGGTGGAAGCATCGTACATTTGCCTCCTGTGGGTCCAGCTTGCCGCCTCCGCCTCACGAGCTAGCAAATGCTTCCAATGAGATCTATATTTCTACACAATAAAACATATTCATCAATTTAAATCACACTCCCTCTGTTCATCAAAAATTTATTTACCGTAAAAAAATGAAATATTTAATTTCAAAGTTCATGTTTAAGTGATGAAAAAGAGAGATTCTGGTCTACATTTAGATAATAAGTAAATGGATTCTTGAACTCTTACAATATCTGATCTTCGAATGAAAATGTTGTTCTTTTACAACATATACGTCTACAAAAATGTTTCCACGTTTAACTTAAATTTTTAATCAATGAAATGTATATCAAAACAAATTTTGCAGAAAAATATACAGCCAAAAATAATAAAATGAAAATTTATATCCTTCAAAGGAAAGAAACAAACTATTATTACAGTTGTGGTTTTTCTCTTGATGAAATTACTTTAGAAGCATATATCAATCCGACTAGTGTTTGAACTAGACTACTGTTTGAACTACATGCAACAATTTAAAAAAAGAGCAAAATAAATTATCAGCGTCTGCTGGCTGCAAATGTGAGCTTGTATAGATAATACTAAAAGGATGAAGAAGAAGGAAAAAGTGAATTATTGGGTTATGTACTTGAAGATGGCTGGCAATGTTATGGCGAGTAAGACAATCGATTCCCATAAGCTCTAAAATTCTTGAAGGCACCGCCTTATCTACCCCAAGCTGCTCCACCGCTTGCACAAATCTCCTGTGCAGCTCTGGCGTCCAATCCACCTTCACAAAAGTCAAGACATAAGCCACTGCTCCAGCACCCCATTTTCCAACAAAAGCGACAGACAAAACAACTCAAACACTTATGCTATCTAGATCTCACTCTCAGGGAATAAATCAAAAACGTAACCAAGATTTAGCATTTCAAAGGGCCTCTCTTTCTTGTGGATAATTCACATACTCCCATTATTCTCGTGATATCTTAGTGCTCCTGAAAATCTGTAATGGTCCATAATTGAGGGAGAGAGAGAGAGAGAAAGAAAGCAGACTGCTGCCATTGATGTCCAAAAAAAAAGAAAAACCTTGGAAGCAAAGAATACCTAATTTCTCCCGTATTTAGTTCAAAGTAATTCAGTAATTATACCTTCACTTTTCGCTTCCCTTGATTGTTATTCTTTGCTTGTGCTGAAGATTTTCTTCCCTTATCAGCATCTTTGGAAGATGTTTTAACCGCTCGAGGCTCCTCTCTTTTGCCAAAAATCTCATCGCCTTCGCTTGAGCTCGAACCTAACCCTGAACACGAAACTTTATCTTCTTTCCTTTGATTATCATCCTCATCAGTTTTTTCTACTGATGCGTTCTCTGATTCCTCACCTCCAGAGGCCGGTAATTCCGCAAGAATTTCAGGGTCAATCTCCAAATCCGGCAACAAATCACCTTCGACAAAAAAGATCTTCAAAATAAATACTCTCAAGTAAACTCCCATCGTCTAAGTCAGGGAGCTTTTCCGAGCTAATACTGAAACTATCCATCTCTCTTTTGTTCTCATCTTCGGTAGTGTTCCTCAAAGGTGACACAGCTAGCATTAATTCAACACTCTTTTCCCCCCTCAAAGATTAAACAAAACTGCAAAGGAAAAAAATATTAAACCCAATAATTACGTAAGTAGATATATATATATATATATATATATGTATATATTATGCAGATTTATAATAAATTTCTAATACTATTGCATGAAAATTGATACAGGCTTTAAAGCCAATTATTGAATAAATTGTTGGTAGAAATGGGAATTTTTTTTCCCCGTAAGTTGAACGGAAATGGAGAGATGTGGACACTCAATACTTGACGTTTAATGAGTAGCTGGGTTTCGTGCTGCTTTTAATTTACGCTAAATAAATCGGAAACCAACGCGTTACGTGGAATGTGATTGAATAGGATAATCTTTGTCAATTCGTTTAGCATGAATGAAATATAACTAATTATAACGATGAACTTTTTGAAACGTCTTATACTTATACATATATATTTATATTTATACTTATATTTTTTGAATTTTATGTGTATATATAGTTGAAATTTAGTGTAAATTGTGTCAAGTATTAATAAAATTAAAAAAAAAAAAAGATAACTCATAAAAACACAGAAGAAAAGGTTAAAGAATATTTAAAACTTTAAGATCATATGATTGAATTTTTAAGTTTTTATAATATACTTGAAAATTTTATGTAACTCTTAAAATTAATTAACTTATATAACTTCAAATAAAATTTTTCTTAAACTTATAATAAGCTATTTAAAATTTAAATGATACTCATATTAATGTTGTTTCTGAACATAATTATATTGCTGCTAAACAAAATTCCAAACAAAAAAAAAAAAAAAAGGACAAATCTACCAGCAACCCTCCTTCACGAATCACCAGAAGATTAAACTTTTAAAAATAATATTAAAATCCTAAACGTAAACCATCTGCCAGTCTGCCATGTCTTCAAGGAGAAGATAAGAAAAGGAACCACAAAAATCAGAAGCAGTGCTCAAACGTTTTTTTTTTTTTTTGCCCAACTGCTGAAAAGTCTATTTTAATTTCATATTTTTGTAGAATTTCAATCTCACATTTTAATTTCATATTTTTTTAAAGTCTATTTGTTTTTAATTTCATATTTTTGCAGTTGAACAAAAAAAAAGAAAAACCGAATCAGATCATATTTTTAATTTATTATTTTTTTCAGGTTAGCTTATCTTTGCATTATTCTTCAATTTCTATAATCTTTTACGAACAACTGGGTTCCACAGAGTTACTGAATCAGATCACGATTAGAATCGCACAGATCAATTCAAAAATCATCAGGAAAGAACGAATTATAGTAACACGGGATTTGATGTCCACCACAACTTGGGTTGAGATCTGAGAGATTCATTTGTTTTTATGTGTTTATTTGCTACACATGTGGACGTTCATTTTTTCTTTTCAATTTGTGAAATTTTTGCAAAAATTTGACTCCCGTGCTCGTAAACTGTTACTTAAATTCATTTATTATTTATATAATGAGAGAATTTGTTTCAAAAAGAGATAGGAAAAAAAGAGGAACGAAATCGATCTGACAGTGATATGATTGAGATACACCCTCTAATCAATGTTTATCTGTTCTACAATGCTGAGAAACTGAAAACGAAAGTGATGGGTGCTGGTGAACCAATTCGTTACTTTTTTCATTTGCTCAAATATTAATGGATTTTACTAATTTATTTAACACTGCATAAAGTATTTATAAAAAGTTTGAAAACTCGTCACTTAAATTGTTTGATTTTTAGACAAATAGACTCAATGGGGTTTCGTTGTGCATTATATATATATATATTAATTTTTATCTTTTCATTTTTATATCATTCAATTAAGCAAAACGTGAAGTCATATAATTATTTCTTAGCCCGTGAATACAATATTTGCGTATATCATATTAAAGTAAGAAAATTGTTTTTAGTTGACACTAATTTAAAAAGTCTATAACATTATTGAAATAATCTAAAAGCACGCAAATCAAAGAATAAATAATAATTTAAAAATAATAAAATTCATAAATATCAACTTTATTCTACTAAAAATAAATTGCTTAAAATTTCTAAAATTACATGCTCATCGATCATGCAATTACTATATAAATTTAAATATAAATTAAATTTTATTAATAATCTAGTGTAACATATTGAGGTTATTAAATAAGAAATTATTACATCAGTATATAAATTAAATAAATTTTATCAATAATAAGATGATATAAAAAATTATTAATAGAATATAGGCAGAGGTGGCTCCTCATTGAAGCCTGAGGGGCCTAGGCTCCAAAGGTCTTAGTATCTATCTATCCATCTATATATATTAATATTAAACAAATTTAAAATGATACCTTTAAATTAAAATAGTTAATTTTACATTTTTTATTTTATAATTTAATTTTATATTATTATAATTTAAGAGGGTTAAACTTATATTACTATTTTTTTTTTAATTTTGTATCCATCAATTATTACTTACCAATACTTAAAGTCAAGAGACTTATTAACAGTTTTAAATTATAATCACGTGAACTTAGCAAAAAAAAACTAAATTAACTTTTGGACTTTTAATAAGACTTCCAATATTCAACCTAGTACCAAATATATGTTTTTCTTGTCTTTCTAGTTTATTACAATTTCTCCTCTTCATGCAGTTTTTTATGTTTAATTTTACTCCATATCTTTATCTCATGTTGTCATGCAAACTTGCTTCAAAAAAGAAAAATGGAAACTAATTTGTAAAAGGTTAGGATAAAATCATAGCTTGTAATTTCAAAGTTTCAATATCATTCTTTTAGAATTATATATTTTAGCTATAAAATTATATTACTTTATTACTTTATGATTAATTTGGAAGTCTTTTTATTCTTAAAAGTTTAATTTTTCTAGTCTTTTCAAACGAAAAAATATATTTATTAATTTCTCTACCTATTAAAATTTAATGCTATCACAGCTATATTTTTTATTTTATAGTTTTATGAGATTGATTATTATTAATATATATTATTTGCATCTGTCTATATACATGATAAAATAATTCATGATATAAAGCATAATATTAATTAGCCATCCGAAATCAAATCTTTACCCATTCTAAAACTTTTTTTTGGATGAATAGATTAAAATTAAAAGTTTTCTTAATATAAATAATAATATAAGATTTAATTATTCTGTGAACTCTAAATTTACTAATGTTTGATAAAGCTCTAGACACAATTTAATTATTAAAATTATTATCTAAAATATTATATATTTTTTTTACAAAAAAATTTGGGAAAGATATTTAAATTTTCTATGCTAATCTTATTACTATTAATAATATAATAATGGAATAATTATTATTACTATATAAATAATTGAAAATATTAAAGTGTATATTAATTGAAATTTGCATTAACATTAAAATTATATTAATATATTTTTAATTTTTAAGATTAATGAAAAATTAAAACAATAAGACAAAGTAATTTAAAATAAAATTTACTTTTTTATTTATAATCAAATAAATCTATTTAACTAAATTTTTCATTGTAAAATTCTTATTTGCGCATTAACTTGAAAATTTAGATTAATAGATTTTTTTTTAATTTTTAAGATTAATAAAAATAAAAAATCTAAAAATAAAATTAATGTAACGTAAACTTTAACTTATTTTCAAATAAATCTATTTAATGAAAGTCCTTCAATATGATTAGAATTCTTATATAAATTGAATAAATATTATCATTAATAATAAATATTTAGAATGGTAAATTAGAAATATTTTGAACAATCATATCTATTTTTGTGAGCTCAAAAAGTTCTTTGTTCTTCGTATATACTAGTGTTCATAGTCATGTATGTCACAAGTCAATTTTCATTGTTTTATGAATTTTTTATCATATGCGGGTAGATGGTCAATGATAATGTGATTGTCACGTGTGTCAAATTGCTTGTGCACATGATATTTTTCAACATCATGCAAAATTGAGGCCATATGAAGAGGGAAGAAAAATATAAGAGTTTGAATGGAAATGTTTAACTCAAAAGAGGAAGATTGACAAAAAGACAGTGATTTTATTGATTATATAGTTTATACAAAGTGTATTATGTATGGAATTATATAGACCTTGTGTATGACCATTTTTGCTTAACTCAAAAGCTAGTTTTATTCAAATATTGCAATCATATTTTTGTCCTTTCTAAAAATAAAGAGAAATTATAAGAGGACAAAGATGAATACCCAACTTTTTGGACCAAACATTTTTTAATTTTAGGTAGTTAGGATCTATTACAAACTAATTATTATTTAAATTTGCCTCCATCAAAGACAAACAAAGAGTACTTGACGGTTCACCATGGTCGTTTGATAAAAACGTTATTGTCTTTAAAGATTATAATGGAGATCTAAGGCCAAATGATTACAAATATGATAGAGTTATCTTTTGGATTAGAGTCTATAGGCTCCTTTTAAAAATAATGAGTGAGGAGTTCGCCGAGAGAATTGAGGAGAAGATCAGGGTTTTTAAGGGCACAAAGAACGTCTCTGACAAGCAAGGATGGGGTAGATGGCTAAGGATTTATTTTGAGATTGACATCACCAAACCGCTATGAAGATGTATAATGATTGTAGGGGGCCATGGAGGACAGACGATCAGATGCTTAGTGATATATGAAGGAATGCCTGCCTTCGGCAACGAATGTGGGCTGACCGGGCATACAGAAGTGGATTGTGAACTGCATTCTAGCAGGTGTAGAACGAGACAAGAATCAAACCACATGGGGATTGGATAAGAGCTGAACCATTTGGGAAGAAATCTTTCATAGTCACTGTTAACCTAGGTGACACAACATGCAAAACAGAAGGAAAGTCCCAAATGACAGGCTTACAAGAGGGTGCCGGCAATGGCGATGGCGGCAGTGAAGACATGGGGAAGGCTGAGCACGGTGGAGCACGAAAAAACTGGACTGGGAAAGAACCAAATCTTAAAAAGCAAAATCGGGGGATAAAAGCAAACAGGGGGAGGATACATATCTCAACAAAATTCCGTACAATCAAGGGCTTGAGGTAATTTCTGAGTCAACCCAATGAAATGGATAGAATCTAGAAACTAATGAAAGAGGTGACCACATTAAAGTGGCACATTTAAGCCAAGAGATAAGAAAAGTAAACCCGTGCAAGGTTTCACGTGAGGTGACAGGCAATGAAAAGGTGGAAAGTTTTACTGAAGTTGACCAAGTGCAAAAAAGCTGTATGGCAAATTGATAAGACATTAGGTGACGATTATTAGGGCAGTCGACAGAAAATACTGAGGAAAATCGAGCTAGGAAGTAGAAATTGAAAAGAAAGGCTGGGAAGAAAAATAACGGACAAATAGGAGAGAACGTTAGTTGCGGGAAAAGAAGGCATTTGGAGAGTGACCTGGCTAATGACAAAATGGAGATACACCATCCTGAGAAAAAAAGCAAAGCAACAGTGGAGGAGAAGACAAACCCCAATGAAGAGGCAGAGACTGGATCCCAGCTCTGCCTAAAATAATTGAGATGCATAAGTTGGAACTACCGTGGGCTCAGGAGCCCACAAGCAGTTCAAGCTCTTAAGGAGCTAATTCGAAAAGAAGATCACCATGTAGTCTTCTTATGTGAGACAAAGCTACATGTGAATAAACTTGACAAAATTAAAAGATCCTGTAAAATGTTAGCATGTTTCGGAGTAAAGGCCGAAGGAGCAAGGGGTGGATTAGCCATGCTTTGGAATGATGATATTCAACTCAAGCTTGTGAGTTATTCCAGAAACCATATTTACATTCTTTTCAAAAAAAAAAAAAAAAAAAAAAGCAAGCTTAAATTGGGCACTTAAAGTTCAGATTTTACGGTCATTGGTAATTGCTATTTTTGAGCTATGCAGCTTGCCATATATCTGGAAATCTCTAAATTTTTAAATATTTAAATTTGAATTTGCTTAATTTATCAGAAATTCGGAGCTGTTTAATATCTGTTTACTATCCGTATATTATTACTATTAGAATCCTCATTCGATATAAAGAGCAATATCTAAATATCCGAATTTATTAAATTATCTTTTTCAAAATTAACAATAGAAAAATAAAAAATTAAACAATAATGGATTTAGATTAACATATTTGAATTAGTAATTTATATAAATAAAATGGATTTAGAAAATGGCTTCGGATATCTGAATCATAATTAAAGTAGATTCAAATAGCTGATATTCAAAGTTTCATATCCAAATTTGTTGTAGATAGTTATCTAATATATGAATCGGTAAATTACCCAAATCTCTGCTACCCAAATTCACAAAAACAAAAACAAAAAAAAATTCATTTAGTATTGAATATCAATTTTTTTACTATATGTTATAATCTCCGGTCAAAGATTGTTTTCATAAAATTATATATCAACATGAATTAAGTAACTAAAGGTACTTGACTCGATTCCAAGAAAGAAAAAAGAAGAAGAAAAAAGGAATAAATAATAAAGAATAAAGAATATATATTACAATATAGTTTTAAACATCCGTAATATTAATATAACAATTTTATATTAATTACAAAAGTTAAATATAAAAAATTATTTATAATTGCACTTTTATTTAAAAAATAAAAAAAAATAGTAAAAAGAACCTACTTGGATGATATTTTACATATTAATATTATAATTTTGTGTTGATCATAGAAATAAAATACTTAAGGATTATTTTTTTTACTCGATCTTAAAGGTTGGTGTCATTCTGCAACCTCTCCATCCCAAAATGTGGGCTCTTAAGGATGAGCCCAGCCCACTCTATGCAAGGAGTTACCATTGAGCCCAACTCAGATGACAGAATGAAATGTCTGTAATTTTTGCTACTCGATGAAACGTTTATAATTTTCCCTAAAAGTATACTTGTAAAACCGGAAAGAATTATTATTTTTATTATAATTGTGCTCTAGGAGAAGCCCATTCTTTTAGTTTTTATATTGCTTGCAAATTACCGTAAAATACAATACAATTTTAAGAGTAACACAATAGTCCCAAAGTTTGGAGCATTTATAGCTTTTGGTCTTTAAAGTTTAAAACATAACAATTTGATCACTGATTACAAATATCATAATAAATTAGTGCCTTCTGTTAGCTTTTTCTAGCAGCTAGATAGTAACATGTGTCACTAGCTTGATAACACATGTTTCTTTTTTTTTTTATTTTTTTATCTAATCAATTTTTCTTTTCCCTTCTTTATAATTAAATACAAATAAAAATGATTTATATTATAAATTAAATTAATTAATAAAACTATAAAAATATTTATTTGTATTAATTTTATAACAACGTTTTGAAACTTCTAAAATTACTTTTTACTTCTATTTTTCATTTATTACTATTTCTAAATTAATTAAAAATATAATTTATAAAATAATTATATTAATATTTAATAAATAACTTATAAAAATATAAGTATTTACCTTAATTTTATAATTTTTACTTTTATTTTATAAATTTTTTATAAATAAATTATTTTAAAAAATTAAAAAATTTATAAATATAAAATATTTATTTATCAAACATATTTTTATTTTCTTTTCCTTTTTTTATTTAAATTTCTATTCCTTTCCTTTTTTTATTTTAAAATTAAAATAAATAAAATATTTTACATTTTTTAATTATTTAATTTGAAAAAATTATTTAAATTATGATATAAATTATTGTTTATTTTTCTTTTTATTTTATTTTAAACAAGAGAAAATGAAAAACAGAGAAGAAAGAAAAAAAATATTTTTATAAAACAATAGTAAATAAACACTTCACATTTTTATAAGTTATTTATATTTTAGAAAATTAATTTAAAATGTGATATAAATTATTATTCATTCTTATATTTATTTTTTTATAAAGTAAAAAAAGAAAAAAAGGAAGAAAAAATAAAAGTATTTTACTAAAATTAATGTTTTTTTATAAATTATTCGACTATTATAATATTAACTTAAATTATAATGCAAATTATTACTTCTTTTAGTATTTGTTTATAAAGGAATAAACAAAAAGAGGATGAAACAAAAAAATAAAAATATTTTCTAAAATTAAAGTAAATACATATGTTTTAGTTATGTATTGTACAAAAATAAATTAATTTAAAATATAAAATACCATTTGTTTCCTTTATATTTAATTATAAAAAACAAAAAAATTGAAAAAGAATAAACGTATCTATACCTTGTCAATAAAAAAACTACTAATAAGTCTTAGTTTGATGTTTATGCATGCTTATATAAATTGACACTGATTTTTTTTTTTTTTTTTGCTTTACTTAAAGATAAAATAATGTCATTTTGTTTCTTTCCTTTTGCTTTTATCAGAGATAAAGTGACATTGTTTTATCTCAAGCTACGAAAAAAAGAGAAAAACTTGGAAATATTAAGAAAGATTGAATAAAAAGAAACTAAAAGAGCATAAGAGAAGAGTCCAGAGAAAGAGAAAAATTAAAAAGGGAGATGGCGAAATAGGAAAAGATTAATAAAAGACAGATAAGAATAAGAGGAGAAAAGAAGAATTAAAAAGTGAAAGAGAAGGAAAAATGGAAAATGGAAAAAAAGAAAGAAACAAAGAAGATTGTTGGTTTTAAAAAAGTATTCAACTTGATGGGTTAATTCATAGAAAAAATATAAGTGAGAAAAGGAAAAAGAGATATTCAGACCTTTGGCGGCCAAACCTTAAAGGAAAATTGAAAGATAGAAAGGATGGTACGGGCAATAAGACAAGGATGATAACTTTGGCTTATCTTTCTCAAGCAATATGAAGGTGTCATGACATGCCCAGATGCGAATCTTGATGTATCAAAGCAGGAAAAATCTTGTCGTGTACAAATAGGGTCGTATTGGCAAACTAATCAAGATTGATTATAATTACTGCATTAAAATCTAAAGAAAAAATTGAGTTCGAAAATCGATTATGCATGGGAAGGGATTAATTTCCCATCACAAAACTAGGAAATTAGTACCAACTAAACATGTGTTATTCTAAGATGATTTTCTAACTTTTAATATTTAGCCATAATTCCCATAAAATGCCATAATTAATTTTTAAAATCAATAATCTAAAATTTTGATAAAATTTTCTAAGTTCCTTGAAGTTTAACGAAACATAGAATTTTGCTTTTAAAAGATTTTCGAAATTTAATGTTTAAGAAAGCATATTTTCGAATTAAGAACAAATCTAGATGTCCTTTCCATCAAAATGGAAAAGACTTGGAAAAATATCCTAACTCAAAAACATTACTTCAATTATTAGAAAAAAAAATAAGACTAATTCGAAATATATCTCATAAACCGCATCAGACACTTAGAAAAGAAATCAAATAGTGGTTAGAGACAAGCTTAGACTCGTGTCATGGTTCAAAGAAAAATGATTTTGAAAGAAATCTCAAAAAGTTCTAAAAGCTAAGGAAAACAAAAGAATTTTCAAAAGAAGTTTATAAATGAGGGTTGGAAATTTTAAAATAATTGAAAATTGGTTAAAAACCTATTAATAATTAAAAACAAGTTATATTGTAAAATTTTAGAGGAAAAGTGAAAAAAATCAATTTTAGCATCAAATGGAACTTAAAATTGAAATTAAATCAAATTTGGTAAAATAGTAAGCCTTGTAATGAGCTTCTAGGTTTTTACGACTTAGCATTCGTATACCTTTGGCCCTTTCTAAGATGACACAACTAGCACTATTCTTGCAGTATTTGAATACTTCAAAAGATAGAATATATGAATCCTATGAAAAATGCTCTTTAACCAAAACAAGGGATAACTTTGACCTTTGTTGCTTCCCGAATTATTTCCTGACTCACATAGACTCTGAAAGTGGTAAATAAAAAACCACTGGAAGGTAATTCTATACGGTTTCACCCAAAAATAATGTAAAATACCAAAAAATAATTTAAGAGTTGAAAATAATTTTAAAATTATGTCTGGCCATAGGGTCTAAAAAACCTAAACAATAATGAAGAAAAACCAGTAACTTATTCAAACGAACTCAAGATTGAACGTATGATACACTGTTAGAAAGCTTATTCAAAGTAGTCTAACATAAAAATACTAAAAAATGGGGGGACTTTGTTCATCTTGAATGCTAAACATAAGGAGTCGATACAACAAACAAAGAAAAATTTATCCCTGATTTAGACAACCTTGAAATCAAGCATATAATATGTCCTTGAAAAGATAACTTGATGTGGATTATCCTAAAAAACCTAAAATATCTAGAATCTTATTTACTTGGGTGAAAAAAGTTTTATAATCAAACCTAACTTTAAGTAGTAGTAATTAACACAAGTATATGGGTACTTGTGGATCAATGGATTCATGCTTAACTTTTGGAGTTCACTTATTAAAAATTCAAATGTCCACAAGTAAGGCCATGAGATGAGAAACACGAAACAAAGAAAAAACACAAAGGAACCAAAATAAGGCTCAACATCCATAAATAAGGATTATGAAGCTAAACTAAACTCATAGATGTATTACTTTATTGTTTTTTGCCTTCCTACTTTAGAAATTTCATATAAACCTTAATGACGTATTTGAATCCCTTCTCATTAAGATGGACAATAACATCTAGACGGCAACCAAAATCCTCAAAACAACTCACAAAATACAATGCCTTAGGGCTCACCAGAAGTCTATTAGTAATCAAGCTGAAGATTCAATTTGACAATGTTTTTTAAACCTTTTTTGCTATGATCTTGAACCAAAATATATCCAAGCTAATTCTGACTTTATTTCCCCAAGATCTCAAAGTGAAATCATAAAAAAAAAATTAAAAACCACGCTCATCAATTGAGCCTTTTTAGCTTATTTTTTAGGGGATTTTTTAGCAAAACAATTTTTAAGAACAAGTGAACAAGCATTTCATCAAGCACTTAATAATTTAACCTAGCATTAATAATCTACAAAATAAAGAAAAAGATTTAGCTTTCAATTCCTTGCCATGGCCAAACCTAATTCATGCAATTCTAAAATCTTATTTCACCAAACACATGCTAGTTTCTATCAACATCCACAACAAATAGTAGAATCACAAATTCAAACATATCACTACCATTCTTAGATGCAATGAGACTCATATTTCACCATGATTTATCAAGTTCTAGCTCAAGCCATCGAGTAAATAAAGAGATTATGAAAGCATTCAAGAAATCACTAACATTACTCATGATCGAACCATGCTTAAGAAGATCCCCCTTGGCTAAATATGATTGCACAGACAAATGAGATTCTAACAAAATCTATACTTGAACTGCATCCAAAATCAATAAATCATGAATAAAGATGCATTCAAGTATTAAAAATCATGAATGCACATAAAAAAATCAAGACCAAGATCATGGTCAAGCATATATTGTTCACCAAGATAACAAACAACATAGATCTAGCAAGAAATTAAGTTTAGGGATTACAATGATAAAGAGAAAAGTGACAAATTATGCCTTTAGATATTTTTCTAGAAATTTTCTTTTCTTCATTTTTTTAAGAAAAATGTCAATATTTGACAAAAAAAAAATAAAAATGTGAGTGTTTGACAAATATCTAAAAATTTTGGAAAATCCAAGTTTTCCTCTTTAGTATACCATTCATCTCTAATTATAGATATTTTGGTTGTTATTTTTTTTATCTTTTACTCGTAGGTAATTTTAGAGATTTTTCATTAATTTCCTAACCACCCTTAACTAGCTTTAACAACCTTAGCTACCTTTCATGTAATGTCGTAATTGCCCCTTAATTTTATGAGAAATTACATGTATAACCTTAGGTAATTTGCAATCCAAATTTGTTTATAGTAAATGTTGTGACCAATCTTATACATTTTATTTCTTAATCCAATTGGTTTTAATGTTCTCATTCAAACATTCAGTTGGATGTTCCTTTTTGTAGCCAAAATATCCCCTAAGAACATTGTCCAAAAAATATGGATTATCTTATCTTGGACCTTTTGGATTGAGTTCTCCAAAAATTTCTTTTCTAAGGTTTTCTCATGATGTGAACTTTGTTGCACTTTCTTAAGCTTTTCTGCATGCTTAATTTTATAGTAGTGTAATCAATTTTGAATTCCTAGTTCTTAAGCTCTATAAATTTGAAAATAAACCCTTTCATCATACATTTAACTTTTAATTGTTAAATTTGGCTTTAATTGACTTTTGACTTTTTGTTGACTTTCAGGTTTGTCTTTAAAATCAGGCTTTCTCTGACTTCCATTGTTTCTAATAATTATCCTATCTTTTTTAAGAGGCATACAGAAGCCAACTTGCATTTTATTTGAATTGCCATGGCTTAGTCTAAATTCTTCAATCCTTGCACTTTCTTCTAAATTTCCTAATTAGCTCAAATGCTTACCCCTACTAAATTGATTCTCTTAACATATTCCAAGTCCTAGGTTGGGCCTTGTAATCATCAATGCTTTATCTGAGAAGATCTGAACTAGGAAATGCCAATTAATTCTCTAGATCGAGAAAAAAGTTAAATAAAGGGCTCAAAAAAAATTAAGTGTTCACAAATAAACATCTTTGGCTATTGCTGAGAATTAAGAAAAAGGCAAAGACCATAGACATGATTTTATCCAGGACATACAAAGCTTTTTTCTATATGCTACATTTTAAATGTTTGCTATGACAGTGATGGTGATTTTTTTGTTTTGCTTTTTGTAAGGTTTAAAGGACATCCTCGTAAAAGGCCTTGAAATGTATCCTTAAATGAGGTTTTTTGAAATATCTGTAAGTGAGGCTTTTTAAAATATTCTCGAGAGAAGCTTTTGATTTTATCCTTGAGTTAGGATTTTGAAAAATATTTATGTTCAAATATCCTTAAGAGATGTTTTGAAAATTTTAGATGTAATATCCTCAAAAAAGGTTTTTAAAACTATTCAATGTCCTCAAGAAAAGCTTTTAAAATCTCAAATAAATGTCCTAAATGAAGGCTTTTGAAATCTCTAAAAAGTTCCTTAAATAAGGCTTTTTAAAATTGGAAAAACACCCTCAAGAGAGACTTTTAAAAACATTGTAAAATGTCCTTAAGAGATACCTATAAAATGTCTAAAAAAGTCCTTAAGAAAGGCTTTTAAGATCTAAAAAACATCATCAAGAGAGATTTTAAGAGCTTTAAAAAATGTCTTCAAGAAAGGCTCTTAAAATCTCTTGGAGAAATACCTTCATAAGAGGCTCGAAAAGTACTTAATATCCTCGAAAAAGGCCCTAAGAATATCCTGGGAAAAATTAGTCTCACCAAAAAGATTTCAGATGAAATTTTTGAAAAGTTCTCCTAAACAAAATTCAAAATTTTCCTTGAAAATATGATGCAATGCAATGCATATTGCGAATGTAATGTAATGCCATAAAGAATGTCATGTAATGCTATGTATTGTGTGCTATGAATGTCATGTAGTGCCAATAACTAGATCAAAATTCTCATCATATTGTTTCAATCGAGCTTTCTATCTCGTTGTTTTTTATTGCCTTTGATTTGTGGCTTTTGAATTAGTAAGTCCCTTATTAATTTCAACCTATTAATGTTTACTAGGAATTTATCTCTCTTAATTTTAAGATCTCAAACATCAGTATTCATCTCATTCCCCTTCTTGCCTTAGAATATCAGCATTTTTAAATGGAGAATTATCAATGTATATGATGCTTGGCCAATAATAATATGTGCTTGTAAAATGATACACCTGTTATAAACACCTAATTTTGGCTTAGGTCATATGAACTAGTTCACTTTTATAGACCCAGGTGATTGAACTAGTGAATGTAGCCCTTTTGGTTCATTGGCTAAATTTTGGTTTGAATTACATTATAAGAAGCCTAATTTTGCATTACTATAGTGTTTTATTTTCATTTAGAAAAAATTAAAACTATATTCCAACTCTAAATGGTCTAATTTGAAATCAAGATTGAATAGGATGTTAACTTTTGATAATTAAATTGAAGGCTGAAACCAGGGATTAACTAAAAGAAATAGAAAATCTAAAATTGATTATGAATTGAAATTTTGAGATTTTTCCAATTGTTGTTCTTGAAAAGAAAATTGCTGATTGATTTTGCTTTCAATTTTTATCTACTAATCAGCTTATAAGTTGGACCAAAAATCGAAAGATCAAGATAGGAAAAAAATAGTTTTATGCTTTGAAAACATTAAAAACACACACAATAGTAACGATCAAAAGTAGCAATGAAGGGTCTCAATTTTTTCTTTAAAGCAGCTTGTAATAAAAAAATACCAAGGTGTTAATATTGTTCTTCTGTAATTAGACCTGCTCAAGAGCCGGGCTACCCGCCCGAGCCCGAAAGTCCGCCCAAAATTTGGGAGGGTTTGGACAAACATAATAGGCCCGAAAAATGGGCCTGGACAAAAAAAATAGGCCCGATTA